>JASEVX010000008.1:0-539772 GCA_031761405.1 Serripes groenlandicus | reverse complement strand
GAATTAGCACAGGGTATTGGAATTCTACAGAAGTCGTTCCATTATTCCCACAAAATGCAAAGTACAACATTGAATTATGCTCAGGTCGCCTCGCTTCAACTCATTTTATTCAAAGTATATCGAACAAAATATATGAGTTTGAAAGTAGGGAATCAATCAATAATGCCTTTCTCTATCGAACAATACCAAAATAACGTGTTTTTTTCTCCCGACGTATGTAATATTCCTATGAAATATTCGCGAATTCGCCAAAAGGACAACAACCTGGACCAACAACGAAGGTACTTCTATTGACATTTCGGAATGGTTCATTTTTTTTTCATTGCAGTAATTGTCAGTGATATTGCGATTATTTTTCCTCAAGAAAAACTGTGTCCCACCCTTGTTAATATCTATGCACAGAGTAGGTCATATCTATTTTTAGAGGAGCTATCCACGAGAAAAAACCAACAGTGTGGACTATAGGCAAAGTATCGACCCGGATTAGCCTAAGCATGCCGCTCAGGCTAACCCGGACGGACACTGTTCGCCTCCTGTGGATTTGAAACGTCACAGGATAGCCGCCATTTTGACTTTTGCGGACTGGGAAGTTATCCTGATCCGCCTGCGTCTCGATGTAGTCCGATCAGTACATCCCCTGTCCTCGATCCGCTAATAGAATCAATTAGGAAGCCATTGGTCATTGGTATTTTCCTTCACCCTTACCCACTTACAGCAGGCGACTTTGAAACTATAGAAATTCTCTATACATGAAAGAATTATTATTAAATAGAGTTGAAAAACATTTTGAAAAAAAATGCAAAATAGCTCATGAGCAATTTCTCCTTTTGCCACGATGTTTTCAGAAGTCGTCTGCTGTGGATGCGTCAACATGTGTGCATGTGGGGAAAGAGTTAAACGTATGTAAATTGATCGTAATTACCAAGGTCAGCCGAAAGGTCAGTTGTCATGTAACGATGATGATCATTTTAATTTCATTTAACCCCTCCCACCCCCTCCCCCCCACCCCCCCCCCCCCGTCTTGCAGATAGGAGTTTTAACCATTTCCTTCATATAGACGCTTTCTGACCCTCTGCAGCAGACGGTCTTTTAAAGACATAGTGAGAAAAAAGAAGAAATTGCTATAAACGAGCAATTTCGCCCTTTTGCCACAATGTTTTCCACTTTTAGTCAATAGGTTATCCATTTAACTATAGAGATTTTCTATTTGTTGACAAAATATGTTCAAAGTCGTCTCCTGCAGAATTGTCGTGTGAGGGAAAGGGGTTAAGGGAGCTATATAGTTTGACTAGGCTCGGGAGGGTTAATGTACATAGAGTTTTATGTTCTGCTTTAAAATTGGAAATAACAATTCATTGACGAGGGTGTCTCAGCATTGTTCAGTAATTCCCTGGAAATGGCCTAGCCTACTTATACTTATCCATCGACGATCATCTACCATTCAAAACTACACTTGTTCTGATGTTTTTGGAAACATTTAATATTTGGAAATATCACAAATAACTGTCTATATGCATACATCTGTATCACTCAATCGGTCCACTTTATTTCGAGAAATCCGTAATGACACAGAAAACCTTTTCATTTGTCCATTTTTAGATTTGTTTTCGGAGGATGTAATAATATAATAGAAAAGTCGGGAAAAGATTGAGTTCCCGGATTCCCAAAATGTGAGAAGAGCGAATGAATAATGGAGTGTGGCTTAGCACTTCGTTCCCAGAATACGTCGACCATAATTCAATTACCTCGGAACAGACAGTACATTTTGTAGAAAGGCGAATAAAATATTCATTAAACTAAATAGCTTTTGAAGACTGGGTTCTGTGTTACGATGATGATCCAGCCACCTTCAGCTAGTAAAATATGTTTTTCCAAGTATTGGGAATAAAATTTCAAGGTTTTGAGTTTTAAAATATAGTTGTTTACTCCTTTAAAGTTGGGGCATACAGTTTTCAGTTCTAGTGTGTATGTGAGGACGGTATAATTTTCCTCTTATATCCTACGGACAATGATATTGGCGGTGATACGGTAAACCCAACCACGTGGTATTAATAGCCAGTGCAGATCTAGATCGCAAGGTGCGCATCCACGCATTTTGATCTGAGTCTGCCATGGTAACTTCTTAGTTATATTAACATTCAAGTAGTCCCTGAGAGCCATTGTACATTAGGATCACATAGCATTAATATGCAAATTGGTCGTGTTCTACACTTGTCAACAATGCTCTTAGGTGTCACTGTATAGGGTACGGCTTAAATACATGGGTGAATACATGAAACATTAACTAAGGCTTTTACTGTTCAACGGAAAGAGTTGTGAATTCTGGGAATAATTACGCCGGGTAAGGCGAAAAGAGATCTTTTAACATAACTGTTTGGAAAATAGGAGTGAGTTATAGAATGTGTTATATATTTCATGGCGTGTCCCAAATGTATTATCCGCATCACGTGGCCCGGTTGTCCAGTAGTTAGTTAACACGCTGAACTGTCAATCTAGGGTTTCTGGGTTCAAATCCCGTTCCGGGTAGTAAAAGTTTCCAATATTCTCTAGAGTTGCTAACGCTCGACTAGTGATGAAGTACTGGTGCTCTATACACTGAGCACATTCAAGAACCAGTGGCTATTTCCGGAAAGAGCTAAGGTATCTGATCCAGACCCTCCTGTATCTTAAACTGTCTCTTTATGCTCTGCACCTGTCAGATACCAGTAAATAGTACACACTATCAACATGGGCATATTATAAAAGCTAAAGAGTTAATATACAAACTACACGAATCTAAAATCAAATTGCGTCTCTTTTAATTTGTTTTAAAACGTTCCCAATTCTAAAATATTTTCAAAGTTTAAATTACCGTATAATTATGAAATAAAGTTTAAAAAGATATGGTAAAATAAAAAAAATGCTAATTATTAAAAGGTTCACGATTTACCATGTTTTCGAATGTCGTGTTCAGCAGAGGCGTCAATATGCTCAACATTTTCCAAACAGAATAAATGAAAAGAAATATCGAAAGTCGCTAGCTAGCATTGACTTGACCATTAATAACCATACGTAAGAAAACATATCCTTGCGTTCTTTTCACCGCATTGTCAGATCAGTATGTTCAACCGTTTCCTACATACAACATCCGATTTAAGACCGACGACTTTGGACACAACAAGGCAAACACAGGAAGGTTCTCCCTAAATAAAACGTGAATCATTGAATAAACTCGACATGACGTTTTCAAAAGTCATCTGTAGCAGATGTCCGCCATGTTCACAGTGATTCAATCATTTAGTATTTAAGAGTGTCGTTCTTCTAAATCAATCATAAGACATATCCAATAAGTGTAGACCAAGATCATCCAGTGCATCCGTGCAGACACATCTGGACCTGTACTGTTCGCCGATAAGACATAGAAGGTTTTAAGAAACCTATGTATAGCAATTACCAATTGGAGTCTCAGCACGAGTTTAGTAAAGTACTCTTCCACTCGTGTAATTATTACGTTAATGTTGTTTTCCTGCAGCACCGCTCATTTATAGATTACATTCCAGATCAGATAGAAGCAATTCATATTCCAAAGGCGACCGTATTAGCATTTATATTATCTCCTATTTTTGCACCAATCTAAACAATCCAGAAACGTATATTAAAGTTATTTCTTGTAACTACCAAAAAAGCAGAAAATACATGTTGTTCTGTAACGGTCTCTTAGAACGTCAAGTTAGCTTAAAGTAAACGATGTTTTGCTTCAAACTTTCAAATAAATCAATATCGTCCAATGGAAGACGACTGATGTATTCATTGACCTCAAGTATGCTATCTGACCTGATTTGTCACCCAGTCTAGAACAGTTCAACTTAAGTGTCCGGCCTATACATGAAAATATACCGAATATCCCCTGGCGGGCGAGTCGTACAATAAAATGAATTCGCGATATCTCGAGCATTCGTTCACTCGAATATATAATTTAAATCGAACCATGTCCAAGAACAGACCAGTCTTTGGAAGCCTAGCAAGTACAGTTCTGCTGCAATGTGTTCTTACTAGGGTGTCCTCATAGACTTGCTTTTAATCATAAACATATGTCAATATCGAGGGCTTGGCGTGAAACGGTTGTATCTAAAAACCCATTTTGAAATCCCTGGTTTAGGGGCAATGTGTACCCCTTTGTAAACAATTCAAATTTAGGTTTCATTGCTCAGAACAAGCAATGGCACCTAAATTACCATTGTTTACCGAGAAAAATTACAACCGTTTCACGCCAAGCCCTCGACATGAACCCGTCGATAGTTAAAGGTAAACTATCTGAACATTTTAGCTTCAGGCTTGCCTGCACTTTTGTCTTGTCTTAATATAATTCAAACAAATTAACAAAAGCTTGTTTAAGTTATATGGGAATAGTGTAGATCTTAATCGGATTGTGTGTATGTACAGGATGATCTGGATCTGCAACGTTCCCAAAGGTAAACGTATACCTCCTCGCATGGACGGACGAAATCGATTTACGAAGCTGATAATACATAAATGAATTTATCACATAAAGCCCTCTCTGGGAGTGTCAAAATCCAATTACAAAAATATCATTTGACAGTACTAAAGTCTTGTTTGATTCTAATCTTACGCCCAAGTCTGTGTTACAACGCCGAAACCAAACTATGAAAATGACGTCACGTCAGCGGTTTGACGTTATAACAGTAGTCACATTGGCGCCAAAACCGGCAATTTTAATGTACATTTTTTTTAAATACGCCTCCTTAATCATTATAAATATGTGAAGCTAAACATTGTGTATAAAAATAGCTATGGTTGGGTCACATACTGAAACCAACATTTCTTGGTACATCTCTCTTTGATGAGCGTCTGGTGAAAGTCATACGCAAGCATTTATGAAAGAGCATGCTTTTTACAAGATGTTATGCGTTTCTCACATCCAGACGTTTTCTTCCAGTAGACGACTTTTGAAAACGTTGTGGCAAAAGGAATAATTGTTTTAAAGTAATTTTACCTATTTCTCTCAAGATGCTTTCAAAGTCGCCTACTGCCGATATGTTGTATGTGGGAAAGGGTTAAAACAAATAAAACCTGTTTTCGGTAACCTTTTCTATGACATTTCTCGTTGCTGCAAGTTTTCCTGTTTATCTGTTTAAACAGTCTTTCTAAATCGTCGCAGGTTTTATATGTTCCATTAATATCCAATTCCATTTACAAATAACTGTCTCGGGGAAATGTAATTTGTTAACTTTTCCTTTCAATAGAAACGTGATGAAAACAAAGAGAAAATTAATTCAAAGTCCCTATCTGAAATAAATCTGTCTTATTTATCACACACGTTTCAAGACTCTCTCGTTAATCTGTTTTTAGCAAGGACTCGTCAGAGCCAATTGCTATAGTAGGCGTATTCCGAAACACTCATCGAAATCTAGGCTGGAATCAGTCCCTATTGTTGAAGTCTTATTACAATATCGGCAATGAATTACATGTACTTTAAATATCTCTTTCTATGGTAGCTCTTCATTACTGAACACCATTTCGGGTTCAGAGAGATGTCCATATATTCGTAGATTGTGTATAATGTCAATAAAAGTACATGCATGTGTGGAATATTTGCTAAAAATTGGATGTTCTGGTTTCAGAGTATCTATTTCTACAGTATCGAACCGCCAAACAGTCTGTCACTAAAAAGACAAAATACTGTAACTTGGTGGGATATCAACCTTAAAATGGAGTTCATTTGATATAACTTAAGCAATAGAAAAAGCTCTAAAAAAGAGTTGCTTTTAAAATATATATATAATGCATTACAAAATTGAAAATTAAAGTGTGTTTTTACGCTTTCAACATGACTTGATCACGCGTAAAATTCATGGGTGATTCCTGAATATTGTAAATCGAGTGTAGTAAAAGCAGTTGTTCGATTACGACTTAAAAAAAATCTGATAATCGAGTCCTAATGATTAAATGTATACTAACAGAATCCTTTGTAAAATATATACTAATAGAATCCTTTGTAAAATATATTCTAAAAGAATCCTTTCGAGTAAAATGTACAATACGCTTTTCAGCGGTAACGTTTACAATCAGCTTCACAGCAGACATTAACGAAATCAAATAAACCGAAACAAACAGAAAAATAACGAAATACACATCTAGAAGACAGAAAAAACTAGCTTTGAATGGTCAGATTATCTTATAAAATGAAGATTTCATCATAAAGGAACGCAATTGATAAATTGCGCCTATCAGCACTACACAATCACCGACAGTCATATAGTTAATGCTTCCTATACGTATGTGTTCACCAAGTGTGTAAATCAACTTCACACTGATTGCAAGAAGATAAATTTTCAAGACGCGACTTAGTTCGGCTAGTTCTTAGAGCATTCACTATTCTAAAATATAATTTAAACACATATTGTTACTTTGCTGTATATCTAAAAAAATCTTGAATCGACCAGAATGATAAATGTGCCAGCTTAAACGTCTAATAAGACAACGAAACGGTTCAAATCCGTCTAGATCCATGACAAACACAGTACACATATACAATTCACTATGTCATTGTTATGTATGTCGTCAGTGTCCAATTCCACCAGCCTTACCAGGGACGTCGATACTATCTTATCTACGTCCCTGGCCTTACTTGGAGCATGAAAATACTTCAAATTACTTAAAACTTAAAAGCATATATCATCATTTTGTTTTTTCGTGATCTTTTGTAAAACGTGAATGGTGGAATGTATTTAAGTAAATGACAAAGTTGACATTAAATATATACCTTACTGAGTAACAATACATGTTAATAATTAAATATATGCGTTTTTACAAGGGAAACAAACATGACGAAATATGCCTTTAAGATTTTAAGCATTATTTTATTAGAGCTAAGTAAGGTTGGTGGAATATTAACAGGAGAAATCATTATGTTACTCATGCAGTACACAATTGACTTGTTGCCCTTTAATCAGGTCATACCAAAGACATTTAAAATAGTAATAATGGCTGCCCTCCTTGGCACTCAGGGCTGTGGTGCATTACGACTGACTGGCTGGTGTCAGGATAAATGGACCAGTGGTACTGGTAACCTACCCAGGAAAAGCCATGATATAACAGAAACAATGTTGAAAGTGGCGTTAAACACCAAACAATTAATCAATTAATTACCCTTTAATCGTCATACGTTTTTGTTTGAAGACCTTCTATTACTGATTTGCTAACAATACAGAGCCAGATCAACGTGTGCGGATCTACACTTGTCGATTGGCTGTAGCAGATCGACGATCAGTAAATGCTTTAAAAGGCGCTGAACTCCAGGTGGAGATTAACATTGTTAAATGTTGAAACTTCTGCAAATATTTCTAATAGTGACAACAAAGTAGGTAATAAATAAGTCAAAGCTGTTTCGGCAGTAAATGTTGAAAAATAGTCAATTGAAGATCATGAAAATGTACCAAATTTGGCTTGCTGGGTATCTTTACCCAGTTTAAATTAAGCATAAACAATCACTATTTAGATGTTTATTGTACTGGAAATTGAAATTATTTCTCTAATTTTAAACAAGAATTATGATTCTAAAAGTTCCAAGTCAACTTTTGAACACTTTTAAAACTGGGACTATACTAACTATAATCTGGAGTTCAGCCCCTTTAAGATGGCTTGTCTTAGAAACCTTATCTAGTACATTTGAGCCGTCCTACTAAAAAACCAACAGTATGGCCTCTGCGTAATGTATCGACCCAGATCAGCATGCTTAGACCGCGCAGACTGATCCAGGCCGACACATTCCGTCTCAGGGGAATAGAGGCATAGCGTAATGATTCCAGAAACAGAACATCCACAGAAGGCGAAATGTGTCAATCCGGGTTAGCCTGTGCCGTATGCTTAGGCTGATCCGGGTCAATACTTTACGCAGAGTCCACAATATTTTATTCGCGGGACGGCTCATTTGTACTTAAGATTGACCTATGACCAAACCAAATTACATGTTACCCTTAATCCTGTAGATATCTGCAAGTGGTATCGCCAACATCGCCAACATCGCCATCATCGCCATCATCGCCAACATCGTCATCATTGCCATCATCGCCATCATCGCCACCATCGCCATCATCGCCAACATCGCCTCCATCGCCATCATCGCCACCATCGCCTCCATTGTCATCATCACCACCATCGCCACCATCGCCACCATCGCCAACATCGCCAACATCGCCACCATCGCCACCATTGCCAAAATCGCCAAAATCGCCATCATCGCCACCATCGCCTCCATCGCCATCATCGCCACCATTGCCATCATCGCCACCATCGCCTCTATCGCCATCACCGTCACCATCGCCACCATCGCTACCATCGCCATCATCGCCACCATCGCCATCATCGCCACCATCGCCATCATCGCCATCATCGTCACCATCGCCATCATCGTCACCATCGCCACCATCGCCACCATCGCCACCATCGCCACCATCGCCACCATCGCCACATATTTGAAAAATTACTCAATGAGCAAATTCTCCATTTGCCAGTCTGTTTTCAACTCTATTTAATAATTACACAAATAGGGAAAATGACATCGGTTCTGTTAATAAGTGAAGTAGCTATTTCTACATATTGATAAAAGAGTAGCGATCAATGAACACACGAATGTGCAAGCTGATCTTGGTCTTCATCCATCGCATTGATGTGTTAACCTTTTCCCACATACAAGAAATCTGCAGCAGACAATTTTGAAAACACCTTTGCAAAAACATAGAAAATCTTTATAAATGAAGGAATATTTACTAAATATAGTTTAAAATATTGTGGCAAAGGGAGAAATTGCACGTTTTGAGCAAATTTCGTTTTGTCACAATGTTTTTGAAAGCTGTCTGCTGTAAAGGCGTCTGAAAGCGTCTATATGTGGGGAAAGGGTTAAAACAATAATGGGAAGATATGCAAATGTTGCCCAAAGTGGGCATAGAAGGATAAGGGTTAACTCTTTCAGCGCCGAATTGTTAAACGTGGACTCTTCGATGTTCAAAATCGGGCATCTCCATTTCCTATTTAATAAGAGTTTTGGAATATTTCGGTAACTAAGATGCAATCAATGCTGATTTCAGGTGAGACGGGTCGTTACGAGCTGACTCACCTGAATCTGTATTGTTTGCTGCAAAACTCTCAAAATTGCAATTGGTGCTGAAAGAGTTTAAATGTTTTTTCTGTCCCATTGGTAATGACACAAAGGATTGAAAAAAGATGGAGAAAATCCCCGAGAAATAAAACCTGATTATTGCTAGAAATAAATCAAATTCGTTGTGTTTTCTTTGCCCAAAGTGACTTTGATTAGTCGGCAACATGCACACGTAAAATAAATTGAGCCGTTCCACGAGAAAACCAACATTGTGTAAACTGCGAAAAATATAGACCCGGATCAGCCTAAGCATGCCACGCGGGCTAGCCTGGATAGACACTGTTCGCCTCCTGTGGATTTTCTGTTTCAGAAATCATTACTCTATACCCCTATCTCCCTGAAACGGAATGCGTCGGCCCGGATTAGCCTGTGCCATTGCACAGGCTGATCTGCGTCGATATAGTACGTAGAATCCATAATATAGGTTTTCACTTGGAACGGCTCAATTGTTATAAGACGTTCTCAGACATCCGAAGCATCCTAAATCGAGAGGGGGAAAAAGACCATAGTATTAACGTCATATGAAAACCGACCTTGGAACTTTGTGACTGAACGCATTCTGGTCGTGATTGTCCCTGTGCTGCCATATAATCGTGCATGTAAGCACATCCTCGAAGCGTCTGGGGGAAACTGTTGTTACAGAACCACACACCTATGCAAGCACGCACATTGATATGAATTACCTTTAATTGTAAAACCTCCTAACAGTGTATCCATATACCTAAATGAGTGCGGACTGTGTAGTCTTTAACGATTTATTGTTGGTTTGTGTTTGATGCATGACGATGGGCGTGACTTGAAATACCTTCTCGAATCTATATATTAATCGGTCCATAGCGCAAGGCCTTTCCCAAATGTCATTTACTTTGAATATGTTGAATACCCGGGCCAGGGGCGTACCTGTGTGATCATTAATGCCGAGCGCAAGGGTAAACAGCGTCAACAAACAACAAGTACCTGTGTGATCATTAATGCCGAGCGCAAGGGTAAACAGCGTCAACAAACAACAAGTACCTGTGTGATCATTAATGCCGAGCGCGAGGGTAAACAGCGTCAACAAACAACAAGTACCTGTGTGATCATTAATGCCGAGCGCGAGGGTAAACAGCGTCAACAAACAACAAGTACCTGTGTGATCATTAATGCCGAGCGCGAGGGTAAACAACGTCAACAAACAACAAGTACCTGTGTGATCATTAATGCCGAGCGCGAGGGTAAACAACGTCAACAAACAACAAGTACCTGTGTGATCATTAATGCCGAGCGCGAGGGTAAACAAAGTCAACAAACAACAAGTACCTGTGTGATCATTAATGCCGAGCGCGAGGGTAAACAACGTCAACAAACAACAAGTACCTGTGTGATCATTAATGCCGAGCGCGAGGGTAAACAACGTCAACAAACAACAAGTACCTGTGTGATCATTAATGCCGAGCGCGAGGGTAAACAACGTCAACAAACAACAAGTACCTGTGTGATCATTAATGCCGAGCGCGAGGGTAAACAACGTCAACAAACAACAAGTACCTGTGTGATCATTAATGCCGAGCGCGAGGGTAAACAACGTCAACAAACAACAAGTACTTGTGTGATCATTAATGCCGAGCGCAAGGGTAAACAACGTCAACAAACAACAAGTACCAAGTACCTGTGTGAACATCGAGTATAAACACAGGTGAGGTACGGGGTCTGGGCACATTCCGTAGGCAACATTTTACCTCATTGCATAGGGTGAACTCGAATGATCTTTTTAGTCATACCGAAAACACAAATTGGCTATATCTACATGCAGATTTATTGACATGTCGGGACGACCTCACTCCTTACTACTTCCGTGTTGAATGCATTTTCTTTACGAGTTCTGGTGAATCGTACGTTAATGCGTACGTGGGTATGCCTGGATACGCGCCTAACTCCGGACACAATATGTCGACAGATAGACCGTTGATAAACACGCCATATTTAAAGGTAAAATTCGGTTTGGCTTACATTATCAAAACACGAAAATAAAAAATTGGGCTTGAAATATAAACATTCTAATTTATAAAGCATGGAAAGAGGAAAACGTGTTACATCTCAATTGGCTAATTATAGTGTTAAATCACTCAATGACAATTTAACGCAACAGAGACTGCTCTTCTGAATGTAATAACGTCGACAAACGACAGCTTAATTTTGTGTTTCGTGATTGAAAATTTGACAGCCGAAAAAAGACAGTTCTCTAGTCATCGTGTTGAACATGGTTATGTCTTCATTAGTTACTTGACCAGCTCTGTTAACCCTTTCCAACAATAAATACGCTTGCTGATGACTCTGCAGCAGACGGCTTTTGAAGTAATTGTGGCAAATGGAGAAATTACTCATTATGAGCAATTTCTCATTTTGCCACAATGATTTTAACTATTGAATTATGCTTTCATTTATAGATTTTTTTTCTAATTTTTGCCAAGATGATTTTAAATTCGTCTAGTGCATATTTGTTGAATGTAGGAAATGGTTAAGCAATTTCCACATACAACTAAATGGCAACAGACGTATTTGAAAACATGTAGGCATCTGGAAAAATCTTTATAAATGAGAGTATAATTATTGAATAAAGTTTAAAACATTGTTACAAAAGGGCAATTTCTTCTTTTGCCAAAATATTTTCAAAAGAGCCGTCCTGCGAGAAATCAGCCTAAGCATGCAGCGCAGGCTTACCCGGACATACAATTTTCACTTCCTGTGAATGTTTGTTTCAGGAATCATTACTCTATAATTATATACCCCTGAGACGGAATGTGTCGGCCCTGATTAGCCTGCGCGGACTGCGTAGGCTGATCTGGGTCGATACATTACACAGAGTGTCCATAATAATGGTTGTATTGTGAAACGGCTCAAATGTCGCTTGCTGATGTGGAGTCACAAAATGACTGTATGTGACAAAGGGTTTACTTTCTAATTCATTCACTTGAATAGTGTGTTCGTTTGAACTAGTTTAAGTTCTACGAGATATTAGTGTTACCACTGATTGTTGGCGTCTGTGACTACATATGAGCCGTTCATGCCGGACAGATTTTGCGTAATTTAACCTATAAAATAAGTTTAATTTCAATTTACTATTATGTATTTTGTATTATATCGATTCAGGCAAAAGATATTTCAAATGACATTCGTCACGTTCGATGACACTCAGCGTCCTCACATGAACTTGTCTTGTTTTGCACATTGTAGCACAGAACTTATGAAAAATGCAAAAGGGGAAACTGCTCACAATGCTATTGCGAAGTGAGCAAATGAATACATTACAATGTTCAATTATATAATTGGAGGATCGTCTACCCCATAATTGTCACATTTCAATTAAAGATATTTTAAATGTGTTTTCAAAGTCTTCTACTGCAGAATGGTTGTTATTCGAAACCGAAGGTGAGATAGATTCCCGCCAGCAATTGATTCGAACGCGCATTTGGATCAGGAGGCTGGCCATCTTAGCCACTATATCCTGACAAATAGCCGAGCCCCGGGTAGCTCAGTCGGTAGCGACGCGGGCTGTCAATCCAGGGGTTGTGAGTTCGAACCCCATCTCGGCCATCATTCTTTCTGACGTTTGACAAAAATCACTGTGACCAGCGTCATTCGTCTTCCAGTGGGCTAACAGTCCATGTGGATGCAGTCAGTTGCTTGGAAAGTATGTTGTGTGGAGTACTGGTTAGAGAAAGCATGGAAACACACGAGAAGGTGAACTGGCCGCCGTGATATGACTGAACAATTGTTGAAAACCACGTTAAACTCCAATCAATTAATCTTACAATTGTATTCGTGTGGTGCAGACGTCTTTTGAAAACAATGTGAGAACGGAAAAAGTTCTTATCATAACCTTGTTGTGCTTTCGCCATACTGTATTCAACTGTTTCCAATGACCAAATGCTTATTTAGAGAAAGTTTCCATATTTTACCCTGGATTTTTTAAAATTCGTCCAATTTGTTGAATGTGGGAAAGTGTTAAGTTGTATTGTTGCATTTAGTAAAAGATATATAACTTGTTTCTGTCCTTTGCTGGTCTTTTAAGTAGTAGAAGAATTGCCATGCATCCGTTTGCAATCTGACAGGCGCGTTGCTGCCTGTTCGCAAAGCACGCAGCTGCGTACAATCTCTCTAGTACTCAAAATTTGGAAATTTCAAATCTGCAATAAAAACTTGACCTGGGGTAGGGGTAAGTATAAAACAACCGAACTGACTTGATAGATTTGCATCACATTTAATTGATCAAATTGCTTTTTTTAGAAACGGGTTTTACTCAAATGGCTTTCAGATTAGTTAAACTTATCTCCCTTTAAAGCGTTTGTACTAGTCTGTAGTCAGTAGTCAGTAGTCAGTAGTCAGTAATCAGTAATCAATAGTCAGTAGTCAGTAATCAGTAGTCAGTTGTCAGTAGTCAGTAATCAGTAATCAGTAGTCAGTAGTCAGTAATCAGTAATCACTAGTCTGTAGTCAGTAGTCAGTAGTCAGTAGTCAGTAGTCAGTAATCAGTAATCAGTAGTCAGTAATCAGTAATCACTAGTCAGTAGTCAGGAGTCAGTAATCAGTAGTCAGTAGTCAGTAATCAGTAATCAGTAATCACTAGTCAGTAGTCAGTAGTCAGTAGTCAGTAGTCAGTAGTCAGTAGTCAGTAGTCAGTAATCAGTAGTCAGTAATCAGTAGTCAGTAATCAGTAATCAGTAGTCAGTAGTCAGTAATCAGTAATCACTAGTCTGTAGTCAGTAGTCAGTTGTCAGTAGTCAGTAATCAGTAATCAGTAGTCAGTAGTCAGTAATCAGTAATCACTAGTATGTAGTCAGTAGTCAGTAGTCAGTTGTCAGTAGTCAGTAGTCAGTAATCAGTAGTCAGTAATCAGTAATCAGTAGTCAGTAGTCAGTAGTCAGTACTCAGTAATCAGTAGTCAGAAATCAGTAATCAGTAATCATTAATCAGTAGTCAGTAGTCAGCAGTCAGTAATCAGTAATCAGTAATCAGTAATCAGTAATCAGTAATCAGTAATCAGTAATCAGTAGTCAGTAGTCAGTAGTCAGTAGTCAGTAGTCAGTAATCAGTAATCAGTAATCAGTAGTCAGTAGTCAGTAATCAGTAATCAGTAGTCAGTAATCAGTAGTCAGTAATCAGTAATCAGTAATCAGTAGTCAGTAGTCAGTAATCAGTAGTCAGTAGTCAGTAATCAGTAATCAGTAATTAGTAGTCAGTAATCAGTAATCAGTAATCAGTAATCAGTAGTCAGTAGTCAGTAGTCAGTAATCAGTAATCAGTAATCAGTAGTCAGTAGTCAGTAATCAGTAGTCAGTAGTCAGTTGTCAGTAGTCAGTAATCAGTAATCAGTAGTCAGTAATCAGTAGTCAGTAATCAGTAGTCAGTAATCAGTAGTCAGTTGTCAGTAATCAGTAGTCAGTAATCAGTAGTCAGTAATCAGTTGTCAGTAATCAGTAGTCAGTAATCAGTAATCAGTAGTCAGTAGTCAGTAATCAGTAGTCAGTTTTCAGTAATCAGTAGTCAGTAATCAGTAGTCAGTAATCAGTAATCAGTAGTCAGTAGTCAGTAGTCAGTAATCAGTAATCAGTAGTCAGTGTAATAACCGCCGCAGCTATCAAGGTGAACTCACGATTATTCGAGTGTTTGATATTTCGAACACATCGTTTTACTCGAACCCATTTCCGGAACTGTTCTGTGTTTAACATTTTCCCATCTATAGACGCATTTTGACGCATCTGCAGCAGACGACTTTTGAAAACATCGTGACAAGAAGGAGAAATTGCTCAAAACAAGCAATTTTTCCAATTGCCACAATGTTTTCAACTTCTTTCAGTAATTATAGCTGCAACTTTTTAGATTTTCCATATTTTTTAGTAGACATTTTCAAAGTCGTCTACATATTTACTGTATGTGGGAAAGGATTAAACACTGGATAACAGTCCAATATAAGCATTCAATAAAAAAAATTGTTTTTATTTATTTCCCACAATTGATACAAATAGCATGTCACAATACATACAATATAACAGAATAATTCTAAATACATGTATACACTTCAATATGGACTGAAGCTTTTTTACCTAGTTTATGTATTATATCATGTTTCTTAATATAAATGCTACTTTTGTTTTATATCATACTTTAAAGAAAGGTAAGTTTGGAAAGGAGAATTTGAAGAAATTAGTAAAGGTTGATAACCGGAGGAAGAGTGGAAGCTCTGATTTGACTGATTATTTGTGTATAATATTATAAGATAGATCTACATACAAAATAAGAACGAAATGAAAATACATAAATAAATTTAGCATTTATTAAGGGAACACTACTCGAAGTAATGTATGGATCACTTATGTATTCGAGTTACCAAAAGTCCACTTTATATATAGCAAGTTGCAAGCAATGGATTGGGTTGGCTCTATTCACATTTAAATATACAAGCCCTTCAACAACAGTTGGGACATTGTTTGTCGGGGACCTCGTATTCGGGTACCTAGTATTTTCGGACTACCATTGGTAAGAACTTCTTTAGATATACATGTACATAAATAAACAAACCCAAGTGAAAAATGAAAGATTCGCGTTTAGTATTGGCCATATATATGTATTTACTAAGATTGTTTAATATAGTTAGTTTATCATTTTTCATTAATTGTTTAAATATATACATTAGAATGTGTTGTAGCAAATCTCTAGAAATGAAAATATTACCACAATTCTCATTTTTCTACAACTTTGTTTTTAATTGTGTCAGCTGCATATGCGTCACACTGAGTATGCAAGTGTGGTAGAGTTAAAGAAACAAGCCATGTGTATAAAGGGCATTTAGATACTGCCGTTTAAGGATATTTCAAAACAGAACATTATTCATTGACACAGTATTCTTTGTATCCACGGATTTAAGACATATACAGAAGAAGCATTACGGCTAATTGTACATGAATTAAATGTACCTACAATAGCAAATTCGCGATTGTAAACCTCAATTGGTTGTAAATGATATTACTCTCTGCACTTTGATGGAAGTTATCTCGGTACTTCGATTCTTCCTATCGCATAACTCACGGAATTGTGATTCGCACGACAAGCGGAAGTAAGGTGTTGTCCACGAAAAATAATTTATTCCGAACGAATCTTATCTCTTATTTTTCGTCCCTTTTAGTCATCAACACACAAAATGGTGAGTGCAAATGGTATTCAAAGAAATACACTTTATGTTATTGAAATTCAAACACGTTCGCTAGCCCGTTGAACTCTTATGATTTTAAAATTTACACCCGGCTATGAAAAGTGATGACTCAGTTTCTGTCAAAATCTTGGACGGTTTTAGTCAATTAAGTGTATGCTGTAATGTATGTTAGCAAAACTTAAACTAGCTCACGCGTTTGTGTTCTTATTTTAGTTCCTCTGCTGACATTTGTGATTGACCAACAACTCTTAATATACAGTGGAAATAGACCGACCGAAATAGACTGCAAGGACCCGCATACATCCAACAATAGAGAGGATGGTGGTAAGCACTTAACCCTGTCCCTCATACGACAATCTTGCAGCAGACGACTTTGAACATATTTTGTCAAATAATAGAAAATCTCTTTAATTAAATGGATAACCTATGACTAAAAGTGGAAAACATTGTGACAACAGGAGAAATTGCACGTTTTGTGCAATTTCTTCTTTTGTCACTATGTTTTCAAAATGCCGTCTGCTGCCGAGGCATCAGAAAGCGTCTATATGAGGGAAAGGGTTAAATCAAAACAAATTGTCAAGAGTAATTAACTTTTTACTTCACCAGGGCAAGCACTTTAAATCAAAACAAAGGCCTTGCATAGGTTAAACAAATCAAATGTTCTGCAACTTTCTGCAAGTTGTTTCCTTTGTTTTTAATCAATAATAAAATTTATAGATATCCTGTTGTGTCCTAGTTTCGTGACCTTTAACATCGATTTTCGCGCATGCACATTTCGATATGAAGAAGCGAGTGGTCAAAATATCATTTTATTTTAGATAAGTTAATATGATTATAGGTGCTACCTATGTCGGGTAAACATTTATTATATGTTGTGATCGGTGAATAATTCCCCGCAAACTGCAGTTAGCCCCTTGCTTGCAGCACGATCAGTTATTTACGTCAATTACGAGTCCTACCGACCTAAGCAAAGAAAATAAAAATCATCATCAGGTTAAGCTTATATTTAACTTTAAAATATAGCCAAGATTTTACATTCATGAAATTATGATGACAGGTACAACAAATAATCAACTTGCCCTTCATAAAGTACTTCAAATAAAACGATTCCATAATTTACGGAACTACATTTGTGACAAGTCAAACTAACGTTTCCTATACTTTCTGTCGTTTTCCTTTTGGTTCATTTAGTTTAAACTTATTTATATTACATCGATTGTGAAACAAGCTTTCAGCTTATATTAATCACGCTCGATGTCTGCTTCCTGGACTCTTAAATCCCAAAGTCAGGAACATAGAACATATTTATTGATTATAAACATACATATACAATGTTTCGAACCAAATACAATGAATTAACAAATCAAAATACCAGAACAAAAACAAAAAAAACAAAAAACAAAAAAGTCAGGACCCGCTTATCACGGGACTCGAACCAGGGACCTTTGATACAAGAGGCCGACGCTCTACCTCTGCACCACTAATAGAATGACGTCATATTACAGAAAATTGTGACGTCATATTACAGAAAATTGGATTTATAACTTCCGGAAAGTCAAAAAACCCTTACAAGTTTTTATTTGAACTCGTTTTAGAAATAGACGACGAGTGTTATTACACGCAAATTATCACACATAAAATAACTTGTGCTTGTTCCTTTATCGTGTACGTATTATCATATTTAATTATTTCCTCTAGAAGGTTTTTTTGTTTCGATATTTTCTTTTCATCCAATGAAAACGTACGAGTATCGTGACTGCATATCACTGCATCGAAAAATTCGCACTGGACACAATTTTAGGAAAGACGGTATAGCAATTTTTTGCAAAGTTCATACACATTACCTATTGACGGGAAACATCGCCGGCTTCGCCGTCGATTTGTTTACCCGTATTAAGTATCAACATAAACTGGTAACATTAACAAAAATAAGAAATATTTTGAAAATATGTCTCAAATATATGCCTGTTAGTCGGGAGTATACTATTTTTAAGGTTCGTGAATGTCAAAACACTTTCTCCTCCGTTCATGACTTAGTTCATTTTGACTTAAAAAGACAGATACGGTAGAATTCTGTTTTTTAATTAGTAAACAATTTGAAAGACGAAATAATTACATGTATACATTTTTTGATGAAAAGAAAATGGAAGTTGAAATGCAATGACAAGTCATAGTCATACAGACTCATCAAGGTTAAGTTTTATTATGACTATATTTTACAAATAGGAATGGGGAACAGGTCAATCATAAATTATCCAATTTCATTACAAACCGACGTCAATATGTTCAAATTAAAAAGTATGTCCAATCAAAAAACATAGTTCACAAACATGCAAACAGTTATTGAGTTAACTGCATATCTCTTTAAAGTTTAATTGATTATAACAACAGTTAATCGGTCATGACACTAATTTGTCTAATAAACTTGATTAAATGTGTGAAAAACCTCTGATCACACAGTAACTTGACCTTCACATTGCCAAATATCAAGACTGGTTTCCTGTTAAAGTTAACATGATGAGCTATACATGGAGAAAAAACACATTAAAAATAGCTTGCTTGCGTCGTTGAAGAAATATGTTGCTTTAGAGCATTTATATAAACAAAATGGCAGCTCAATTTTCCGAGATTTTTCTTTCGTAACTGTTTTTCGCAGATTTAATTCTTTCCCGCAATTGGCGACTTAAGCAACCGACAGCAGAGGCCCTGCTTGAGCCAGACAGGTACCTGGACTAATGGGAAAGGGCACATGTATCAATTTTATAAGGATAAACCAAAGATGAACAAGAGTGTAATAGTGCAACATTGATTTCCCCTTTTAAACACCAAACTCCAAAACCATTAAAAGTTATCGCCATTCATTTTTGCTAGCCGAAAAAAACTTTCGCCACTTTATAGAATTTTCGCTTTTGGCGAAAATTGTGAACGACAGCAAAGGCCCTGCTTCAAACAAGAAGTCAACAGCAGACAATTTCGAATAAAAAGGAAATTATAAAATAAAAGAATTGAAAGATCTGCTGCAGAGGCATCAAATCATGTCACTGAAAGGGTAAATCAGTCTGAAAAATCTTATCAGTGATTTTTTAAATTTAATCCTTTCCCACTTGTTAACATGTTTTGAGGCATCTGCAGCAGACGCAAAAAATCATGATGAGTCTGATGACTGATGAGCACGTTTTGACACAATGTTTTTTACTTTATTCAAGTCATCTGCTGCAGATTTGTTTGCTGGAAAGGTTTTTAAACTGTATGCAGAAAAGATTCAATGACGAAAGACGTGAAAGTTTACCTAGATTGAAATATAAAAACATGTTGGGACCTAAACTACAATGGTAATACTGATGTCATCAACATAACTATTACTCCAATTTACAGCGGCCATTAAAAAATTGATCAGTACATAAGTTTTTTCTCTTTGCATAATTCCATTTCATGCGTTATAAATACTGTTTTCCTTGTATTATTGTAGATGCAATTTATGCTGTTGTTCAGTCGACAGGGAAAGTTACGCCTTCAAAAATGGTATGAGGCTTCTCCGGACAAATTGAAAAAGAAGATTACAAGGGAGCTTGTTGCCATGGTGCTGTCAAGAAAGCCTAAAATGTGTAGCTTTTTGGAATGGAAAGATCTAAAAATAGTTTATAAAAGGTAAAACATATATATTTAAATCAGATTTTATAATTTAAACTCTCATTTTGAACTCGTCTGTTTTTCAAAGAAAAAATGTCGGGGCATTGTAATACCTTGGCGTCGTCACAAAACCTTAACCCTCTCCCTCATACGACAATTCTGCAGCAGACGACTTTGAACATATTTTGTCAAAAAATAGAAGATCTCTATAATTGAATGGATAACCTATGAATAAAAGTGGAAAACATTGTGGCAAAAGGAGAAATTGCACGTTTTGTGCAATTTCTTCTTTTGTCACTATGTTTTGAAAAAGCCGTCTGCTGCAGAGGCGTCAGAAAGCGTCTATATGAGGGAAAGGGTTAATCTTACCTCGTAACTCAAAAAATGTTTTAACATTTTCAAATGAAACTTTGTACACATCTTCATAGGAACAATACACATGTATATACCTAGTCACTTAAGTCTGGCTCTAATAATTATTCAGTTATGCCCCTTTTTCCACTTAGAAAAAAGCAGACGAGCGTTGGCGTTCAATTGTGGCACTGTTGTTTAATTATTCAGATGGTTCGTTTCATAGATAACAGATATTATATTCCTTGTAGAATTATATCCCATGGGTAGATATTGATTGCAGTGACTGTTGTTACCATGGTCACTACTTAATGAAAGCACCTCAAGCACAATTACTTTGTGAATCAATGAGTTTCTCTTTTTAGATCACCTAGAGCCAAAGGCTCAAGGTGAGCTATTCTGATCACTCTGTGTCCGTCGTCTCTCGTCCGTCGTTAACTTTTAGCTTTAAACATCATCTCCTCCTGAACCGCAAGAACAATTTCCACCAAACATCACAGGAATGTTCCTTTGGTGGTCCTCTTTCAAAATTGTTCAAAGATTTAAATTCCATTGAGAACTTTGGTTGCTGCGGCATCAGAAAGGGGACAAAATGTCCAAACTTTAAAAATCTTCTCCTCCGAATCTGCCTGTCAGATTCAAATATATTTTGGTAGAAATGTTCCTTGGGTGACCCTCTATAAAAATTGTTCAAGCCACACTGATTGGTCGTAAAAAAATGGCAGTCAGGCGGCATCAGAAAAGGGGCAAAATGACAAAATTTGAAAATCCCATTTTTATGAAAGTGTTTGTCTGATTTTAAGAAAATATAATACGAATCTTACTGTAATGATCATCTATTTAATTTGTTTAAGTCGTTTTGATTGGTTACACAATCATATCAACCAGGCCAATCATATCAACCAGGCGTCATAACAAAAGGGGTAAATTGAACTTTTAGCTACAAATGACAACCAACTCCTACCATTCCAATAGACCAATTTCCACAAAACATCACAGGAATGTTCCTTTGGTGGTCCTCTTTCAAAATTGTTCAAAGATTTAAATTCCATTGAGAACTTTGGTTGCTGCGGCATCAGAAAGTGAGAAAAATACCCAAATTTTAAAATCCTTTTCCTTCATAATCTGCTTGTGCGATTGCAAGATAATTTGGTAGAAATGTTCCTTAAGTGACACTCTAAATAAACTGTTGAAGCCATATTGATTTCGTTGAAAAACAGGGCAGCAAGGCGGCATCAGGAAAGGTGCAAAATGACAAAAACTTTTTAATTCCATTCTTATTAAAGTTCGTGTTAGATTTCAAGCTGTTTCTTGAGAAGTGTCCACTCCTTGCAGTTTCATTTGCACTCCTTGATCAAATTTTCCCAGATATTTGCAGTTAAATATTTGCTACTAATTTACTATCAATTAGGTGATCGATTTAGGGCCATCTTGGCCCTCTTGTTGTAAACCCCCAGCAATTTTCATCAATAAATATTTATGTAATATATATATATAATTAAATTTCCTAAATTGAAGATAACCAAAGTTTGTTTTAAAATTCTAAACTGACAAAAATGTTTAGAAAAGAGAGAAACAGGGGAGAGAGTGATTTCATTTCGCCTGCAGCAAACGCATCAAAAAGTCACCTGTATGAGGATTCAGGATGTTTCTTGTCATTTTGATTACAGATATGCTAGTCTCTACTTTTGCTGTGCTGTAGAGTATGAAGACAATGAGTTACTTACCCTTGAAATAATACACAGATATGTGGAACTGCTGGATAAATATTTTGGTAGTGTAAGTATTGATGCTCATTTTAACCCTTTTCCTCATACGACAATTCTGCAGCAGATGACTTTGAACATATTTTGTAAAAAAACAGAAAAACTCTATAATTGAATGGATAACCTATGACTAAAAGGGGAAAACATTGTGGCAAAAGGAGAAAGCGTCTATATGAGGGAAAGGGTTAAAAATTGTTTATTGAATTTCTCCAAACTTGACATGTATTGACCTGAATTTCTTCTCATTTTGTCTGACTTTCCGTGTTTTTTGAGAGTATAGAAATAGCATAATATTTTACATGTTTATTCAAACAACAAAATTGCAGCAGACGACTTAAAAGACATTTAGTCAAAAATAAAGAAACTCTTTATTAATTAAGTAATTAGTATCAATTATTGAATTCACTTGAAAACATAGTGCAAAATGGTGAAATTGCCACAATGTTGTCTGCTGCAGAGGCATCAGAAAGCATATGTATACATGTGGAAAAAGGTAAAAAAAAGAATCAAGCCTTCTTTGTTAAATTTGAACCGTCATTTACTTGTCATGCTTCTTATGTTTCAAACTGTGATTTTCAAATAACTTTGGACCAAGAAAGGACTGGACTTTAGTGCAATTTAACCTTGCACTATATATTTAGCTATTCAATTATTAAATTTAAGCTTAAAAACTACTTCATAATTGATAAATATGAAAGAACTTGTAAAAACTTTAGACTGATGCTACTACTAGTACTATCTAGAAATCAGCATGATAAGTTTAATTGATATTTCCCTAGCCTGGTACTGGGTCCTCAACTAGGGATCATGATGAACCCTTTCCCACATACAACAAATCTGTAGCAGACGACTTTGAAAACAACTTGGATGAAAACACGGATAAATCACTATAAATGAACATAAAATTACTGAACAAAGTTGAAAATATTGTGGCAAAAGGAGAAATTGCTAGTTTTGAGCAATTTCTACTTTTGTAACAGTGTTTTCAAAAGTCGTCTGCTGCAGAGGCATCAAAAAGTGTCTGTATGTGGGAAAGGGTTAAGTTTACTTGAACAGTAATGCAACTGAAGCACAGATGATAATGGTGTAAAACCCTCAAAATAATCACAATAACCATCTATATTTTTTAGGTTTGCGAATTAGACATTATTTTCAATTTTGAGAAGGCATACTTTATGTTAGATGAGTTACTACTGGGTGGTGAAGTCCAAGAGACGAGTAAAAAGAATGTGTTAAAAGCGATCGCAGCACAGGATTTATTACAAGAGGTAAACATACACAGCTGCAGATAGGGGGATTTTTTCATGTCCTTATCTCTTTATTTGACCTCAAATCCGTTTGTTGTGGGTACTCAAAAGAATCGTTTCGCTGAGGAGATTGTTCTGAGTGCCACATCATAGGGTCAAACAGAGTAATAAGAGAGGTAATCAAAGGTAAAGGCATGCTTACTCCCCCTTATCTGGGTCTTTGGCATATCTATATTTGTTTGAACCCCTGAACCTTTTTCCCATTGTTATAATATTACAGGGCTCTTGCGAGGGGGCGACTTGAGCGATGTGGTCTCCTTAAATTTTCAAATTTCGTTCTAAGTTATCGGACGCTGTAAATCATCACAGTCACAGGCCATATTGCTTAATTCGGTTCTCGGTATACAGTACACAGTTACGTAATCTTGACAACTGATAATGTATACCCATTTAAAGCAGACGAGTCTAATCGCATTAAACAAACCATGACGTAGAACCGATAGTCCAATCAACCGTCATGAATACACTTATTTGCATAAACGATGAAGCGATTTTTACACCCCCGTCTGCTTAGAGCGATTTTCAGGATATTTAATATAATGTTATAATAGATGGGGGGGCCGTACTAATTAACGTAAACCAAGCAAAAGACACTATCTATGTAGCCTCATTCCTAATGGATTGCTCCACGAATATTGAATTTGATTGGTCAGAATTAAAATAATAAATACGTCATCAATCTATTCTGAAGAGGTACTTTCCGAGATTCCAAAATTGCGGAGGTCAATGAATTTTTTACCGAGATTTTCCGAAATTTCGACTCTGAAGCAGATTTTGAGGGTATTGAAAGGGCTGATTTGATAGATATTTATAAGACGACTTTATGCTTCTCTGCAATATCATGATAATAACATTTCCCGGGATTAACAGCTGAATTGTTCGCGAGAAATTTGCATCTACAGCGAAGCTTTACCGGTTGTCATTGAAATTTGTTTAAAAACATGTGTATCTCAAACGATCCTTTGCTTTGTCATAATTAACAAAATCAAATAATTAAACAATCTTTTTCTTTTAAATAGATGTGTTACAACCCGAAACGTCCCAGTTATGACACACATATCAATGACATAAGAAATATCACTCCTCCTTTAAGTCCCCCAACTTCTATCTAAATTGCCTGGAGGGAGAAGTCACTTCTCCCCAAAAAATAAGCCTAGTGAGAGCCCTGTATTAGACTCTTCTAAACTGAAATCGTTTGTAGAAAAGAA
Source organism: Serripes groenlandicus (assembly GCA_031761405.1). Lineage (NCBI taxonomy): Eukaryota > Metazoa > Mollusca > Bivalvia > Cardiida > Cardiidae > Serripes > Serripes groenlandicus. The sequence goes on along the minus strand of JASEVX010000008.1, from coordinate 515,164 downwards.
TAGAAAACCTTGTTAAGTTGTAGGGCAGAGGGAAAAACATTGTGGGTAAATGAGAAATTGCTCGTCATGAAAAAATGGGTGGAAAGAAATAACATCTTTTCATTGGCGATTTGACTTTAATTAATAAATGTTTTAAAATTATTTGAGAAAAGACAGATGCTGTAATTATCTTTTCATTAATTGAATATAATTAAAGGGGGTATTTTTGGGGGGATTTAAATTGAGATGGAAGAGAATTGTACCTTATGCTCATTAAGTCATTTACCAAATATGATTATAAATGTCTCAATTCAAGTTGCTAAAGATTTGCCAGGAAATGTTTTAATCAAAGATGTTATTACTGAATGGCTCTGATACAATTTTCTGTCTGACATTGTTTGTATGAGAATGTAACTGCAGGGTTAAATGTCCTACATTTTGCAGGGTGAAACAAGGGGATCACTTCTCTCTTGTCTGATAATACACTTTGACTTCTCTGGGCTCCAAAATATCTTTCTTATTATCCAACCAAAACCTATGATGTGGGTATTAAAAAGAATCGTCTCAGTGAGACGATTCTTTTGAGTACGCACAACATTGGGTTAGAGGGTCAAATAAAGATTTTAGAACACGTAAAATGACCCTTATAAATCTAGAGCACTGACAAATTGGCATGCAACACTTGTTTTGACTTATGTTTGGTTTAAATTCGTTATTTTACGTTTTTTTTCTATATCGTGTCAGTCTTCCATTGAATGTTTGTATTTTTGGTTGTTGGTAAACATCAACTTGTATTTGTTTTCCCCCTCCCATACCCACCCCCCCTTTCCAACATACAACAAATCTGCTGCAGACGACTTTGAAACCATCTAGGCAAAGATATGGAAAATCTCTATAAATGAAAGTTTATAATCTGTAGTTGAGTTGCAAACATTCTGGCAAAAACTGAAATTGTTCTTTATGAGCAATATCTGCATTTATCACAACATTTTTAGAATTCATCTGCTCAAGAGGCATCAAAATGGTTGTCATGCAACTATTATCATTTTGCAATAAGGAACAAACACTTTCAGACTATATCCATGTAGCGCTTTTTTGACCCCCTTTTATAGGCAGCAGTTCTTTTATCGATGTAAAAGTCCCATATTTGAAGTGTTGTATTTATTCCAACCTTATTGTTATTTTATTTTTGATCTTGTTATTTTAAATACCACCTCATTTCTTTAAAATTGAAACTGTTTGAAGAAATTATTGTTTCGAAAGATTATGGTTTGATTATTAAACAAATCTTTATTCAAACAAAGTAAGAAATTGCAAAGTACTTAACCACATCTAGATATTAGGGGTCGTCTTACTACTCAGATGAGGAAATGTTAACCGTTTCCCACAAATACTCAATCTGCAACAGACGACTTTGAATTGATCTTGTCCAAAATATAGAAAATATCTACAAATGAAAGTGTAATTATTGAAAAGTATTAAAAACATTATGGCAAAAGGATAAATTGCTTATTATGAGCAGTTTCCTCTTTTGTCACAATGTTTTCAAAAGTCATCTGCTGCAGAGGCAGAAAACCATTTGTATATAGGAAAGTTTTAAGCAGGCAAACATCTCATATCTGGATTTTTTTTTATTTTTTTTAATATTTACTATTCATTTTTCACTTGTTCATTATAGAAGCACTTTAAAATGATATAAATCATTTCTAATTTTATCATTTCTTTTTTGTTGGTTGAATCTCACAAACTATGACTTGTGAGCATAAAAATCTTTTTTTTAGAAAAACTAAGTTGCTGTGCATAAACATACACTTTAACCCTTAACCACAAGCAGCAAATCTGCAGCAGACGACTTTGAAAACATGGTGACTTAAAAAATGAAAAATCTCCATAAAAGATAGCTTAATTGTTGATAACAATTGAAAACATTTTGGCCAAAGGAGATTGCTCATCATGAGCAATTTCACCTTTGGCCACAATGTTTTTAAAAGTTGTCTGCTATTGCGTCAAAATGCGTCTGCAGGTGGGAAAGGGTTAAAACAATGAGAATTAAACTGTTATGTAGGACAAATTTGGAAGTCAAGTTTTGAAACAAAGACACTGCTTGAAAAGAAGAATTTGCTTGTGTGAAGTAATTTCTTCGTTTCCCTCTGACAGTGATTTGCAGAGGTGATTTAAGTCATTTGTATAATTTATAAAGAGTTAAAGTTTTCTGGCGTTGTTACTGTAGCTACTTACCTCAATCAGTGGTGCTTCAGAAAACAACAACCTTAAGACATTTGCGATTAATATAAGTTCAGATCAATCTGTATATCTGTACCGTCCTATCTTGATCTTTACTGCTTGATAATTATTTACAGAAGGTTTGACGAAACTTAACCCTTTCCCTCATATAGACACTTTCTGATGCATCTGCAGCACACACAGCTTTTTGAAAATAATGTGGCAAAAAGAAGAAATTGCTCAAAACAATGCGCAGATATTATACCTTCATTTATAGAGATTGTCCCAGTTTTTGCCAATATGTTTTATAAGTTGTCTGCTGCAGATTTGTTATATGTGGGAAAGGGTCAATACAAACAGATAAACCTTTCCCTCATATAGACGCTCTCTGACGCCTACGCAGCAGACTGCTTTTTGAAAACAAAGTGACAAAAGAAGAAATTGCTCAAAACAAGCAATTTCCACTTTTGTCACAATGTTTTCCACTTTAAGGTGGAATCATACCTTTGAAATAACGTCGTTTTGACGTCAAAACGTACGTTTATGCGACAATTACAGTGTTGTTAAAAAAATCACCATGGCTTTCTCGTTTGAAGTGGTATTTGGAAAGAGTTAACACCAGACTGAAGAGAATAAAATTACCTGCGTAGTGATGTAATTTACATACAACTGCCAAGACAATAAACGTAACATAAGGGGAGTAAAAGTGAAACTTTCGCTAAAATATTTTAACAGTTATTCGTTTATTTCAAATTTATTAAAAATTCGCCCGAGAGATTTTTTTTAAAAACTTATATAATTTGGAACAACCTTTTGTCTACCATTTACCAAAATATCAAGAAAATCTATCGTGCAGATCTTTAGTAAATCGCAATGACGTTACAGCTCATCACGCGACAAACCGTACACTGCGGAATTTAAATTGAAACGTACCAAGGGTTATTAAAATGAACTCCGGATTTTTCATAAAAATAATCAATTTTATTCTTTTACAAAATTTGTAAACTGTATCTATTATACTCCTTTAAATATTAAATATGTTTTATATAAACTGACTTGCCTACTTCGCTGTTTATCTGTTAAATCATTTTTTCACATTCCATGTATTAGTATTAGTCTCAAACCGTCGCTTGCAGTTCTTATAGATAGATTTTATTTCACTTATTCGAATACATGTAATTCGTCATTTACATACATACATTTACATACAAAAATTGATACGGGAACATCAAATAGTAATTCGATATAACATGAAGTTTCATGATTTTATATAATCCAATATTACTGATACGAAATTCTTCAAACAAGAGCATCGTCAGAATTATCATGGAAGAAATTGACATTGTTAATATATTTTATTATTACTTTCCTATGTGTCACTCTAGGTATTTTGTAATGTATCTTCAGATAACAGTAAACACTGAGTTTCTCTTTATCAGGGGCACAAAGCATGTTTCAACACGTCAACGATTATAACTGTCATGCAAAGCTTTCTATCTATTCTATCCTCGATCATGCTTTTGTTACTTAAGGAAACACTTTATATGATAAAACATCGAGAAGAACTATCTGACTTTCTTCCCTTTGGAAAACCTTATGTACAAGATTTTATGAAAGTTTTGACTTGATTGTATTCACAGAGTTCCGCAGTTCAATTCAACTTAGAGCTGTTTGAATACAGGTGTTTATTGACAATATTTCCCTGTATAGTTTGGGTAAATAACCAACTATTATTATCTACATACATATCCCGTGGAATGCCATCACATCGTTGTCTGTACTATGTAGTGAGTCTTCAATGTCATTGCACAGGTGTCTGTAAATTGTAGACAGCGTATAGTCGGGTAATGATACATTTTGTTTTATAATTGGAAGTGTGTTGACAACACAAGTAATTAGGTATGAACATGTGACAAAATGTGTGATCTGCTACGGTTTTATGGCATTGTGATTTACTTAAAATCAACCCTATAGTTTGTCTTGAAATTTGGTAAGGGTAAAAAACAATTCTCAAGACAAAACTAAGTACCGGTAGTTTAAAATAACGGGAACATATGGAGTAAAAAAAAAGAAAGATAGAAGAAGGGGTGGCTGCTTTACATTTTAAGTTCCACAACGCGCGTACCCGCGCACGTCAGCAGTATTACGGCATAGCGATTTACTAAAAGTCCGCCCGATATATTTCCAACAAATTTGAGTAAATTGTAGAAGAAATGGTGTTCGGAATTATAATGATTTCTTTTAAAAGAAATATCTAGGGCATTTGTTTTGTTAGTAAAGGTAAGGTAATAACTGTATTATTAGTCAGCGAGTTCGTTAAATAAACTAAGTTTTGCTTTAAAATTATTTAAGGAAAGATTGTGAACTATATATCATGACGGCGTTTATATCATTCGCTTCAAATCGATGTTAATATAAGATGAGATAGTAATGGTCATTCCTTTAATCACACATAACTGTGCAGCTGTGTAAACACAAATTGCAATTTAATAAAAAACTTGCCGCAAACAACAACAACATTATCACGGATAGAATACCAAGAAAGTTTTGCGTGACAGGTATAGACTTCGAAATTCTCAAAATTGCATATTGAAAACAACATTTGTATACTGTTATCTCAAATTTGTTACAAAAAACCAAGGGTGACATATAATATGTGTGATAATTATATTTTATATATAGAACAACAGTTGAACAGGAAAGTAAACGAGTCAGTTTATACATATGACAAATCCAAATATCATTTTGTTGTTTTTTGCTAAATTATTTACGACCATAATTACTTTAATTCTTTAAATAGAAACACATATATACTACCAACCATTATTCTTTAGGAGATGGCTTATATTTAGAATGAAATTGATAATTATAAGGAAAACATAAGTATTCATTTTAATTACCCTGGATGCGTCTCAATGTTTAATTCCGCAGTGAACGTTACGACGCACACAAGAGGTTTAACGGCATTGTGATTTATTAAAAATCGACATGATAGATTTGATTGAAAGTTTGGCAAATGGTAGATGAATAGGTGTTCTATGTTATATTTTATTTTAAAAAAAATCTCTCTGGCGAATTTTAAATAAATTAGAAATAATCAAATTACTGTTAAAATATTCTAGCGAAATTTCTATTTTAAGTCGCCTTATGTTACGTTAATTGTCATGACAGATGTATATAATTGATATTATCACACAGTTTATTGTATTCTCTTCAGTTTAAAGTTCTTTTTATCCGAATCCAAATTGAAGTGAGGAAGTAATGGTGATTTCTTTAACAACACTGTCATTGTCGCAAAAACGTACATTTTGACGTCAAAAACGACGTTTTTTCAAAGGTATGATTCCACCTTAAGTCATAAGTTATCCATTCAAATATAGAGATTTTCTATTTTTTGACAAAGTCGTCTGCTGAAGCATTGTCGTATGAGGGAAAGGGTTACCAAGCTGCCTCATTAGCGAGAGATCAGGGTTTGATTCCCTCCTTGGCGCTCAGGATTGTGGGAACAGCATTTGGACTGATGTGCGCTTGTTACAAATGCCTTGAGATTGGTTTCCTCCAGCATCCCTTAACCCTTTCCCTCATACAACAATTCTGCAGCAGACAACTTTGAACATATTTTGTCAAAAAATGGAAAATCTCCATAATTGAATGGATAACCTATGACAAAAAGTGGAAAACATTGAGGCAAAAGGAGAAACTGCACGATTTGTGCAATTTCTTCTTTTGTCACTATGTTTTCAAAAAGCCATCTGCTGCAGAGGTGTCAGAAAGCTTCTATATGAGGGAAAGGGTTAAACTTATCCCACATTGAAGGGGAATTAAATTTAAGTATTTCTGCATGTTTACCAATCAAGATCTTAAGATAGTTGTGTAAAACACATTTCCTTTGCAAAATTCCTTTACTGCTTCTGTTGCTTTAGTTAAGGATTTATGGTTTCTCCTGTTCCTTCAATATTTTCTTTTCTAGTTAAATCGCAGACTTTCTTTGTGTGTGTCCTTTTCATGTTCTCTGCTATAGACACTTTCATAATGGAAAATCTTAGACCTGGAACATCAATTGCAATTTCCAAAATATAATAGAAAGATTGCCAGCCTTAAACATTATCAATATAATGGATATTTGTTTCTGCAAAGTCATTATCAAACCAATTGAACATGAAAACTTGGTTACTTGAAATACGAACCAATTAATATTATAACAAATGGTCCCCTAATCCCTAATATTTTATGTTTCACTTGCCTTGGTAGAAGGGTTATACCTAGGGATGTTTCTCCCTATCTCCCCACCCGTCCATCATGCTTTGACTTTAACCATTGGTTATTGGCAGTCTTTCCATGTGTAATTTTAGACAGCAGGGACTGTTACCCTGTCATTGGTGTCGGTGTCACTGTCTGTGCCATTGGTGGCAGTGTCACTGTCTGTGTCATTGATGTCTGTGTCACTGTCCTTGTCTGGTTGGTGTAAGGATAAATGGACCAGGAGTACTGGTAACTTACCTAGGAAACCATGTGATATAACTGAAAAGTTGTAGAAAGCGGCATTAACCCTTTCCCTCATACGATAATTCTGCAGCAGACGACTTTGAACATATTTTGTCAAAAGATAGAAAATCTCCATAATTGAATGGATAACCTATGACAAAAAGTGAAAAATATTGTGTCAAAAGGAGAAATTGCACGTTTTGTGCAATTTCTTCTTTTGTCACTATGTTTTCAAAAAGCCGTCTGCTGCAGAGGCGTCAGAAAGCGTCTATATGAGGGAAAGGGTTAAACACCAATACAATCAAGCAATCAAGCAGACGACTTTGAAAACAAAAAGTCTTTAATATGAAAATCCTCTATTTATAAGCCAAAGTTTTTGTTTTTGTTTTTGAATGACTGTTCAGTGTCCAGTGTCCAGCTTTAGTTGCTAGTTATTTTTGCTGAACTGTGTGCTAGTGGGTGGTTTGTGTGTCATAGGTAACACAATTGGTACATGTATCACAATTGTCATCCGTTCTCACTCCTATCTTGCTTAATGTGTCTCTCTCAACATGGTATATATATCTCGCCTAGCGCTGGTTTAACCCTTTACCATATACAGCAAATCTGCAGCAGACGACTTTGAAAACATACCTTACAAAAAATTGGAAACTCCCTTTAAATGAAAGTACAATAATTGACAGGCCATGGTTAACTGTTTCTAGCATACTGATACTTTCTGACACACCTACCACAGACTAATTTTGAAAACATTGTGTCAAAAGGAGAAATTAATCATGAGCAATTTCTCCTTTAATCAATCTGCTGCAGAGTTGTTGTATATTGGAAAGGTTTAAATAGTTGTCTGATCTAAAAGCGTCTACTTGTGGGTAAGGGGTAAGTTCCTGAACACATAGTTCTTGTCCTTTCTTATGGTGTATAGTTTAACCCTTTCCTATTAATAGACACATTTTAACACCTCTGCAGAAGACGACTTTTGAAAACATTGTAAGCAATTTCTCCTATTGTCACACTGTTTTTTAACTCTATTTTATAATTTATCTCTCATTTATGGCAATTTTAAACGTTTATAATTTATCTCTCATTTATGGCAATTTTAAACGATTTTAACACTATGCCATGGTTTGTAGATTATCTCTAAGAGAGCAATACGTCTGATTTAAATGTTTATTGTTTATCAGAAGTAACTTAGACAGTTTCTCTGACTACTTTGCGCCAAACCCAAATATCTCAGTCAGCTGCTTTCCATCTTTTGACAAAAGTCAATTGTGACAAGTGGCATTCGTCTACCATCTATGGGCTAACAGTCTATGTGGAAAAGCAGCCAGTTGCTGAAAAGATTGTTTTGTGGATTACTGGTTTGAGAAAGCCAGGAAACACATGAGTAGCTCATCTGGCCGCTGCGATCTGACTGACAAATTGTTAAAACGGTGTTAACCCCAATCAATCAATCAATCCATCAATCAATCAACTGACCACTTTGCAGCCAGGTTAGACTGAGCTCATGCCCTGATTGATCTAGGTATTTTATGATTGCAAATGCTGCAAAGTCGGATTGCAAATACAATGTAGTAAGGTTCTTTTATTTTTTCCTTTCAATTTGTCCGAGTGTAGACCTTCAACCCTTTCCCACATATAGATGCTTTTCAGACACCTGCAGCAGACGACTTCTGAAAACATTGTAGCAAAGGTGAAATTGCTCACATTTCTGAGAAGATGTTTTCAAAGTCGCTAGAGATGAGTTGTCTGTGGGAAAGGGTTAAGTCTTATCCTATTACTGAAACAGTCATCTTTTGAAAACATTATACTTTATAGAAAAAAAGGATTGATCAATAATTGGTTTGACCGTTTGGGAAAATTGCTCATGGTTTTCAACTCTTATTCAATTATTGTACTTTAATTTAAAGGGAGTGTCCGAATTTGTTCGGGTATGTTTTTACAAAGTGGTCTGCAGAGTTGTCATATGTGGAAAAGGGTGAATGCCATTTTCAAAAGTATTTAGTTCTATCACTGACCAATTCACCTAACTTGAGTTTTCTGGTTTTCTTCCCAACTGTGCTGCACACTTTTGTCAACCTTTGGAAAGAATGCATGCATGCATGCATAGTCAGGGCTCAAATTTATTTCCCCTTAACCCTTTTCCTCATATAAATGCTTTCGGACGCCTCTGCAGCAGACAGCTTTTTGAAAACATAGTGACAAAAGAAGAAATTGCACAAAACGTGCAATTTCTCCTTTTGCCACAATGTTTTCCACTTTTAGTCATAGGTTATCCATTCAATTACGGAGATTTTCCATGTTTTGACAAAATACGTTCAAAGTCGTCTGCTGCAGAATTGTCGTATGAGGGAAAGGGTTAATTGAAAACCCTCATCGAATGTGTCATTGCGACTTCACTATGGAAAAAAGGCAAAATTCTCATATTGAGCAGCGTTCCTTTTTCCAAATTATTGAAATTTCTATCCCAAATGAATTCTTCTGATTTCTTAAGTGCTACATGTTATACTCGGATGTTTCCAACAAAGACAGCTTCAAGAATATCATATGCGTCGATGTGTTTAAATTGAATCTTTTGCAGTAATGAGAATTTGGCATAGGTCACTCATTTGTTATTTATGGTGTAGTGTCCATTGCAGATTTTCTAGGACTGGTTAGTCACCCAGGCATGATGTTTAAGTGTACTCTGTGATTCAAGCGAAATACTGACGAAAACGATGTTTAACCCATACAACAGATCTGCGGCAGACAACTTTGAAAACATTGTGACAAAAAACCTGAAAAATTTCTTTAAATGATAGCTTAATTGTTTAATAAAGTTGAAAACATTGTGGCCAATTGCACCTTTGGCAACAATGTTTTCAAAAGTTGACTGCTGCTTTTACGTCAAAATGCGTCTGCAAGTGGGAAAGGGTTCAACCTCACTAAAACAAAAACATGAATAAAATCCCGTCCTTTGTCATTGTGTTTCTCTTTGAGGTCAAATTATATAAATATTGCATGGCTTCCAGTGTGGCAGTACATATTATTGTCAACATGAGGAAAATACTGTTATCCGAGACGAAGCAAAGGTTAACAGTATTTACCCGAATGTTGACAATATGTACTGTCACACTGGAAGCCATGCAATGTTTATTTTATTATACCGAACAAAATCACAAGTTTATTCAATTTATTCTGTACCTTTGGAGGGGAGGTGAACATGGGTAGATCTACTACAATATAACACACACATTTGATTATACCGGTTAACAGTATACTATTACATGGCACGCACGACAAACGGTAACGTTATAAATGACATCATGCATGTGCATAACTAACATTTTAGACATGCATGTAACAGTATACTGTTTACTGGTCAAAAACGTAGTTAGCATATGAGACCGTAAGAAATTTGCCGTGATGAGTATATGAGAATTTAACATTACAAAGTCATGTGAGGTATAATAATATAAGCTGTTTGACCTTGAATTTGTCATAAGAATTGAGATTAACTCACAAAGGAAGAGAATTGTTTCGTCAGAGTAACTGTACTCTACATTAAGCTTTCACTGTAGCTTTATGTACCTTTTCAGAATGTTTAATTGTTAACCCTTTCGAACATATAGACGCTTTCAGACGCCTCAAGAGTAGACAAATTTTGAAAACAATGTAACAAAAAGGAGAAATTGCTCAAAACAAACAATTTCTCCTTTTGCCACAATGTTTTCAAATTTTTATGTCATTATTCATTTACTGAGGTTTTTCATATATTTGCCAACATGTTTTGAAAGCCGTCTGCTTCAGATTTGTTGTATGTGGGAAAGGGTTAAATGACATTGTATACTTATTCGAATATGAGCCTCACCAAAACTGATCTTTGAGACTTTGCAACCAGTAAAGACCTGCCTGGGCCTCTATGCAAACTGATCAGGAATTTCACTTGTCTGTGTTTAGCATGATATGGTCAATATGGGAACAGTAACCGTTGTTGCTGGGAGTTTATGACTGTCTGTCTCTAACTCCTTGCTTTCTTTTATATTTTGCAAGGATGAGGCTTTAGACACTGCCCTTAGGGACTATGGTCTTACATAGTGATGGCTTGCCATAGCAACACAATTCAAAGCTGGACACTTAATTTGTAGTGGGTACATTTTGCTATATCTTTATGTTACTTTGTGCTTTTACCCTGAATACCATCATGACTGACACTGAGGCAAAAATCGCTCCAGGAAAAACAACCTTAACCCTTTCCCTCATATAGACGCTTTCTGAAGCAGTTAACGTTGGCTTTTTGAAAATATAGTGACAAAAGAAGAAATTGCACAATCTCCTTTTGCCACAATGTTTTCCACTTTTTGATATAGGTTATCCATTCAATTATGGAGATTTTCTATTTTTTGACAAAATACGTTCAAAGTGGTCTGCTGCAGAATTGCCGTATGAGGGAAAGGTTTAATGCCACATGCAACATATTTGTCACATAAAGATTCTGAAAAAGTCTTTTTATGAAAGTAAAGTTGATTAAAAAGAGTTACAAACATTACTCCTTTTGCAATGGTGTTTTCAAATCATGTCACCTGAAGCAGATGTGTAAAAGTGCGTCTACAAGTCGGTAAAGAACAGTAAAAGATGCCCAGCATGATCTGGGTCTACAATGGAATCTTTTGGTTGGTTTCCTTAATAAAATGCTCAATTATATTTTACCACTTTGGGAAATTTATAATACTGTGCAGCAGACAATTTGAGAAAACATTGTTGAAGAAAGGAAAATTAAAATTAATTAAAATTTTACATTTATCATGACATCTTTTACTATACCCGTTTCCTTTTACAGGCTCATTTTGACGCCTCTGCAAAAGACGACTTTCGTAAGCATTGTAGCAACCAGAGAAATTACTTATTATGACCAATATCGTTTTATTTGTCACAATGGTTTCAACTTGATCAATTATAAAACTTTCATTTAAAGAAAACTTTTATACTTTTGCTTAGATGTTTTCAAAGTTGTGTGCTGCAGATTTGTTGTATGTTGGAAAGGGTTAATTGTGTTTCTAAAACTTATTGTCATGTTATGATTATGTAAGGGAAAAAGTATGTATGCGCTATTCTTTTATACTATTCTTAGAAAATGTAGCCTATGTTTTGTGTCTTGCTTTGAGCTCATGAGCCTTGTTTATTTGTGATCAATTTAGTTTGCCTAAAATATTTATAGAAAATGCTGCGGAAAATAGCTTTTTCTTGGCTTTTGTATAGCTTTTGTAGAAACTCTTGTATGTTGCCATCTGTGGTCTAAAATGGTTACAATCTGGTGGAGAAAAAAAGCAAATATTTCAATGTTAACCCTTTCCCAGGTAAGCCAATTCTGCTGCAGACGACTTTGAACATATTTTGTCAAAACATAGAAAATCTCTATAATTGAATGGATAACCTATGACTAAAAGTGGAAAACATTGTGACCAAAGGAGAAATTGCATGTTTTGTGCAATTTCTTCTTTCGTCACTATGTTTTCAAAAAGCCGTCTGCAGCAGACAACTTTGAAAACATCTGGGCAAAAATATTGAAAAACTCCATTAATGAAAGTATAATTACTGAAGAGAATTAACCCTTTCCCTCATAGGACAATTCTGCAGCCGACGACTTTGAACATATTTTATAAAAAAATAGAAAATCTCTATAATTGAATGGATAACCTATGACTAAAAGTGGAAAACATTGTGGCAAATAGAGAAATTGCTCGTCTTGAACAATTTCTTCTTTTATCACTATATTTTCAGAAAGCCGTCTGCTGCAGAGGCTTCAGAAAGCGTCTATATAAGGGAAAGGGTTAACTCTTTCCCAGAAATATTTTTCTTTCAGACAACTGCAGGAGTTGACTGTTCAATTTTTTTTTGAAAAAAAGAACTTGCGTAAGATGTTCAATAATATGTCTCTTTTTTTTCCACAATGTTGTACATTGTAACATGATCAAAATCATATATCAGATTTTTCAGACATTTCATCATTTTCCCAAAGTGTTGTAAAATATGAGGACTCTTTCAATACCCTTTCCGTTAAAACCATGAACTGTTTGGTCCTATGATTCTCTTCTTGCAAGTCTTTTAACCCTTTTTCCTCATACAACAATTCTGCAGCAGACGACTTGGAACATATTTTTTTCAGATGGATAACCTATGACTAAAAGTGGAAAACATTGTGACAAAAGGAGAAATTGAACGTTCTGTGCAATTTCTTCTTTTGTCACTATGTTTTCAAAATGCCGTCTGCTTTAACCCTTTTCCCTCAATACGACAATTCTGCAGCAGACGAACTTGGAACATATTTTGTAAAAAAATAGAAAATCTCTATAATTGAATGGATAACCTATGACTTAAGTCGAAAACATTGTGGCAAAAGGAGAAATTGCTCGTTTTGAGCAATTTCTTCTTTTGTCACTATGTTTTCAAAAAGCCGTCTGCTGCACAGTTGTCAAAAAGCGTCTATATAATTGAAAGGTTTAATGGATGTAGATCTGCTTGTAATGTATTTCCTGTTTACTTTGAAAACTTTCTTTGCTTTATTATCCTTTTTAAACCAATCCCACATGCACACCCTTTTCATGTTAAAGAATGCTGCTCTGGTGCTGGACTTTCTAATGAAGCTCAATTTGACAAGCAGTTGATAAATAGTCCATAATCATCTTTAAGTGAAGTACTAGTATTTGTGAACAGTTTAAAAGTTGCCGAAACTTCAATAGTATACCATCATGCAATACTTGATTTGATAAAGGGAGGTTACTGTAGTTTGTAGTTGTGTGTTGATTATTTCAAGTTTTCTCTCCCTTGTTTCAGTATGATTTGATAGAACGCAGTATTTATGATGGGTTATAGCGTATAATGTTTAAGGTAGCACTTATATCCTTGGTTTGCATCTCAGGACCATCAAGCTATGCCCATTGATTGAATAAATTGGATGGAAAAAAGCTCGAGGAAGAACAACCTTGGTGTGATTTGTACCTTTCCCACATATAACAAATCTACAAGATGTTTAGTTAAAATATGGAAACTCTTTATTAATAACAGAGAATTTATTGAATGAAGTTGTAAACAATGTGGCATGAGGAGAAATTGCTATTATGAGCAAAGTTTACTTTTGTTTCAATGTTTGCAACGTTGTCAGAAAGTGTCTGTGTGTGGCAAAAGTGTATTCTCTTCCTACATAATAGAAGCATTGTGACACATCTGCAACAAATGAATATTGAAAACTCTTATTTTCAACTCTATTTATAATTATATTTTTGAGATTTTTCATTTTTTGGCCAGCTGTTTCCTAAGTTGTCTGCACTAAATTAATTGTATGGGGGAAAGGGGTGAAGTAAATGTTGACAATGACATAATGGCTTTAAGAGAAGGACATTAAGTCATAATGGCTTTAAGAGAAGGACATTAAGTTTGCTGTTCCTGAGAGATCAAACATATTCAGACTTGATTAATTATGATTTATTCTCGAAAAAACCAAATCCTGTAGTCCTTTAAATGTCCAACTCCTAGTCCTGTTCTAACAGTCTAACACAAAACACCAGAGGATTTGATAAAGGGGAGTAAACTGGTCTTTTCCCCCATGATATCTCTTAAACTTAACCAAAGCCTATGTTGTGGGAACTCAAAAAGGCGTCTCACTGAGATGCTTCTTTTGAGTACCCACATGAGTACCCACAACATTGGGTTTGAGTGTCAAACATGAAACAGCCATACCCTTTATCTAGTTCTCTGAAACATCATTACAAGAATGTGAAATAAAATTGTCCTCCATATGTTCAGTTACATGTATATTTTGTATGCAGAAAATTAGATACAACCGTTCGGCATGAAACCAACATAATTATATAATGTTAAGTTTTGTTTACAGAGATTTAAACAATTGCCAATTATTCAGACAGTTTGTCAACCCCCTAGGCTTACTTTAACCCTTTCCATCATACGACAATTCTGCAACAGACAACTTTGAACATATTTTGTCAAACAATGGAAAATCTCTATAATTGAATGGATAACCTATGACTAAAAGTGGAAAACATTGTGGCAAAAGAAGAAATTGCTTGTTTTGAACAATTTCTTCTTTTGTCACTATGTTTTCAAAAAGCCTTCTGCTGCAGAGGCGTCAGAAAGCGTCTCTATGAGGGAAAGGGTTAACTGTTCAATACAAACACAATTACAAACCAGAGAAATACCGTCGTTATTCATGTGTTTAGTTACATCTTGAATTGTATATATATACAGCATTTTGGCATGATACCCACGTTTATATGTAACTAGAGATTTAACAATTGTCAATGAATCTTACAACTCTGCCTTTGTTATCAAGTGACCAGTTATGCCATACTCGGAGACTAAAAAGAAGCAATAGCCAAGTACTTAAAATAAATGTCTTAATTGATTAATCCTTTCCCATAATTTGTAGACTCATTTTGACGCATAAACAACTCTTGAAAACATTTTGGCAAAAGAAGAAATTGCTTTTTTGATGTTTTAAAAAATCGTCTGCTACAGATTTGTTGTATGTGGGAAAGAGTTCAGATATTTTGATAGCACACAATTTCAGTTACCAAAACCAATCCTAGAACCTTCACCCAAAAAATCTCTTAGGGTTCCTATTCAGATCCAAGAAATTATAATTATCAAAGAAGATTTCTGGTAAATCTTGAAATTAGATACATACAGATGTATTGTATAACACTCCGTTTTAGAAAATCAATGTATTTTATCATTTAGGTAGCTGTTACCAATTTGCTTTTATTTTAAAAAAAATTCTCTTTTTTATGTACAACATGTGTACATAATGCATTATATTATGCATGTTCTGAAGCTAGCACACATGGAAAGATTGGGACTCCCAAATGTGTAACCTCATACAATAAAGTTGTTATTAATCCTAGATAGACATTGCATTTTGGCATGAAGCCCATATAGATATATATGTCAAACAGATTTAACAGTTGCCAATTATTAGACAACCTGAACACAAAGTGTTCAAGGTGAGCTATTGTGATCACTTACTATCCAGCTTCCGGCCGTCGTCCATTCAAGTTATTTCACAGGAAGGTTCCCTAGGTGGCCCTCATCAAAAATTGTTCAAAGAATTTAAGTGGGAAAATGTCAAATCTTTATAAATTTTTTGTCCAAAAGAACAGGCATGCTTACCAACCTTTTCTCATCCTCAAGGGGGAGTTTCATAATCTCAAAGTGGGGGATTGGGGTTTGAAGGGGGAGATTTTCAGCGCCATGAATTTAACAGTAGAAATGTTCACAATAGAACGGAATTTAGATAACTATGCAGGGATTCATGTACAATACTTTCAATATTTAATTAAAAAGACTCCTTTTGAGAATGTTTTCTGTATATTAGCATTTAAGTGTTATTTTGGCATGTTTTCAAATCTGTCCTTTGATATTTAGAAATGTTTTAACTGTGGTTAACTAGAAAATCACGCAAGTTGTCTGTTATGTCAAAGCCTTTCATATTAGATCCAAGAAAATAAAAATATTAACAACATTTTAATTTATAGACATACTTTTGAATGAAAAACACGGCTTCCAATGGAATAAAGACACATGGAGTAGAAATATACATGTACATGTATTAATCATTTAGTTGAGCTACACACATTGTTTTGAACTTGTTGAAAGAAAGGGCCTTTTATCAGTGACAAGATGTTAAAAAGTTGATGTTAGAAAATGATTGTATTTTCAGTACATTTATCCTCCTGATTTGATTTAAAAAAAAGAAAAAAAAAATATATTTTTTTTTTTTTTTTTTTAAATTTTCGAATTTTCGAAAATCGTGAGTTTCTTCCTCACGATCGTGGGGGTGGGGTTACGCCCTTCAAATCGTGAGACTCACGATTGAATCTGGAGGGTTGGTAAGCATGAACAGGCCTGATTTGAAAATTATTTTGCACGAATTTTCTGTAGTTGACTCTCTTCTATGATCGGTAGAAAGACATTGCCGCCAGGGTGCAGGGCTTGTTTTTCTTATACAATATGTGTATAGTGAAAACTTTAAAAAACCTCTTATCTAAAAGTACTGGCCCATTTGAAGATTAAAAAGCATAAATGTCCCGGGTTGACCCTCTACCAAGATTGTTCAAACTATTCCAATCTGTTGAAATACATGGCCTCTAGGGGTGGAGCTTGTTTCCTTATATTTTGAAAACTTAAAAAATCTTTTTGTTCAAAAATGCTGGGCAAATAATTTGGCACAAATCTTCCTTGGGTGATCCTCTACCAAAAGTGTTCAAATTATTCTGATTCATTGAAAAACATGGCCCCCAGGGGGAGGACTTTTTCCTTTATATGTATTTATAAATTGTTAAACTTAAAAATCTTCTTGTACAAACAAACATATAGGCCTGATTTTAAAATAATTTGGCACAAAATTAATGTTCTTTGGGTGGCCCTCTATCAAGATTATTGAAATTATTACAAACCGTTGATAAATATGACCACAAGGGGGGCGTTGCTTGTTTTCCTTGTATGCATATTGTAAGAACATTGAAAACTGTGATTTCTTAAAACAGCTAGTGAGTAAATTTAAGACCATCATGGTATAACTATACATTACTCAGCAAACAGTTTAAATATCAAGATAAAGTTTTTGAGAATATGAATTCTGTACTTTGTAAAAATCCTTAAGATATATTTATTACATTAAGGATAGTTGTAAAATGTTCTACTTCTTCTAGGAGTGCTCTTTTTTATTAGGGAAATATAATAATTAAATAATGATAAATATGAAATTAACATATTAAATGGATGAAAGTAAAGTAGTTTGTGACATATAGTGCATGCAACTTGCATTTGGTAACCATTAGTTACATATTTTATAAACATTTTCCCACTTGCAGACACATCTGTAGCTGATGACTTAAGAAAACATCGTGGCAAAATGAGAAATTCCTCATTATGAACAAGTTCTCTTTTGCCACACTGTTTTCAACTCTATTCAATAGTCAAAGTTGTTTTGATGCAGATTGGTATTAAGCGGGAAAAGGATAATTCAACATACTGTTACTTTGTATAATTGAATGACCAAAAGTGGAAAACATTGTGGAAAAAGGAGAAATTGCTCATCATGATTTACCCAGGAAAAGTTGTGATATATCTGAATCATCACTAGTCCTAGATATAGAATTTTCCAAATACTTACATGTTTAGCTGTGATAACTCAGTCGGAAACAACCTGGGCTATTGATCCGGGGATTACGAGTTCAAAACCCCAGCTTTGCCCTTCTTTCATTCCGATA
Source organism: Serripes groenlandicus (assembly GCA_031761405.1). NCBI lineage: Eukaryota > Metazoa > Mollusca > Bivalvia > Cardiida > Cardiidae > Serripes > Serripes groenlandicus. Next base: position 497,216 of record JASEVX010000008.1, on the reverse strand, counting down.
ATTGATAAGTCATTGTGACTATCCTTAGGATCCAGATCTTAGTAACCATGCCGATTGATCTGGCTCTGTAGTGTTCTCCTTATTGTCACAGAAAGTTTAAACCTTTCCCACATATAGACGCTTTATGAAGCCTCTTCAGCAGACAACTTTTTGAATACACTGTGACAAAACAAGCAATTTCTCCTTTTGCCACAATGTTTTCAAAACTATTCAATCAATAAATTGTCATTCATAGAGCTTTTCGACATTTTTGCCGAAATTATTTCAAAGCCGTCTGCTGCAGATTTGTTGTATGTAGGAAAGGGTTAAAAAAACGAAGGACTGACACAGAGTGTACAGTTGTATCAGATAGTTTGGATACACAGGTGGATCTTTATCTACACTTGTCATAGATATGCTATGGTTGGTTTTTCTGCAGCATGGATCATAGTTGTGTATATGTAGGAAGAGTTTGTTTACATAACAGAGAGAACCCTAACCCAAGATAAGGGGGAGCATAGTGGCCCTTTTACCCCTAAACTATCTCCATTATTGCTCAACCAAAATTATTCCAAAGCTCTGGTACTCGACAGAATGTTTTAGGTGAGATGTTTATTTTTAAGTACGACAGCATTAATTAGATTTAACCCTTTTATTACTTGCTTTTAAGTCCCCTATCTGACCAGGTCCTTAACTGTTTTGGCTGCTCAATTCAACATTTTTATCTTGATACTACTAGAATTGGCTATGCATGAACTCTTCCAAATGCAGAGCTGGACAAGTCCAAAATCAGCACTTTAAAGAGTTCAGGATGACATAAGAATTTTTTATCATGAAATAGGGACATTTATCTAGAGCTAGTGTTTTGTTACATTTAACCCTGTTCCACATACATACATTTTCTGATACCTCTACAAAAGATAATTTTTAAAAAAATTGTGGCAAAAGAATGAATTGCTCATTAAGGGCAATTTCTCCTTTTGCTACAATATTTTCAGCTTCATTCTGTAATTATACTTTCATTTATAGAGTTTTTTCCATTGTTTTGCCTAGATGCTGCAGATTTCTTGTATGTGGTCAAGTGTTAACTGTTTGGACTTTATGTAAATGCATTGCATGGTCGGCTCATGTGAGTGGTTTTGTCTTGCAGGAAGAGACTCCGCAAGGATTTTTTGAAGATCATGGGCTTGGCTGATAAACATGTGCTACCCCACCCACCCACTTATGCATGCTGGCACCTGGATAGATACAGAGCATATTCACCTTTACTAACAAAACTGAACAATGTATCAAATACTGATATTCCCATTGTTGTTTATATAATATTTATGCAGTTTAAGTGCTTTTTTTCCCCCAATAAGTGTATGACACAAATTTTATGATTAAATTTAAATCTCCATTTTTTGTTGTTGAAATGGTGTGTTTGAAAGTGTATCAAATTGACACAAAGGAATACTTGCGTAAATATGTTCATTGAATTGAAAGGCTTCTTCCAATGTTCGTTATGTTTAGTTCACAATGGATACAATTTAATTCTGGTTAGATATTATTATATGTAGGCCAGGAGTTCTTTCATCAAGAGACTAAAACTAGTTATGGATAGAAGGTAAAAGTTCATATTTTGTGTAATTTATTCTTATTAAAATTTAAATGTCCATCTAGTAAATCTCAAAATTGAACGGTACCTTTTTTTTCGTTCAGATTTTCCATTTGATTATAATAAAACAGTTATCTATGATAAATCTTAATTGATCGGATTTATTAATAACCATTTATCTGATATATTTATGAATTGATTTCTTTGAAGATGGAAAAAAAAGCTGAAAACTTATAGGATTTTTTCGATACAGATAAAGCCTTGAAAGCATTGTCGGAAATTGAGAAATTCCTTGTTTTGAGCATGTTGCCCTTCTCCCCAACCATTTTCATTAGTCGTCTGTTGCAAAGGGCAACCGATATTGTTGAATTAATTGTCATCATAAGCAATTTCTGATTTTTCTCGCAATGGTGACCTCGGAGGTGTTGGATCAGTTGTCTCTCTCAGCACTGGTGTTAACCCTTTCCCTCATACGACAATTCTGCAGCAGACGACTTTGACTATATTTTGTCAAAACATAGAAAATCTCCATAATTGAATGCATAACATAATTGAATGCATAACCTATGACAAAAAGTGGAAAACATTGTGGCAAAAGGAGAAATTGCAGGTTTTTGCAATTTCTTCTTTTGTCACTATGTTTTCAAAAAGCCGTCTGCTGCAGAGGCGCCAGAAAGCGTCTATATGAGGGAAAGGGTTAAGTTATGGCGAGAACAAATTTGAGTTAATGCTACAGACCAAAAAAAAACAACTTTATTTGTAAGAATACAGAGTGTATATGCTGTTCATACTGTCCAAACTCAGAAAAGATAATGCAGAGCTGTAGATAATTTAGCGCCATTTTGCATGTTCTAAAATTGTTATTTGACCCTTGAACGATTATTTTGAGTACCCACACCGAAGCGATTTGTTGGATACTAAGTGAGATATTGTGGGGAAAAGAGATGGATACCCCTCTTTATCTGGAACTGTGATAATGGAGTTTAGCGTTACTCAATTCTGGTGACTTTTTAACCCTTTCCCACATAAAGATGCCTACCGATGCTTCTGCAGCAAAAGCTTTTGAAATCCTTATGGCAAAAGGAGAAATTGCCACAATAACTCTATTCAATAATCATACTTTTATTCATATAGATATTCTATATTTAGGAGTTGATTATTTCAGAATCGTTTGCTGCATAATTATGTATTGTATATGGGAAGAGGTTAACCCTTTCCCTCATACAACAATTCTGCACCAGACGACTTTGAACATATTTTGTCAAAAAATGGAAAATCTCTATAATTGAATGGATAATCTATGACTAAAAGTGGAAAACATTGTGGCAAAAGGAGAAATTGCTTGTTTTGAGCAATTTCTTCTTTTGTCACTATGTTTTCAAAAAGCCGTCTGCTGCAGAGGCATCAGAAAGCGTCTATATGAGAGAAAGGGTTAATATATGTTTGCAGTAGAAATATTTTGAAAACATAAGAGGAACAGCCTGTGAATGCCCTGTTCTTATTTAATCCTTTCCCACATACAGCAAAATTGCAGCAGATGACTGAAAACAATGATGCAAAAACATGGCAAATCTTTATAATTGAAAGTATATTTACTGAAAAAAGTTGAAAACATAGTAACAAATGGAGAAATTGCTCATGATGAGTAATTTCCTCATTTGCCACAATGTGTTTGATAGTCATCTGCTGCAGAGGTGTCAGAATGTGTCTATATGTGGGATAGGGTTAATCCTTTCTTACATGCAGGCACATTGTCATGCATCTTCAGCAGACAACCAGTGAAAACATTGTGGCAAAAAGAGAAATTGCTCTTTTGGAGCATTCTATTCAATTTCTATACTGTTGTCTATCCCTTTCCCTCATACAACAATTCTGCAGCAGACGACTTTAAACATATTTTGTCAAAAAATGGAAAATCTCTTTAATTGAATGGATAACCTTTGATTATAAGTGGAAAACATTATGGCAAAAGGAGAAATAGTATGTTTTGTGCAATTTCTTCTTTTGTCACTATGTTTTCAAAAAGCCGTCTGCTGCAGAGGCGTCAAAAAGCGTCTATATGAGTGAAAGGGCTATAGAGATTTTCCATATTTTCGATACTTTCAAAGACGAATGCTGCAGATATTTTGTATAATATTTAAAAGTTGTCAAATTATTTCTGAAAAGTTACATTCTTTCCTTAACACAATTACAATTTGTTTGCAAATGATCTTTGATGGCCAATATTGCTTAGTCCATTTAATACATTTGAATATCAAAGGCTTCATGCAAAGAGATTGTAACTACATCTTGTTACATGCTGGACTGTAGTAACAACCATTTTGTATGAAACCCAAGTAGTTAACCCTTTCCCACATATAGACGGTTCCTGATGCCTCGAGTACCATAAGGCTATCACTTATATATGAGGGGTTGATATTTGCAGAGCTCTAGATAAGGGGAAGTTATCATGTTCTAAAATCCTTACCCTGAGGTGTAGATACTCAGAAGAGACTATTCTTTTAAGTACCAACAACATAGGGTTTGGTTTAATAATAAGGGAGATATTGGGGAGAGAAGTCCAGATTACTCCCCCTTTATCTAGTGCTCTGTATTTGTGAGTGTAAAAGTTTGCTATGAATGTTGTATTTGTATATTTTGACTAGGATGAGAATAAATTTCCAATTAAAGTGACAGAGAGGTAATATTATGTATGTATCCATGGAATAAAATGCATGCCCAGTTGTTAAAAGTTTCCAGGTACTTGCTTTCCTTTTGACATCGTACATCTGAGCCATGTCATATCAAAATCAACCTAAGAGTATTTAAACAACAAATTAGTTTCTGCATAGCATACTCTGATCTTTTTGCCTCAGAGATTTTCTTGAATGCTGCTTTGACTAGTTAGTGAATAGTGCAGATCCTGATCAGACTGCACTGATGTGCAGGGGGATCTGAATTGTACACCCATGACCATGTTGGTTTTTGTAGAGCACAGCTCATCTGTCCTATGTTTTTGAAATGTATTTCAATATAAGCTATCTTTTAAATACGCCATAATTCAGGTGAGCGATCTAGGGCCATCTTGTTGTCTAGATGTTTTAAACCTATTGTGTATGGGGGAAAGGCTTAAGGGGAAAATATCACAGCCAAGATTGATATTCAGAGTAATGATCGCTTTCTTAATGGAACATTCCATGATTACCTTAGACATCTTTCTAACTTAAGCAATCCTTATCCCATCTACACCAAAGTTGGTCAAAATGTTTAAGGGGATCATATCTCAGCCACAGTTGATATTCAGAGTTATGGTCCCTTACTTAATGGAGTTTTTACTTGATGACTGTAGGTCACTCTAACTTGAGCAATTTTTATTCCATTGGCACCAAACTTGGTCACAATGAGTATTATATCTGGACCAAGTGTTACCTTGGTGAATGTATATTGTGAGTCTGGTAGGCTATCTTGTGCAATTGTTTTAGAGGAAACGTAAAACAAAGCTGATGACTGAAATTCTATTCATTTGTTATCTCTACAGCAAGCTTCTTAAAATATATTAACTAAGCATAGTTAACAATTTCTACTTTCAAATACTTTCTACTAGATCATACATATAAAACCAAATTGTTAATTTTCTCAGACTTATATATACCTGTATTTGAAAGGGACATAAAATGGGATCACCTGCGTTGGCAGTATCCTAAGTTCTTGTCTGCTCTTTAGCTCAAACAATCCTTATTCAATCTTCACCAAACACGGTCACAGTATTTATGGGCATACCATCTCGACCAACCTAGATATTCACAGACATTCAAGTTCTCCAGGTATACCCTTTAATTAGTGAATCTTTTAAAATCCACCTGTAAGTGGGATATGAGGGGTTAAACACTTGAGTTGTGTGACTTGAAATTTTCATTTGCCTGATAAGGTCAATTTTCTTTAATATTCAGAATACCTCACTACTTTTTGGTAACTGGGCTGTCTGACCTTTGCTAGAACTGTGCAAGTGTACTATTTGTGTATTATTTGTTGCCCCTTTTAGTTTGTTTGGAATTCTCTCCTGAATGCTATACATTAATTAATACATTAATTAATACTGCAGTGTCTCTGAAACTTCTTGATGCATGTAAACTTTTATAGTTTTGAAGAAAGCATTGTTGGATAATAACAATGTTCTTGATGAGCAATTTCTTCTTTTCCCTGAATGGTTTTCATTACGTGTCTAAGCAAACCATCAGAAGAAGTTTTGTATTGTTGGGTAATAAGAGAAAGTGAATGATCAGACTTTTGTGTACCACTGTATCAATCAGATTATTTACCAACTTAGTTTTGGTGTCGCCTACCTAGGTAAGGAGATACGAAGGGATCACTTCTCTGTTGTTGGTCTGTCCCTCCATCTGTCTGTATGTTTGTAGATTGGTTGGTGTCCTGGTTTTTTTCGAACATTTTTGTTCAGCTAAGCTTCTTCAAAGTTACTTCAACCATTGGAGCAAATCACAAACCTTTGGTGTATAAAGCCTCGCAGGACTAGGGTTCTGTACTGTCTAGAAATGGTGGCAAGATATGATTGTCCGGTTAGCTCAATTGGTTAGAGTGCCAAGCTAGTTTTGTTGAGGTTGTTTGTTCGAGCCCAACATTGGGCAATGTAAATCACAGGCCCGGATATCCTTGACCAACACAGATATCGACTCGCTGGACACTGAAGAAAGGAATATACTGGGAAAATTCTTTTTGTCCTGAAGAATTAGCTGCTAAAACACTTTAAGCTACTAGATCTACACAATTATGTAGTTCTTGTAAGATTGATTGATCAGTCAACAAAAAGTGTCCGAAACTGTAATTATTCGATAAATGAAAATTATGAAAGTTGCAACGTCCTGAGATCTAAGATACAATTAACCTAGCCATGACTCTTGTTGGTTGCGGTCATGGAGGAGTGCCCTTGGACAATACATGATTCCTAACCTAGAACTGTACAGTCATCCATTCATCATGGATACAATTAATTGTGTCTTGATTATTGAAATTGTGTTGAACCAGCTTAAAATTATATAAAACACCTTATTGAAAATGTTAATCTTGTTACGAAATTATTTTTGAAACTGGTAAGTCCGAGTTGATATTGCATGTACCTATTGTGTAGCCAGATTTCCTTCTTTTTATTTTACTAATGCTCACTAATGCGGTACTTAAAATTTGTTTTGATATTTACAATGTCAAATATATTACCGATAGCAAAAATGTGTGTTTACATGTAAGGTAATCCGACACTTCATTTCCATGTATAGAAATACAAGACTTGTGTCTGTTTTGGCATCCTCTATAATTTCGTGGCATGAAGAGTGCTTAAAAGCTTGATTTTATATTGCTTCTTGCCTATATATCTATCTCTACTAGCCCACTTAAGTTTCATCTACATTTCATACTGTTAAGTGGGCTAGTAGAGATAGATATATAGGCAAGAAGCAATATAAAATCAAGCTTTTAAGCAGTCTTTTCAAGATTTATATCACCAAGTACTGGTAGCTGAGTCGGGCTGCAGGGCCAAGGAGTTGTTAGATCGAACCCCAGCTTGGCCAATATCTTTTCAATGTTTGACAAAAGTAACTGTGACAAGCATCATTTGTCTTTCATCAATGGGCTAACAGTCTATGTGGAAAAGCAGCCAGTTTCTTGGTAAGTCTGTTGTGTGGAAAAGCTATGAAACATATGAGTAGGTGAACTGGCCTCCGTGTTATGAAACATTGTTGAACTCTGCGTTAAACCCAAACATGTCAATCTGGGATAGCTCTCTTGGTAAAGACCAGGTCTCAATCTAGGGATGTACATGTCAAGTCGCAATAGTTCTGCTTGTAACGACTAGTCTGTCAATTTAGGGGTTTACAGTTCAAGCTGCAATAGCACTTGGTAAAGACCAGGTCTATCAGTCTAGTGATGTACATGTCAAGTCGCAATAGCTCTGCTGGTAACGACTGGTCTGTCAGTTTAGGGGTTTACAGTTCAAGCCGCAATAGCACTCTTGGTAAAGACCAGGTCTATCAGTCTAGTGATGTACATGTCAAGTCGCAATAGCTCTGCTGGTAACGACTAGTCTGTCAATTTAGGGGTTTAGAGTTCAAGCAGCAATAGCACTGTTGGTAAAGACGAGGTATATCAGTCTAGTGATGTACATGTAAAGTCGCAATAGCTCTGCTGGTAACGACTAGTCTGTCAATTTAGGGGTTTACAGTTCAAGCCGCAATAGCACTTGGTAAAGACCAGGTCTCAGTCTAGTGATGTACATGTCAAGTCGCAATAGCTCTGCTGGTAACGACTAGTCTTTCAATTTAGGGGTTTACAGTTCAAGCCGCAATAGCACTCTTGGTAAAGACCAGGTCTATCAGTCTAGTGATGTACATGTCAAGTCGCAATAGCTCTGCTGGTAACGACAAGTCTGTCAATTTAGGGGTTTACAGTTCAAGCCGCAATAGCACTCTTGGTAAAGACCAGGTCTATCAGCCTAGTGATGTACATGTCAAGTCACAATAGCTCTGCTGGTAACGACTAGTCTGTCAGTTTAGGGGTTTACAGTTCAAGCCGCAATAGCACTCTTAGTAAAGACCAGGTCTATCAGTCTAGTGATGTACATGTACATGTCGAGTCGCAATAGCTAGGCTGGTAACGACTAGTCTGTCAATTTAGGGGTTTACAGTTCAAGCCGCAATAGCACCCTTGGTAAAGACCAGGTATATCAGTCTAGTGATGTACATGTCAAGTCGCAATAGCTCTGCTGGTAACGACTAGTTTGTCAATTTAGGGGTCTACAGTTCAAGCTGCGATAACACCACATGGTCTACCCATCTGTGGGTTTACTTGTCAAGCTGGGATAGCTCTCTTGGTAAAGACAAGGTCTATCAATCTAGGGATGTACATGTCTAGTATAGCTATCTTGGTAACAACTAGTCTGTTAATTTAGGGGTTTACAGTTCAAGCCGCAATATCTCTTGTCTTTCAATTAAGGGGCTTACATGTTAAGCTGCAATAGCTCTTTTTAGCTCACCTATGCACGAAGTGCAAGGTGAGCTATTGGGATCACATTTTGTCCGGCGTCCGTCCGTCGTCCGTCGTGCGTCGTGCGTCGTGCGTCGTGCGTCGTGCGTCGTCAACATTTGAGCTTGTTAACACTCTACAGGCTACATTTTGCATCCAATCTTCATGAAAGTTTATCAGAACGTTCATCTCCATAAAATCTTGGACAAGTTCGAAACTGGGCCATATGAGGTCAAAAACGAGGTCACTAGGTCAAATTGAAGCGAAATCTTGTTAACACTCTGGAGGCCACATTTTCAACTTGAGCATGTTGAAACTTTATCAGAATGTTTGTCTTAATGATATGTAGGTCAAGTTCGAACATGGGTCACGTCGGGTCAAGAAGTAGGTCACTAGGCCAAATTGAAGGAAAATCTTGTTAACACTCCAGAGGCCGCAATTTTTGCTTAAGCAGTTTGAAATTTTGTCAGAATGTTTGTCTTAAAAATATCTAGGTCAAGTTCGAATATGGGTTATGCCGGGTCAAAAACTAGGTCACTAGGTCAAATTGAAGGAAAATCTTGTTAACACTTTGGATGCCGCATTTTTTGCTTCAGCAACTTGAAATTTGGTCAGAATGTTTGTCTTAAAGATATCTAGGTCAAGTTCAAATATGGGTCATATTGGGTCAGAAACTAGGTCACTAGGCCAAATTGAGGGAAAATCTTGTTAACTCTGTAGAAGCTGCATATTTTGCTTCAGCGGCTTGAAATTTGTTCAGAATGTTGAGCTGAATGATATCTAGGCCAAGTTCGAATATGGGTCATGCCGGGTCAAAAACTAGATCACTAGGCCAAATTGAAGGAAAATCTTGTTAACACTTTGGATGCCTCATTTTTTGCTTCAGCAGCTTGAAATTTTGTCAGAATGTTTGTCTTAAAGATATCTAGGTCAAGTTTAAATATGGGCCATATTGGATCAGAAACTAGGTCACAAGGCCAAATTAAGGGAAAATCTTGTTAGCTCTGTAGAAGCTGCATGTTTTACTTCAGCGGCTTGAAATTTGTTCAGAATGTTGAGCTGAATGATATTTAGGCCAAGTTCGAATATGGGTCATGCCGGGTCAAAAACTAGGTCACTAGATCAAATTGAAGGAAAATCTTGTGAACACTTTGGATGCCACATTTTTTGCTTCAGCAGCTTGAAATTTGGTCAGAATGTTTGTCTGAATTATATCTAGGTCAAGTTCGAATATGGGTCATATTGGATCAGAAACTAGGTCAATAAAGGAAAATATTGTCCAAACTCCGGAGGCCGCATTTTTACTTTGAGCAAGTTGAAACTTTGTCAGAATGTTGTCTTAATGATATCTAGTCCATGTAGGAATATGGGTCATATCAGGTAAAAAAATATAGATCACTAGGCCAAATGAAGGAAAATATTGTTAACACTGTGGAGGATGCATTCAGAATAATTGTCTTGATGTGTTTTGCATTGCAGTACATTGTATAATTAAGGTGAGCGATCCAGGGCCATCATGGCCCTCTTGTTGTAATGACTGGTCTGTCAAGTTGGGGGTTTACATGTTAAGCCACGAAAGCTAGTTTGGTAACGGCGAAGTCTATCAATCGAGCGGTTTTGATGTCAAGCCACTTTTGCCAAACTGCAATAGCTCTGTTGGTTACGATGAGGTCTATCAATCTAGGGGTCAAGCCATGATAGCTTTGTCATTAAATGACGAGGTCTACTGTTTAATGCGGAGGGCCATCGAAAGAAAATCATAAAATCAAATTAAAGCTACATTACTTTAAAAGTAGACCTAGCTGTTATTTGATAGATGAGTTGGTCACCTTGGGCTAGCGAACAGTTCCACTGTACCCAGGGCATGACAGACCACATGATTGACCACATGATTGACCACTACTTGTAAGGGAAGATCAACAGTAGCCTGGAGTTAATGCACCTACCTTTATATTATAGGGCCATGCATACACTAATAATTTCAGCACAAACAGGAAATGTGCAAAAAGGCTATAGAAACAATCCTTTTTTAGTGGACCAACAGGAATAGTTTGTTTAATAGTTTTTTAACTCTGGAATAGCTTAACTATTTAGTGTTTGTATTTAAAACATCAAGTGGTATTGGTCCGCTTCAGAATTCACTAAAATCAATTTTATATTCATATAATCAAGGTAGATGACCAATCTAGTCGTCCTTGTTGATTCCTGGCGGATGTATTTAATTTACTAGAGTACACAGGGTACCAGACTAAATTCATAGGTCCTTTTGCGGGTTCTTTTATCACAATCTCCATGCAAGACTATTGTAATACATAATACCAGTACTAGTGGAGTTCTTGCTTTTGTCATAGTTTATGATGAATCTTTAATTGATCCCCAAAAACAGCGACGGCTCTGGTGTGACAGTGAAGTCTTCACGTATCGTCAGGCAACAAGACCCTTAATCTCATGACGCGGTTCAACTATTTAACCTTTACCTACTTATAGACTGAATTGGACACATCTGCAGCAGACAACTTTTGAAAACATTGTGGCAAGAGGAGAAATTTCTCCATTTGCCAGTATTATTTCAACTCTATTCAATTACTATATATACTTTCAATTAAAGAGATTTTCCATATTTTTGCTTAAATGTTTTTAAAGTCGTCTGTTGCATATTTGTTGTACGTGGGAAAGGTTAATGTCCACAATATAAGAGAGCTTTCTTTTTAGCTCGACTTTTGAAAAAACCAAGAGCTATTGTCATGACCCTGGCGTCGTCGTCGGCGGCGGCGGCGTGGTCGTCCGGTTAAGGTTTTTTGTTTAGCTCATTTTTTTGTTCTCCCTATCAGTCGAGCGTCTGTGCCGTACACGGTGCTCTTGTTTAAATGTGCATGTACATAATCGGAGCAGTCTATTGATATATTTCTTACCTCTTACGTTCTTAAACCCTTTCAAACATAGAACAACTCGGCAGCAGAAAAATTTGAAAACTCTTTAGAAATAAAAGAAACAAACAGTTACTGAATAAAGAAGAGAGCATTGTGGCAAAAGTAGAATTTGCTCATCATGAGCAATTCCTCCTATTGTCACAATGATTTCAAAAGTCGTGTTACAGAGGCGTCAGAAAGCGTCTGTTTGTGGGAAAGTGTTAAATTATACACTATATGTAGGTGTTTACTAAATATAACTAAACGCTTTTCCCATTATACTGTTTGTTGTTCAAAGGGAATGTCTCGTGATTTTTGTATCAACAAACCAGATCATCGTAACCCTCGTCATTCAAACAGGCACTACATGACGCCTCTGTAAGACGACTATGCAGCCTGTAACTCAAACAAGCGCTTTCTGACGCCTCTGTAACATGACTCTGCAGCCTGTCATTCAAACAAGCGCTTTCTGACGCCTCTGTAACACGACTGCAGCCTGTCACTCAAACAGGCGCTTTCTGACTCCTCTGTAACATGACTCTGCAGCCTGTCATTCAAACAGGCGCTTTCTGAAGCCTCTGTAACACGACTCTGCAGCCTGTCATTCAAACAGGCGCTTTCTGACGCCTCCGTAACACGACTCTGCAGTAGACGACTTGAAAACGCAAAAAAGGACAAATTGCTTAAAATTGCTCCGTTTGCTACATCATTTTCAACTATTTAATAATACTGCTTTAACTGCTAGAAAGTTTCCATACTTGCGTTCATGTTTTTAAAAGTCTTGATGTTTTCAAAAGTCTTCTATTGCAGATTCATCTGAGGTTGAAATGGTTAAGCTTATTTTTGCATATTTTTAGCAGTGCAAAATTAACTCTCTTACAATTCATCTCAAATCGGTAGTATTTTGCTTAAATGAACACTTGTAGCAAGTCATTCTATGTTTCAAAGTCGGCCCAGCCTCTCTTCAGATTCTACCTGATACATTTATGGCGTCTGGTCAGTATATAATGGCGACATCTAGCATAAAGTGCAATTGTTATTTTCAGATATTTTCTATTCTTTAAATCCGGCTCATATTTGTGTATACAGTCTTGTTTCAATTTGGAATAATTAAATCATGCCTTGGGCATTGGATCAAATACGACATCCTATCAACACTTACTTAGTTCTGTATATTAAGCTATTTGATTCGACTATAGCATTTATTGTGTTACTTAACTAAATTGTTCTAACTATTGTAATCTCCCTTCGACCGCTGGTTGACTTGGTTAAAACAACTGACTGTGTTATATGTTAATGTATGTTGTGCACTATTGGCACGTATTCCTCAATAACTATTTTAAATATTTAGGGAATATTATGTTGCAGTAGCGATACTTGGTTTAGTATTGTACTACGAGGGTGTGGACAATTGATTTCTCTCTTGAATTACGCGTGCCAATTTGCATGTATTAGTACCTGAAAATGTGCAGGTATATAATTAAAAATGATATTTAATACAAATTCATATTTTATTGACATATTCCCCCTGAAATTTCATTATGGAACATCTATACAAATCAATGTATAATAATTTAATATTATCAAAAGAAATGTGTCAAAATGTGAAACTGCTAAACAAGACATTTTTAAAAGTCGTTTGCTGTAGCGGTGTCAAAATATGTAGGAAAAACCGTCCGCAGTGCAAAAGTCATCTAAGTCAGAAGAACAGATAAATTGATGTCATATAACAGAAACGTTTGTTATCTTTGCAGGAATCGGATGAACCCAAAAGTTTTTTGGAAGAGATGGGATTTCAAGTGGGGACCTAGCGTACAGTGTGTAATCAGAGAGATCAAAGAGATTAGTTTAAAATTTGTGAAATGCATATGACGCCTGCTGATAAATATTGATTGTTTACATATACAGTATTGATCGCCGTCTTAAACAAATGTTTTACTTCTCTGCATTGCTGGCTTTTGAAACTGAATGCAACAAATATGAAAATTATATTAACCCTTTCATGCATAAAACCACTGCAGCAGACGATTTTGAAAACATCTGGCCAAGCGTATGGAAACTATTCTATAAATAGAAGTATTATTGGAAGTATTATAACACGTGACAAAAAATACATTTTGATTAACCATAGTTCAAAAAGAAGACTAAACTATCAAATCAGGTACAATTTACAGTTCATGTGCCTTAAGAAATGCGGCGGTTGCCCTGTTATTATTTAGAATGACGATGTCGCGTTTCCTGTTATTAGGCGGGCTTTCGTTACCGCCTATACATTTCTCTAGACATGATTCAAACCAATTTGCAAGAAGAGAGTATTTTAGAAAGAAACGAAGGCTGTCTTAGATTGCTATTCAGGTCAAGGTCAATGTATCTAAAAATAGATAATATGTATACGGTCACCGTTGAAAACGTCGTCTCTTGGCGTTTCATGTTTCAGGAACAAATCTACATAGTCATATCACCCAGACGCTACGATTGAGAGGCGTGAGCGGCGCTTAAGAAAAAATAACCTTAACGCAATAAATACACGTGTGTAAAAAGACAAGCCTGCGCATTCCCGTTAAAGGGCCTGTCACACCTAGCCGATTTGGCTCGCCGGAGCTATACCGGAGCACAAATTTGGCGATTTTTGGGGATCGGTACTAGTTCTGCAGCGCAACGGTATCACATCGCTAAGAACGGTAGTACATCGGCGAGAAAATCAGCGACGGTATAAATTTTTGAACATGCTCAAACATTTCTGCCGGAGCGAGCAACGCAACTACAACGGCAGCACTCCGGTATAACAACGTTAATGTCGGTAGAGCACAGCGTAATAAATCGGCGGCTCTCCGGTGGCATCAATGTGTACTGTAATTGTACATATGTGAAAGCGTAGTTCTGCCGATGTAATAACGATGTACTACCGTTCTTAGCGATGTGATACAGCACTACATCGGTATTGCTACAGCCAATTGTGATTTTTCAAGTGCTTTCTCGACGGAGCTCCGCCGATTTTCTCGCCGTTGTTAATTGTGTGCTCCGGGTTAGTCCCGGCGAGGTGCATCGGTAGTGTGTGACAGAGCCTTAAGGGTCCAACATGATACTGGTGTACACTACCAGAGCTAGATCAATATGCGTAGGATCTGGATCTACATTGATCGGAAATGCCTTAGGATTGCATTTCTTAGAGCATCGCTCATATGTCTAATATTTTACATATATATCATTAATTGTTCAAAATGTCATATATACATGCATTTCAATCACTTTGTGAGTATAATCAGAGTTTATGAATTTGAATATTTTACTAATGTGTTAAATTTTTAAACCATTAAATTTCTATAAACATTTGTTCTTACTCTTTCCTACCGGTAGCTCAGTCGGTAGCGACGGGGGCTGTCAATCAAAGGGTTGTGAGTTCGAACCCCGGCTCGACCAACATTATTTCCGACGTTTGACAAAAGTCACTGAAAAGCATCATTCGTCTTTCACCAATGGGCTAACAGTATATGTGGAAAAGAAGCCAGTTGCTTGGAAAGTATGTTGTGTTGAGTACTGGTGTGAGCAAACCAGGAAACATATGAGTAGGTGAACTGGTCGCCGTGATGTGAAAAATTGTTGAAAACGGCGTTAAACCCCAATAAATCTTACTCTTTCTGACTCGCTGATGTTTAAGGCATTGTTCCTCAGAAGAAGGAGGAGACGAACAAGCAGAGGAAGGTAAAGAGCATTTGAGCTAATGCAAGAATGAAGGTACGTGTCAGTTTTGAACAGTGTAGCCTAAGATCATTTTGAGTGTCTCCTCAGGATCCATACATAATCGTCTAGCAATGTTGTATAAGTTATTCGTGAACAGTGTAGATAAAGATCTGTAATCAGAGGTCCAGATAAGGATGGTAAACAGCTGTTTCCCCCCCAAAATATCTCTTATAATCCAAGTAAATCCTATGTTGTGGGTACTCAATAGAATCCTTTCATTGAGACGGTTTTTTTAGTACACACAACACAGGGTTAGATGGTCAAATAAGGAATTTACAACATACAAAACCGCTCGTATCTAGAAGAGCTCTGTGTACTGTAAATAAAGTCCAACTTGTTTATTTTCTTATTTTCTTATGCACTAGCTCATTTATTTCGCAATAACAAATAGTTTCGATATTTAAAAATAATGTGAGGGAAAAGGCATCATAACGATTAAAGAATATTGTCAACATGCGCACAAATGTGTAATGAATCGTGTTTGATAGGGTAAGCTATGATTGTATGAAATGTTCAGTTTTGCAGAATGAATGTACACATTGCATCAACAAAGATACCATGTACAGCGTATTGCAATGATCTTTGGCTACAGAAGTAATTTTGGAATGTATCCATTACATCAACGAAGATACCATGTACGGCGTATTGCAATACACTTTGGCTACATAAGTGATTTAGGAATGTATCGATTGCATCAACACATAACATGTACAGCGTATTGCAATACACTTTGACTACAGTAATTTAAGAATGTATCCATAGCATCAACAAAGATAACGTATACAGCAAATTGAAATGCACTGTGGCTTGGCTACAAAAGTAATTTAGGAATGTATCCATTACATCCACAAAGATACCCTGTACAGTGTAGTGCAATGCACTTTGGCTACAGAAGTAATTTAGGAATGTATCCATTGCATCAACAAAGATAACATGTACAGCGTATTGCTGCAATACACTTTGGTCGCCCGACCCACCCGTCAACGAGATAGACGAGCCACGCCATGCGAACATTGACAGTTACGGACAAATTGCGTACTTGTACAGTCTACTCTTAGGTCAATGCAGATTCCCGGAATATTTAATTAATGGTGAATAATTTCAGTTCCTGAAGAAAGCCGTCAGGCCGAAAGCTTGATTTTTAGCTCACCTATGCACGAAGTGCAAGGTGAGCTATTGTGATCACATTTTGTCCGGCGTCTGTCCGTCGTGCGTCGTGCGTCGTGCGTCGTCAACATTTCAGCTTGTTAACACTCTACAGGCTACATTTTGCATCCAATCAAATCAACGAGGTCACTAGGTCAAATTGAAGCGAAATCTTGTTAACACTCTTGAGCATGTTGAAACTTTATCAGAATGTTTGTCTTGATGATATGTAGGTCAAGTTCGAACATGGGTCATGTCGGGTCAAAAAGTAGGTCACTAGGTCAAATTGAAGGAAAATCTTGTTAACACTCCAGAGGCCGCAGTTTTTGCTTCAGCAGTTTGAAATTGTGTCAGAATGTTTGTCTTAAAGATATCTAGGTCAAGTTTAAATATGGGTCATATTGGGTCAGAAACTAGGTCACTAGGCTAAATTTAGGCAAAATCTTGTTAACTCTGTGGAAGCCGCATGTTTTGCTTCAGCAGCTTGAAATTTGGTCAGAATGTTTGTCTAAATAATATCTAGGCCAAGTTCGAATATGGGTCATGCCGGGTTACAAACAAGGTCACTAGGCCAAATTGAAGGGTAATCTTGTTAACACTCTTCATACTGCATTTTTAACTTGAGCATGATGAAACTTTATCAGAATGTTTTTCTTGATGATATGTAAGTCAAGTTCGATCAAGGGTCATGTTGGGTCAAAAAATAGGTCACTAGGTCAAATTGAAGGAAAATCTTGTTAACACTCTAGAGGCCGCATTGTTTGCTTCAGAAGTTTGAAATTTTGTCAGAATGTTTGTCTTAAAGATATCTAGGTCAAGTTCGAATGTGGGTCATATTGGGTCAGAAACTAGGTCACTAGGCCAAATTGAAGGAACATCTTGTTAACTCTGTAGAAGACGCATTTTTGCTACAGCAGCTTGACATTTAATAAGAATGTTTATCTAAATGATATCTAAGCCAGATTCGAATATGGATCATATAGGGTCAAAAACTAGGTCACTAGGTCAAATTGAAGGAAAATCTTGTTAACACTCCAGAGGCCGCAGTTTTTACTTCAGCAGTTTGAAATTGTGTCAGAATGTTTGTCTTAAAGATATCTAGGTCAAGTTTAAATATGGGTCATATTGGGTCAGAAACTAGGTCACTAGGCTAAATTTAGGCAAAATCTTGTTAACTCTGTGGAAGCCGCATGTTTTGCTTCAGCAGCTTGAAATTTGGTCAGAATGTTTGTCTAAATAATATCTAGGCCAAGTTCGAATATGGGTCATGCCGGGTTACAAACAAGGTCACTAGGCCAAATTGAAGGGTAATCTTGTTAACACTCTTCATACTGCATTTTTAACTTGAGCATGATGAAACTTTATCAGAATGTTTTTCTTGATGATATGTAAGTCAAGTTCGATCAAGGGTCATGTTGGGTCAAAAAATAGGTCACTAGGTCAAATTGAAGGAAAATCTTGTTAACACTCTAGAGGCCGCATTGTTTGCTTCAGAAGTTTGAAATTTTGTCAGAATGTTTGTCTTAAAGATATCTAGGTCAAGTTCGAATGTGGGTCATATTGGGTCAGAAACTAGGTCACTAGGCCAAATTGAAGGAACATCTTGTTAACTCTGTAGAAGACGCATTTTTGCTACAGCAGCTTGACATTTAATAAGAATGTTTATCTAAATGATATCTAAGCCAGATTCGAATATGGATCATATAGGGTCAAAAACTAGGTCACTAGGTCAAATTGAAGGAAAATCTTGTTAACACTTTGGATGCCGCATTTTTTGCTTCAGCAGCTCAGAATGTTTGTCTGAATTATATCTAGGTCAAGTTCGAATATGGGTCATATTTGGTCAGAAACAAGGTCAATAAAGGAAAATATTGTTCAAACTCCGGAGGCCGCATTTTTACTTTGAGCAAGTTGAAAATTTGTCACAAGGTTGTCTTGATGATATCTAGTCCATGTTGGAATATGGGTCATATCAGGTGAAAGAATATAGATCACTAGGCCAAATGAAGGAAAATCTTGTTAACACTGTGGAGGTTGCATTCAGAATAATTGTCTTGCTGTGTTTTGCATTGCAGTACATTGTATAATTAAGGTGAGCGATTCAGGGCCATCATGGCCCTCTTGTTTAGTCATGAATTATATATGACCTATGTATATTTGTTCCCTGGCTTTGTCAAACCAGTCTGTGCATGTACACCTGATCAACTGCGTAGTTTGATTTGACTCTACACTGTTCGCCGGGTAGTGACAGGAACTTCAAAGAAACCTCTGACAATCTTTGGAAACTTGGATTGGACAGCATGAATGCATATGCAGATCTTTAGGTTTGTAACAAAATCTGTTGTGTAGGGGTTTGTAACACACACTGTAGTGTAAGGGTTTGTAACACACACTGTAGTGTAAGGGTTTGTAACACACACACTGTAGTGTAGGGGTTTGTAACACACACTGTAGTGTAAGGGTTTGTAACACACACTGTAGTGTAAGGGTTTGTAACACACACACACTGTAGTGTAGGGGTTTGTAACAAACAGTGTAGTGTAGGGGTTTGTAACACACACTGTAGTGTAAGGGTTTGTAACAAACACTGTAGTGTAGGGGTTTGTAACACACACACTGTAGTGTAGGGGTTTGTAACACACACTGTAGTGTAAGGGTTTGTAACACACACTGTAGTGTAGGGGTTTGTAACAAACACTGTAGTGTAAGGGTTTGTAACACACACTGTAGTGTAAGGGTTTGTAACACACACACTGTAGTGTAGGGGTTTGTAACAAACACTGTAGTGTAAGGGTTTGTAACAAACACTGTAGTGTAAGGGTTTGTAACATACACTGTAGTGTAGGGGTTTGTAACAAATAATGTAGTGTAGGGGTTTGTAACACACACTGTAGTGTAGGGGTTTGTAACAAACAGTGTAATGTAGGGGTTTGTAACACACACTTTAGTGTAGGGGTTTGTAACAAACAGTGTTGTGTATTGTAGTGTAGGGCTTTGTAACAAACACGTTCTCCAAGAGCGCGGTTATATCTGTCATACTTGACGAGTGACGTGTTTGCAGTTGAACAAACATCACATGATTATTATCTCATGTATCGTTCATTAACCCTTTCCCGATGGCAGACGCATTTTGACGTATCCACAGCAGAAGAGTTTTGAAAACACTGTTGTAAAAGGAGTAAATGCTCATATTCAGCAATATCTCAGACTACCACATTGCTATGAAATCTATACAATACTCCAACATTCTTTTTGAGAGATTTTCCATATTTTGTCTATGTGTTTGTTGTAGACTTATTGTATATGGGGACGGTTTTAACATAAATGTTGTCCATATCCTTTCTATAATTCAAGATAATTCCGTTCACTTGAAGTACACGTCAGATTGATAAATGTTCTACGTCGAGTTCTACAGAATACTAGATATATACCAGAAACACTGACATTTCCCAGGAATATTACAAGTTTCAAAGATGTTTTTCTTTTTTCACAATATTTTTTGAAAATCTTGTTCATCTGTACTTTATTCGTTCCCTCCTCCGTGCCCCCATTTCGCGAATCTAATGAAGTACAACTGAGCTGAAGTTCTAGAGTATCTTCATGTTAAAGGTGCTGAACTGCAGATGGTGATCACAATTTTGAAATGTTTAAACTTCTACAAATATTGCTAATAGTGACAACAAAGTAAGACATCAGTAAGACATCAGTAGTTCAAAAGTAAATGTGGAGAAAGTTGCAATTGAAAGTTATCAAAATGTACACAATTTTGCTTACTGGGTATGCCTACCGTGTATAAATGAAACATAAACGATCAATATATAGATGTTTATGGTACTGTACTGGAAAGTGAACTTATTACTTTATCCCAGAATTATGATTCTAATATTTCAAGACAACTTTTGAACAGTTTTAAAACTAAGACTATAATCTATTTTCTGGAGTTCAGCACCTTTAAAGTTCAAGATATGTTTAGCTATAACTCATATTGTTTAAACGATGATGTTGCTATGGTAACTGAACTCAGAATATGTTAACCCTTTCCCATGTGTAGACGCATTTTGACGCATCTGCAGCAGGCGACTTTTGAAAACATTGTGACAAAAGAAGAAATTGCTCAAACGAGCAATTTCTCCTTTTGCCACAATGTTTCCAACGTCTG
Organism: Serripes groenlandicus; assembly: GCA_031761405.1. NCBI lineage: Eukaryota > Metazoa > Mollusca > Bivalvia > Cardiida > Cardiidae > Serripes > Serripes groenlandicus. The sequence continues at coordinate 476,677 of JASEVX010000008.1, read as the reverse complement.
CTGCAGAATTGTCGTATGTGTGAAATGGTTCTTATTATACCCCCTTCGAAGAAGAGGGGTATATTGCTTTGCACATGTCGGTCGGTCGGTAGACCAAAGCTTACCCGAGTGATAACTCAACAATGCCTGGACCTATGGTCCTCAAACTTGAACCCTATTGATTTTGAGGTCAAAGGTCACAGTGACATTGAACACGAACAGCTTGTCCGAGTGATCAACATTGCCTGCACCCAAGGCCCTCACATATGGATGCTTGGGGTGACAAGTAGATGACCCCTTTTAATTAATTGGGTCAAAGGTTAAGGTCACATTGACCTTGAACGCGAAAAGCTTGTCCGATTTATAACTCGACATTTCCTGCACCCATGACCCTTAAACTTGAAATGGAGACTGGGGGTGACCAGAAGATGACCCCTATTGATTTTTAGGTCATCGGGTCAAAGGTCAAGGTCACAGTGACATTGAACGCGAAAAGCTTGTCCATGTGATAACTCGACATTGCGTGCACACATGGCCCTCAAACTTGACATGGAAGCTGGGGGGTGACCAATAGATGACCCATATTGATGTTGAGGTCATCGGATCAACACTGTCAAAATATTCCTGACAAAATGGTGCTCAGGGTGTGTGTGTGGGGGGGGGGGGGGGGGCATAATGTTTGACAAACATCTCTAAGACTTGTTTATTTTGAGAAACTAAGGCAAGGCAAACCTACCTATAGGCCATTATGACACACACTTAGAAGCACATCCCAAATTAAAATAATGCAAAACCAGAGAAACAATGGGGTTTATTGTATTTGTTTTGATTTTCGTCGAAATGTGTCTTAATGCGTAAAGCCGGATAAAACGTAACCAGAAAGGGACAAAACTGAAATGATATATACACGTGGCTATTACGGAAATGTAAAAAACTGATGAATGTTCTCGTCTTTTTTCCAGACAAATAACCCTCATGTTTCAAATAGCAATAAGGAGAGAGCCGTAACTCTTTTGCTGCCAAATACAATTAACGGGTTTTGCAAACAAAACAGACTCAGATGAAATACCCCGTAACGACCTGTCTCTCCTGAAATATCCACTGTTTGTCACTTAGATATCACATTTTACTAAATGTCCTATTGGACGAATAATGGAGTGATCTTATTTTCAACATGGAAGAGTCGACTTTGTGAAGAGGTTAAAAGTATAAATCGTGACCGATGGTTCCCGGTTGTGTCTCGGATGTAACAAGATATACCCAAAGTATAATTTCAACATGAATTAGTCTCATTCTGAGCGTGTTTGATTGGTGTCTTGTAAAACGTGTCGAACAGTCATTAATCTTTCACTTATGAGCCGTCCCGCGAGAAAACCAACATTCTGGACTCTGCGTAAAGTATCGACCCGGATCAGCCTAATCATGCCGCGCAGACTTACCTGGATAGACACTTTTCTTCTCCTGTGGCTTTTCTGTTTCAGGAATCATTACTCTATACCTCTGAGACCGAATGTGTTGGCACGGATCAGTCAGCACGGACTGTGCAGGCTGATCCGGATCGATACATTACGCAGAGGCCATACTTTTGGTTTTCTCACGGGACGGCTCACATGTAGTAAGTAGAGGTGTCGAAGGAACACATGTGCCCTCTGCAAATAGGAAACGTGACGAACGGACAAACTACGGATAACTAATTCCTATGCGTCACATTGCCAAAGCAGGCGACCCTAAAATGTTCCTGCCTCTGAAAAAGACGAGCTTTCCTAAAATACGGGGTTGTCAATTTAACTGACTGCGAGATAGATACACACAGCAATTTAAAGCTTAAATATGAACGCTTGTTTGTTGTGATTGTTTTATGAGGGTGTTTCGCCATTTTCGACATTGTTTCAGTTATTTCACGCCGACAGTTCACATATTCATGATCCCTGGCTAGGAAATGTGCCTTGCCCAAGGGCACTCCACGATGACCACTCGACCATGGTGGATTACCAGTAAGTCGAAGGAACTATCAAGAAATTGCCTCGATGTGTCGACGTATTCCATTGGTTACTGACTTTATACTTAATAAATTATGGTATTGTTATATTCAGAATTCACTTATACTTGAGTGTAAATTGTGAAAAGAATAGTTTATAAACAATATATTAAAGAAAACGGTGCATTAGCAGATGAACGGTATATTTGATTTACAGCAAGTTCGCTGTTATTGAATAGGCACGTTGTTGAAAGCCGTTCCTTCATGAGAGTTTACTCTAAACGCTTATATCTACTTGATACCGGAAGCTCCATAGCAAGGTACTCGATTATGAAATGACTGAAACAACTGACCTTGATCTTCAACATACTAGGCCTTTTTAATGTTTCTTTGAGCTTCAGTGGAGACATTATTTAACTGCACCTGAAAGACTGCACATACATATGTAAATGTTAATATATTGACCCTTATGTAGGAACTGGAGCATTAAAATCATCAGGTAAATTCAATCACATTAAAAATAAGTGTTGCCACAATGAAACGCCTCGAAACTATATAAAAGCGAGTTCTTCAAGACGTCCTTAAGATGACGATAATTATTGTTTTCCCCCAACACGATGCCATGTCCGCCTGATTTCTACAGATGGTCGCGCTCGAAGATGCTCTTAATGTTGTTAGTGGTTCTTGCTTTACTATACCGGACGGTCAATACAATATTCAAGTGGGTTTTCAATTCTGAAATATGTTACCACAGTGATTTAGGGGACTGTGTATTACCGTTGTAGTCATTTTTTGTCGGGTTTAATTGAACCGCACTATTGCGGTCGAATCGTTTTTAACGGATGTTGATCGTACAATGTGCGTAGTGTAAAATAGTTCACACATTCTTATTGAATAATCAAAATAGACAAATGTCGTGTGTAAACTACTTCTTAATTACGTAGTTGAAACATGCCTCTGGAAACACAAATACTTATGGTTTGATTCAGTAGATAATTTTGCATGTTAAACGAAATTCGGTTACTTCTGTGAGATAGCCGGAGACACCCGAGTCACATACATGTAATCATGCTGGTATATATTGGCGGAAGGATCCGATTTCAAGCATTGTTTTCGCTTTCCCTCTGGCATGAATAAATATCCCGCCGAAAGATATTTAATAATTTTATGTTGTTTTATTACAAAAGAATTTAAGTCACATTTAACTCATAGGAAATTATAATTCATTCAACGGAGTAAAGCGATATCGACTTTCTTCTATGTAAGATTTTACGTCGTATGTAAAGAACTCTGAATTGATTTCTTAGTTTTTTCTTTTTCTTTATGTTATGTTTCAGATCGTAATGAAAAGCGATGGATTTCCGACATATCATTTTGCCAATGTTGTGGATGACCACTTTATGAAAGTATCTCATGTGTTTAGAGGAGAGGTAAGTTGGCTATTAATCCTTTCCCTCATACAGACGCTTTCTGACGCCTTTTGCAGCGGACGGCTTTTTGAAAACACAGTGACAAAAGAAGAAATTGCACAAAACGTGCAATTTCTCCTTTTGTCACAATGTTTTCAACTTTTTGTCATAGGTTATCCATTCAACTATGGAGATTTTCTATGTTTTGACAAAATAAGTTCAAAGTTGTCTGCTGCAGAATCGTCGTATGAGGGAAAGGGTTAATAATGTCCAACAGAAGACAAATCTACAGCAGACGACTTTGAAGATATCTTGTCGAAAAGCCTGTTTGGATATATGAACTTTCAGAGCTCTAGATAAGGGACATTTTTCAACTTTAATCAATCAATCAATCATGTTGTATGCAGTAAGTGTGTAAACGAGACAAAATTAAGATAACAATTAACCTTATATAACAATTAACCTTATATAACAATTAACCTTATATAACAATTAACCTTATATAACAATTAACCTTATATAACAATTAACCTTATCACTTGTCGTAACCCTTCTTTGTACTTTGATTAACCCTTTCAGCGCCGAATTGTTTAAAGTAGACTCTTCCATTTTCAAACTCGGACGACTCTAATAGTATGTTCATGTTATAGGATTTTTGGAATATTCTTATAACTCACAGCCAAACAACGCAGATTTCAGGTGAGACAGCTCGTTACGAGCTGACTCACCTGACTCTGCATTGTTTGCAAAAAGCTCAATATTGCCTTTGGCGCTGAAAGAGTTAATATAACTCTCTTACTGAAGTCTTGGAAAGAGTTGAAAAATAGTTTGGTAAAAGTAGAAACTGCACAATGAGTATTGTTTTCCTTTTGACGCAATGTTTCCAAAAGGTGTCTGCTGTCGATGCATCATAATGCGTGTCGAACAAGGGATAATAAAATAAAATAATGCAAAAATAGTTCCTTTTCCCTGAAAATAAGGCTACAAATGTCCATCATAATTATTGATAAATGCTTAACGATCAATTTAAAGATAGTTCAAGCATACTTTGTGTTGCTATCATCATTATTCGTCATACTTTTGGAGATAAGAATGCCACTCGAAATCGGGTTAAATCTAATGTTCACACGTGGCAACTTAAAAATATCTATTTTGTAATTTATCGTTTCATTGTAACACATCATACTTATACATAATTGGTTAGGGCCATCACCTGTGAATGTGTTGATCTAAAACGCGATACTCGATAGTACGATGAAGATAACGCGACAGTACGATGATGATAACGCGACAGTACGATGAAGATAACGCGACAGTACGATGATGATAACGCGACGGTACGATGAAGATAACGCGACAGTACGATGATGATAACGCGAAAGTACGATACTACGATAACGAAACCGCGATATCACGATATTACGATATTACGACTGTGAAAACGCGATATCACGATATTACGATATTACGATGGTGAAAACGCGATATCACGATATTACGATGGTGAAAACGCGACAGTACGATGGTGAAAACACGATAGTATATCGCCTTATCATCATCGTCCTGTAGTATTGTCGCGTTTTCGTTATCATACTGTCGCGTTATCATCATCGTACTGTCGCGTTTTCGTTATCGTAGTTTCGTGATTTCGCGTTTTCAACATCGTACTATCGAGTTTCGCGTTTCAGATCAACACATTCACTGGCGATGGCCTGTGATGGCCCTAACGGTATTCCATATACTTAGGATCGTATGATTAGTTTCAAGCTCCGCGGGAGTTCGCTGATGGGTTAAATTGTGATACATAGTACATGTTTTCTAAGGACCTTTTGAAAGATTTAAATAGTCCCCTTTTGTCTCTCGAATTTTGTTTCGATTTTAAATAGCAATCATCAATGTTAACAACATATTAGATAATGGAAAAATTCATACTCGAATATAAACAACATTGCTTTAAGCATCATATTAGATAATAGTAAACCCTTATTCGAATATAAATAACATTGCTAAGTGTTCCAAGCACCGCTTTAAGCATCATTTAAGATAGTAGTAAACCCTTATTCGAATATAAACAACTTTGTTTTAAGCATCATTTTAGATAGTAGTAAACCCTTATTCGAATATAAACAACATTGCTTTAAGCATTATATTAGTTTATAGTAAACCTTTATTCGAATATAAACAACTTTGTTTTAAGCATCAATTTAGATAGTAGTAAACCCTTATTCGAATATAAACAACATTGCTTTAAGCATCATTTTAGATAATAGTAAACCCTTATTCGAATATAAGCAACATTGCTTTAAGCATTATATTAGATAGTAGTAAACCCTTATTCGAATATAAACAACATTGCTTTAAGCATCATTTTAGATAGTAGTAAACCCTTATTCGAATATAAACAACATTGCTTTAAGCATTATATTAGATACTAGTAAACCCTTATTCGAATATAAACAACTTTGTTTTAAGCATCATTTTAGATATTAGTAAACCCTTATTCGAATATAAACAACATTGTTTTAAGTATCAATTTAGATAGTAGTAAACCCTTATTCGAATATAAACAACATTGCTTTAAGCATTATTTAAAGATAGTAGTAAACCCTTATTCGAATATAAACAACATTGCTTTAAGCATCATTTTAGATAATAGTAAACCCTTATTCGAATATAAACAACATTGCTTTAAGTATCATTTTAGATAATAGTAAACCCTTATTCGAATATAAACAACATTGCTTTAAGCATCATTTTAGATAGTAGTAAACCCTTATTCGAATATAAACAACATTGCTTTAAGCATCATATTAGATAGTGGTAAACCCTTATTTGAATATAAACAACATTGCTTTAAGCATCATTTTAGATAGTAGTAAACCCTTATTCGAATATAAACAACATTGCTTTAAGCATCATTTTAGATAGTGGTAAACCCTTATTTGAATATAAACAACATTGCTTTAAGTATCATATTAGATAATAGTAAACCCTTATTCGAATATAAACAACATTGCTTTAAGCATCATTTTAGATAGTAGTAAACCCTTATTCGAATATAAACAACATTGCTTTAAGCATCATATTAGATAGTGGTAAACCCTTATTTGAATATAAACAACATTGCTTTAAGCATCATTTTAGATAGTGGTAAACCCTTATTTGAATATAAACAACATTGCTTTAAGCATCATTTTAGATAGTAGTAAATCCATATTCGAATATAAACAACATTGCTTTAAGCATCATTTTAGATAGTAGTAAACCCTTATTCGAATATAAACAACATTGCTTTAAGCATCATATTAGATAATAGTAAACCCTTATTCGAATATAAATAACATTGCTAAGTGTTCCAAGCACCGCTTTAAGCATCATATGCGATAATAATAAACCCTTATTCGAATATAAACAACTTTTTTAAGCGTTCCCAGCATCGCTTTAAGCAGCATATGCGTTAAAAGAATGTAGCCCCAGATCAACCTACGTAATCGTGCAGTCTAATCCTGATCTACATTGCTCGTTAATTATTTGTTAATTTATAAAGCAAAAACAATATCAATGTCATGTTTGCGTTTGGGTCAAGGCATTAGTTTCTACATATCAACATTTAATCATGTCTGCGTTGTTGGTTAGCCAAACATACTGTACCATCTGAGTTCGTCTTTACTATAGGCAACAGTGTTCTACAAACAATTGATAGATACAAATACCTAGGTATAATATTTCAGGACAGAGGTTCTTTTGAACATAATTGTGTAACGCTATCGAAGGGAGCAGGACGCGCACTAGGAAAGATAATTTCCAAAATCCATAATTACAAGAATTTCGGGTTTAAATCATTCACTAAGCTGTACGACTCAAGTGTGACGACTATATTGGATTACTGCTCAGGCGTGTGGGTTGGAAAGCCCTTTCAGTCTCTACATAACGTGCAACATCGGGCAATGCGGTATATCATGGGGGTTAACCGTTTTACCCCAACACTTGCATTACTTGGAGACACTGGCTGGCTGCCTAGTACTTATAGACGGTGGATTGCAATGATACGCTATTATAATAGGCTTATACAATTTGACGACAACAGACTAACCAAACAAGTCTTCATGATGGACTACAATTTCATTAAATGTATTTGGAGCTCAAACCTTAAAAGTACTATGCAGAAGTTAGATCTGATGGATTCCTATAATAATAGACATGAGTGTAAACCTTACAAACGTAAAAACTAAGATCATGAGCTATTACTCAAACCTATGGAAATCAGAGGTGGAAAAAGTGCCAAAACTCCGTAGTTATATATCATTTAAAATGGACGGACTTTTCATGCGAATCATATTTACAATTAAATTTAAAGAAAAATGAACGCGGTGTGCTAGCCCAGTTAAGATGTGGAATTTTACCTATACGTATAGAGACAGGTCGTTACCTTGGAGAACCATTGAACACTAGACTGTGCAAATTGTGTAACTGCCAGGAAATAGAAAGTGAAGAGCATTTATATTGAGGTGTACATTATTTGACAGAATAAGAAACGATATTTACGGTGATATATTTATCAACCAATTCCTATTAATGTCTCACCAAGAGCAATGTATTGGGCTTATCCAAAAGTATCCTAGGAAGACAGCCAAATTTATAGTTAATGCGTATATGCTGAGACGGAGTATATTGTTCAACTAAATTAGCATTTTATCACAAGTAGATATCTTTCCATGCTACACACAGACAACATTTTGGTGAATGGATATATTTCCTGTAAAAATCTATATCCACTTTTTCCTACGATGTTTTCTAAGGTTTTGATAATATGAAACAGAATTATTACTTCACTCTATTAGATAATTCGATTATTTATTATTAAATGATTTCTACATTTGTTTATACGACCGAATAAAATGACTAATTGCACGTCCGATCACACTTTTTTGTATACATATATCTTGTATATTTGTATGATATTATGAAATATATATGTTTTGGTGACTTATAGGGCCATGGGGCCGGGTGTTAATACTAATTGTTAAAGAATAAATGTATATTATAAATGCTTTGTAACACATGTCACAATAATAAACAATTTACTTACTTTATTTACTTACTGTACACTCTTTGTGTGTGAAAATGATCAATTAATTTATGAGATCAAAAAGCCCTCACTAATTGAAATGCAGCCTAAATCACAGTGTGATAAATGTTAATAACCTACTTGATTATTGATATAGTTCCTACGTATTCGTGAATATTAATGAGCAAATGTGTAACCGTACCCGTGAATTTATTTATTCATTAAGATTCCATTTCCTCATCTAATTGTTTTGACATAAATTACATTGCTAATTGTAGTGTTTGAATATTTGAATAAAACAAATATATAAAAAAAAGTGTTTTAAATGCAGGCAAACGGTCACCCCTATGAGGCAACCAGTTTGATGGTTCTCCCTAAATGTACCGTCTGATATATTTGTCTTCAGCAGTCATATTGTGAACTTCTCCGCAGTGGCTGTTAAAGACAAGTTCAACTTATATCATTGTCAATGATGATAGCCTATACATTGCCGTTAGGAGCAATGGCATTTCAACAAACTTACCATATGTTTTGAACGGCATTTGCATGTTATTTCTGGGGTTATCAAGTTATGAAGATTTTGACCGGTGTTCGATATATAAACCGAACATTGGAAGTGTTTTCTGCAATTTTGAAAATGTTTCACTTTCTTCCCTAGAGAAATGCATCCCCAAAAGCCTAACATTCAAACTACATTGAAATAGTTATGAATAAAACAACCGTATAGTGTCGCAAGATGCACTCCGTTCCTCTAGGGAACCATGGGCATTCAACGATTAAATTAAAACGGAAATGGATTCAGCAATATGCCGTGAAATATCTCAATTTTCCATTTCATGATAAACGTAGCGCAATAAATTTCGAGCATTAAAAGCTTTTTACACTTAATGTCGGTCTTCTCCAGTGAAACGAAAGGGTTTTTGTCCCGCTTAATACGATTTGGTATCAATTGATGTAAGATAGCAGTTTGAAACCGATGGACAGTTAGGCACTTTGTAGAACGACTTTTCGGCGATGTTGTTACACTTATTTAGTTATTGGAATCATTACAGACGGACTTCGGACAAGAAGCAAACCGTGTATGTTAGTTATTGAAATTATCACAGACGGACGGCGAACGAGACGCAAACCTTGTATGTGAATAAGAGACGCAAACATTGTATGTTAGTAATTGGAATCATTACAGACGGACGGCGAACGAGACGCAAACCTTGTATGTCAGTAATTGGAATCATTACAGACGGACGGCGAACGAGACGCAAACCGTGTATGTTAGTAATTGGAATCATTACAGACGGACGGCGTACGAGACGCAAACCTTGTATGTTAGTAATTGGAATCATTACAGACGGACGGGGAACGAGACGCAAACCTTGTATTTTGTTAATTGGAATCATTACAGACGGACGGCGAACGAGACGCAAACCTTGTATGTTAGTAATTGGAATCATTACAGACGGACGGCGAACGAGACGCAAACCGTGTATGTTAGTAATTGGAATCATTACAGACGGCCGGCGTACGAGACGCAAACCTTGTATGTTAGTAATTGGAATCATTACAGACGGACGGGGAACGAGACGCAAACCTTGTATTTTGGTAATTGGAATCATTACAGACGGACGGCGAACGAGACACAAACCTTGTATGTTAGTAATTGGAATCATTACAGACGGACGGCGAACGAGACGCAAACCGTGTATGTCAGTAATTGGAATCATTGCAGACGGACGGCGTACGAGACGCAAACCTTGTATCTTAGTAATTGGAATCATTACAGACGGACGGCGAACGAGGCGCAAACCATGTATGTCGGTAATTGGATTCATTACAGACGAACGGCGTCTGAGACGCAAACCGTGTATGTTAGTAATTGGAATCATTACAGACGGACGGCGATTGAGACGCAAACCTTGTATGTTAGTAATTGGAATCATTACAGACGGACGGCGAACGAGACGCAAACCGTGTATGTCAGTAATTGGAATCATTACAGACGGACGGCGTACGAGACGCAAACCTTGTATGTTAGTAATTGGAATCATTACAGACGGACGGCGAACGAGACGCAAACCATGTATGTTAGTAATTGGAATCATTACAGACGGACGGCGAACGAGACGCAAACCTTGTATGTTAGTAATTGGAATAATTACAGACGGACGGCGAACGAGACGCCAACCGTGTATGTTAGTAATTGGAATCATTTAAGACGGACGGCGAACGAGACGCAAACCGTGTATGTCAGTAATTGGAATCATTACAGACGGACGGCGTACGAGACGCAAACCGTGTATGTTAGTAATTGGAATCATTACAGACGGACGGCGAACGAGACGCAAACCTTGTATGTTAGTAATTGGAATAATTACAGACGGACGGCGAACGAGACACAAACCTTGTATGTTAGTAATTGGAATCATTACAGACGGACGGCGTACGAGACACAAACCTTGTATGTTAGTAATTGGAATCATTACAGACGGACGGCGATTGAGACACAAACCTTGTATGTTAGTAATTGGAATCATTACAGATGGACGGCGAACGAGACGCAAACATTGTATGTCAGTGATTGGAATCATTACAGACGGACGGCGAACGAGACACAAACCTTGTATGTTAGTAATTGGAATCATTACATACGGACGGCGAACGAGACACAAACCTTGTATGTCAGTAATTGGAATCATTACAGACGGACGGCGAACGAGACACAAACCTTGTATGTTAGTAATTGGAATCATTTAAGACGGACGGCGAACGAGACACAAACGTTGAAATCGATATGAACCTTAGTTGGAAGTTCATGCATATATACATATGTTCATATTAAATGATTACATATATAACTTTTAATAGCACTAAAGGTATTGGAACGTTAATGTATATATAACAATGAGGTTAAATACCATATAACCATTTGTTGATAATCAATGTGTATACACATGAGATAATTTAACGAGGGCATAATGTTGGTAACAGTTTGTTAAAAGGATATTAAATACATGTGTTAATGAAGACCCAGGACTGACTATTTTAAATAATACATCTGCGTATTTAGTAAAAACATAAACAACAAATCTCATGCATATATGTCGAAATTATTCCCATTACTTGTGTTAAGCTTGTTTTTGTGTTGTTTTATTGCAGCCTATATTTCTTTTCTATGTGATTCTCTTAAACACCAGTTCGACTGATCAATCAAAGAACTAGAAAAATGTCTCATTCTCCTCTTACCCTATTTTAGCGAAGTTCAAATAGCAGTTTACACCCCAAAACAACTGATTTTTTGTTTTGTTTTTAAATGATCATGAAATTATGTATTGATTTGTTTGTATTACAAGATGCATGTATATGTATAAGTAAATAAAATCTATCTATCTATCTATGTCGGTAATTGGAATTACAGAAGGACTGCGAACGAAACACAGACCTTGTATGTCAGTAGTTGAACTCATTTAAGACGGACGGCGAACGAGACGTTATCATATCTTTGAATAGTGAAGATTTGACCGGGTGACCGGGTTTGTATTACCTCAGAATACCCATATTCAAATTTGATCTAGATTTTATCAGGACAACATTGTGACCAGGTTTCATGGGAATCCAATGAAAATACAACCTTCATCGCATACATAAGGTTTTCTGTTATTTTACCTGGTGACATAATTGTTTAATCCCAGGTGACCAATATTCGAACTGGACCATCCAGCAGTCATTTTGATCAAGATGCATGAAGATCCAATGAAAAATGCAGCCTCCAATGAATACAAATGGTGAACAGACATAGGACACCCGGTGATCACATTGGTAAAGCTTGAGCACTTTGTATGAATAATGAAAACTAACACTAATACTTTATCTAGTATACGTTCTGACTGTGTAACATATACTGTACTGATATACAAGGAAACACAAAACATAACAAACAACAAGAGGACCATGATGGTCCTAAATCTATAGCATGAGTGATAGTATTAGTAGTAAATGTGTAAATACTAATATCGGTTACATTTGATTAAGAATGGAATAAACTGCAAGGAATAGACACTGTAAATAGAATAGCTTATCAATAAAGGACATTTGCAATAGGGCATTGAATCTTGGAATAGTTTTAAAGAGGACAACCAAAGGAACCTTTTGTGAAGTTAAGTTTATATCGGTCCAGTAGTTTAGGAGATGTCGTTTGAAGCTAAACAATTTTACCCCTTTTCTTATGTCCCCTGCTAGCAATGTTTTTCAACCATTCAATATGAGTTGAACTTTGAAAGGTTTACGTAGAGTGACACTGAAGGAACAATTCTGCTAAAGTATCTTGAAATCTGACGAGAACTGAAAAATGGAATTATAATGTTTTGTCATCTTGCCCCTTTTCGTATGCCGCCTTGTGGCCATGATTTTCAGACAACAATACGGATTGAACCTTTTTTTGTAAAATGTCACTGAAATAAACATGTTTACCTAATTATCTTGGTAACCGACAAGCTCATCAAAAGTAGAATACCATTTGTCCCTTTTCTGCCGCAGCAACCTCGCATCGTTCTCTGCAATGAAGTGTAGTTTGCTCACTCGATATAGGTCACATGATATGTTTGGTGTGAAAATTACTCCACTTAGAACTATTTGTTTCGACGGAGCTGCCTTTGTGTTTAGTAACGTTGTAACTTCGCAAATCCGTTTATTTAGTTAGTTGCGTTTGGAACGAAAGTCTGTCGACAACCGTCCCAAAAACCATTTCACAATGTCTGTGAATAAACTTGATAAGTGCCTTTTAACAATTTTACAATATAAAATTTTTATGGAGAAAAAACTCAAATGTTCCTCTATCATTCAATGTACTTTTTGTTATCGAATTTTGATTACCAGTTCAGGAAAAATAAAGAGAGATGACTAAAACGTATCATCTGATAATTTCACAATAAAAACGTCGACAATTCGTACAATTTGTTTGAAATGTTAAACTGACTTGAACGGTAGTATTGTTCAAACTGAAAATGTTCCTCGCAAAAGGAAACACAATTGTATTCAATTTAACACGTGCTTATACTGTAAGCAATCCAAGACCGGTTTTAAACAGAAGCAACTTTAAGGTGGTTTTCAATTTCATCTTAAACTGTCTCTATCGCAAGAATGTAGTTATCTATTGAAATGTCCTGATTGTAATTACATTTTAAGCCGAATAACGAGAAAACCAACATTGTGGATTCTGCGTAAAGTATCGACTCTGATCAGACTAAGCAGTTAGCGCAGGCTAACCCGGACAGACACTTTTCAGGAATCATTACTCGGATTAGCCGGCGCGGTCTGCACAGGTTGATCTGGGCCAATACATTACGCAGAGTCCATAATGTTGGGTTTCTCACGGAAGGGTTCATTTCGTTAAAGTATCACCATGCACCATGTTCTAAGCAAACCAAGAAAACCGAGTTTGCATTTGAGAAAAAAGTGAGGAAAAACACTCAATACCTCGTTAATATACTACAAATAGTCTCTACTAATTATAACCGTAATGATTTCGTATGAGAAAATTTGAAAATCCCACCCTTATTCGTGTTACTATAAATAGCCTCAATATGGTTCATATAGTATAATAATAATATTTTTTATACAATACCATGTATAGCTGTTTGTAATAACACGGTCCTGTGTGGGATTCCCCGAATGTTCTCATACGACAACATTACCGTTATTATGATTATAAACTCGGACGCCTGTGCCACAGTGGGGTATTACAACGTCATTTGTATCAAAATGTCCCGACTGCAGTTACACTTCGAACAATTTAAACCTTGCACTATATATTAAATATCATGGAAACATGCTGTGTATGTAACAATATACATTTATAAATATGTGTACGTTAATAAAAACAATGTTCTGTTCATATTTGAAGAGAAAAACAACATTGGCATTGAATACTTTTTAAACATAGTAATTTAATGACATTGCAAATGATTTATACTCGTACCCCATCCATAGTGGGGTTGCAAAATACAATATATTATCTTCAAAAAGAATGATGCAAGGCAATGCTTTGTCTTTACATCCATTTGTTGTTCGGCCAAGGGTACTACGAAAGGTCGTGCTGCGTTAAGAATTGCCAAGTTCTGCAACTTCCTAAGATCAGTTATAGTATCGCAAGGCTTCTGTAATATTTAACCAAACGTGACCAAAATAATGCTGGAAGGCATACGTGTATCCCTGTCAGTCAGTGACCGTGTGACGGACAGACAGACAGACAGACAGACAGACAGACAGACGGACGTTAACGGACTTAAGACGGAAAAAATTACCCCGAGTTACATCATGCCAAAGAAGGCGACAGGAAAACAATTTAACTATAATGCCATTTTTAGAAATAACAAAGTGACTCAGCCATATCACATTGATGAAGGTTGTTGATCTCCCTTCACTACATAGAAGCAAATAAACATATAACAGACATACTCCGGGGAACTGAAGTTATTTTAGAATAAAAAGTCGTAAAATGCAAATAATCCACTTTATTTGAAGTCTACTGACTGTACTTCTATACGGATTACTACAGATGCGTGTTTATAAAACGTTACAGGCGTATTCACGTCTCGCGGGAATCAACGTTGACGTACACTAAGTTCACCTTAAATCTTTCCCTCATTCGACAACTCTGCAGCAGACGACTTTGAACATATTTTGTCAAAAAATGGAAAATCTCTATAATTGAATGGACAAAAAGTGGAAAACATTGTGTCAAAAGGAGAAATTGCTCGTTTTGAGCAATTTTTTCTTTTGTCACTATGTTTTCAAAAAGCAGTCTGCTGCAGAGGCGTCAGAAAGCGTCTATATGAGGGAAAGGGTTAAACCTTTCCCACATATAACAAATCTGCAGCAATATTTTTTTTACTTTTCTTTTCGCAAATAAATGAAAACCACTATATATGGCAGTATACTTATTGAATGAAGTTGAAACATTATGGCAATAGGATACATTGCTCATCATGCGCAATGTCTCCTATTGCCACAGTGTTCTCAAAGGTAATGTGCTGCAAATATGTCAAAATGCTTCTGTATGAGTGAAAGCGTTAACCTTTTTTTTCAAACGCAGACGTTTTTCCACGCATATGCTTTAGCAAATTACGTTTTGGTAAAACCATGGCAGTAAAACCATGGACGTAAAACCATGGCGGTAAGACCATGGCGGTAAAAACATGGCGGTAAAACCATGGCGGTAAAAACATGGCGGAAAAACCATGGCGGTAAAAACATGGCGGTAAAAACATGGCGGTAATACCATGGCGGTAAAACCATGGCGGTAAAACCATGGCGGTAAAACCATGGCGGTAAAAACATGGCGGTAATACCATGGCGGTAAAAACATGGCGGTAAGACCATGGAGGTAAAACCATGGAGGTAAAAAACATGGAGGTAAAAACATGGACGTAAGACCATGGCGGTAAAACCATGGAGGTAAAAAACATGGAGGTAAAAACATGGCGGTAAAACCATGGCGGTAAAAACATGGCGGTAAAACCATGGACGTAAAACCATGGCGGTAAAACCTTGGACGTAAAACCATGGCGGTAAAACCATGGCGGTAAAAACATGGAGGTAAAGCCATGGAGGTAAAACCATGGCGGTAAAACCATGGCGGTAAAACCATGGAGGTAAAACCATGGCGGTAAAACCATGGCGGTAAAACCATGGCGGTAAAACCATGACGGCGGTAAAACCATGGCGGTAAAAACATGGCGATAAAAACATGGCGGCGGTAAAACCATGGCGGTAAAACCATGACGGTAAAAACATGGAGGTAAAAACATGGACGTAAAACCATGGACGTAAAACCATGGCGGTAAGACCATGGCGGTAAAAACATGGACGTAAAACCATGGCGGTAAAACCATGGACGTAAAACCATGGCGGTAAGACCATGGCGGTAAAACCATGGCGGTAAAACCATGGACGTAAAACCATGGCGGTAAGACCATGGCGGTAAAACCATGGCGGTAAAACCATGGCGGTAAAAACATGGCGGCGGTAAAAACATGGCGGTAAAACCATGGCGGTAAGACCATGGCGGTAAAAACATGGCGGTAAAAACATGGAGGTAAATACATGGAGGTAAAACCATGGCGATAAAAACATGGAGATAAAAACATGGAGGTAAACACATGGCGGTAAAAAACATGGAGGTAAAACCATGGCGGTAAAAACATGTCTGTAAAACCATGGACGTAAAACCATGGCGATAAAAACATGGCGGCGGTAAAAACATGGCGGTAAAACCATGGCGGTAAAACCATGGACGTAAAACCATGGCGGTAAGACCATGGCGGTAAAACCATGGACGTAAAAACCATGGCGGTAAAACCATGGCGGTAAAAACATGGAGGTAAAGCCATGGAGGTAAAACCATGGCGGTAAAAACATGGCGGTAAAACCAAGGCGGCGGTAAAAACATGGAGGTAAAGCCATGGAGGTAAAACATGGAGGTAAAACCATGGAGGTAAACACATGGTGGTAAAAACCATGGAGGTAAAAACCATGGCGGTAAATACATGGAGGTAAAGCCATGGAGGTAAAGCCATGGAGGTAAAACCATGGAGGTAAACCCAGAGACATATAAACACAGAGATAAGCGACACTGGATTTTCAAGCAAAATCACGATTCAGTGAACGGGTATAGCCAAAAAAGTCGATAATATTGCGTAATATGATCCGTGTATTGCAAGCGCTTTATAGAAAATGAAAAGCGTCTGACGACCCCGATTATTCACTCGGAATACTTGTTTTACTTCGTAGGTTGTATACAATTAATACCCTGAATTCTAAGCGAAGTCTTATTTGTCCTACAAAAAATACTAGTTATATGTCTGTTATTCCGTCAATATGTATTTACTTAGCTTTGGTAGTTTAATAATGGAATACGAGAACAAATACACCATTACTTGTAAACATCTACTGTTCAACGTTATGTTTAGGGACCGCAGAGACATATAAACACAGCTTCTACTGGTTTATGCCCATTTCGTCTAATCCAATTTTGTCTTCACTTTTTGCACTTTCTCCCATTTCGTCTACACTTAGATTAATGAGACAGACGTTGCTAACACGCTAATTAAAAACAATTGTAGACGAAATGGGATTAGATGAAATGGGATGTTACCCTTCTACTGTTTTTTTTTTTATTACCATCATACTCGGCATTACAACGATTTTGCAAGCATCAATGCGACTATCATATTCGGCATTACAACGATTTTGCAAGCATCAATGCGACTCATCGAGGTTTTGTTTTAATAAATGAATAACCAATATTGAATGGTGTACATGTCTATGTCGTTTATGTCAATTCAAAGGCCCTATTTATTTAATTACATTTCCGGTTTGACATAATTTCCCACTTAAATACGCCTTTCGAAATAATTGTGGCACAACGAGAAATTACTCATAATAAACAATTTCTCCTTTTGCAACACTGATTTCAATAATCATACTATCTTTTATAGATATTTTCAAAGTCGTCTGCTGCAGATTCGTTGATTGTGGGGCAGGATAATGAGAAGTTGACAGAGAGTATGTGTTTTCACATATTTACATGATTGTGGCCAACTACCCCTATACTTTGTTTAATTGTTTGAGATAAATTTGTTAATTAGAAGTTGACAGAGAGTAAATGTTTTCACACCTTTCCATTATAGAAGGACCCATTGCTTGTGAAAAATGTTTCACAGTTATTACCTAATTAGTCATCAATACATTTCTTCCATCTGTGGAATTTTAATTACCTTTCATTTGGAGTATAACTCTTCTCGGATAAACAAACAAAAAAACTCGTGTTTCACATACATATCAATTTATTTCCATAGATCACTCTGACAACATTGTAAGAAATTCTGCTTTATATAATAATATAATACAAGTTAATCCATTTAATGAATGTCCCAACAACTGGTTTATGAATAAATTCTTTAGATGGTAATTGTTTATCAATAACGACACCTTCAGCAGCTCTGTAACGTAATTGAGTAAATTTGATGTTTTCACTGTTTCTATAGAGGTTTTTTTTTTCCAAAATAGTTTTCGGGGGAGACAAATCACGATTCTTCTCTTTTTTAGGGCTCTAGTCTTAGTCTGAAAGTATAATTTACAATTAAATATTTCATATTTGAAAGTCATCTGCCACTAATTATATGTGTTCGAATTGTGCAATACTGTCTTAACCCTTTCTTATCCCTTTCCCAGATGCAAACACAAATTGCAGCAGACGGCTTTGAACACATTAAGAAAACCTCAATACATGAAGGATCAATTATGTGTTTATATGTCTCTGGTAAACCACATGGCGGTAAAACAATGGCGGTAAAAACATGGCGGTAAAACCATGGCGGTAAAGACATGGCGGTAAAAACATGGCGGTAAGACCATGGCGGTAAAACCATGGCGGTAAAACCACGGCGGTAAGACCATGGCGGTAAAAACATGGACGTAAAACCATGGCGGTAAAACCATGGCGGTAAAACCATGGACGTAAAACCATGGCGGTAAGACCATGGCGGTAAAACCATGGACGTAAAACCATGGCGGTAAGACCATGGCGGTAAAACCATGGCGGTAAAAACATGGAGGTAAAGCCATGGAGGTAAAACATGGAGGTAAAACCATGGAGGTAAACACATGGCGGTAAAACCATGGCGGTAAAACCATGGCGGTAAAACCATGGCGGTAAGACCATGGCGGTAAAAACAAGGCGGTATAAACATGGAGGTAAACACATGGAGGTAAAACCATGGCGGTAAAACCACGGCGGTAAAAACATGGCGGTAAAACCATGGAGGTAAACACATGGAGGTAAAAACATGGCGGTAAAACATGGAGGTAAACACATGGGGGTAAAAACATGGAGGTAAAAACATGACGGTAAAACCACGGCGGTAAAAACATGGCGGTAAACACATGGAGGTAAAAACATGGCGGTAAACACATGGAGGTAAACACATGGGGATAAAAACATGGAGGTAAAAACATGACGGTAAAAACATGGAGGTAAAAACATGGAGGTATAAAAAGAAGATGCTATTCACAGTTTGTCACAATATTCTATTTTAGAATTAGGCGAATATTTTTTCATATTTTTCTAAATGTTTCAAAGTCGTCTACAGCTATTTGGTATTTGAGAGAGATAGGTGAGGTACAGCGTTCCCTTGGAAATAGTATAGATTCATTATGAGTGAATGAACGATTTGTCTTTGTTAAAGTATCGTTTCAAATGAAGCTTTAAAATTTGACACATTATCAATAAAACATAATATACAACGGATACAACAAAATACCCATATACCATACCTTAATAAACCATGGTTACGGTGTGTTTGTTTGTTTGTTTGTTTCTGTTGTGTTTTATGCTGCTTTCAACAAACGTTTCGTTAGTTCACGACGTTTATAAGGATAAGTTACCTATACTACTGGTACTTGTTCTGTTAGTTCACGACGTTTTTAAGGATAAGTTACATGTACTTCTGGTACTTGTTCTGTTAGTTCACGACGTTTATACGGATAAGTTATCTATACTACTGGTGCTCGTTCTGTTAGTTCACGACGTTTATAAGGATAAGTTATCTGTACTACCGGTACTCGTTCTGTTAGTTCACGACGTTTATAAGGATAAGTTACCTATACTACTGGTACTTGTTCTGTTAGTTCACGACGTTTATAAGGATAAGTTACATGTACTACTGGTACTCGTTCTGTTAGTTCACGAAGTTTATAAGGATACGTTACCTATATTACTGGTACTCGTTCTGATAGTTCACGACGTTTATAAGGATAAGTGACCTATACTACTGGTACTCGTTATGTTAGTTCACGACGTTTATAAGGATAAGTTACCTATACTACTGGTACTCGTTCTGTTAGTTCACGACGTTTATAAGGATAAGTTACCTATACTACTGGTACTCGTTCTGTTAGTTCACGACGTTTATAAGGATAAGTTACCTATACTACTGGTACTCGTTCTGTTAGTTCACAACGTTTATAAGGATACGTTACCTATACTACTGGTACTCGTTCTGTTAGTTCACGACGTTTATAAGGATAAGTTACCTATACTACTGGTACTCGTTCTGTTAGTTCAAGACGTTTATAAGGATAAGTTACCTATACTACTGGTACTCGTTCTGTTAGTTCACGACGTTTATAAGGATAAGTTACCTATACTACCGACTCGTTCTGTTAGTTCACGTCGTTTATAGGGATAAGTTATCTGTACTACTGGTACTCGTTCTGTTAGTTCACGACGTTTATAAGGATAAGTTATCTATACTACTGGTACTCGTTCTGTTAGTTCACGTCGTTTATAAGGATAAGTTATCTGTACTACTGGTACTCTTTCTGTTAGTTCACGTCGTTTATAAGGATAAGTTATCTCTACTACTTGTACTCGTTCTGTTAGTTCACGACGTTTATAAGGATAAGTTATCTATACTACTGGTACTTGTTCTGTTAGTTCACGACGTTTATACGGATAAGTTATCTGTACTACTGGTACTTTTTTTTTTTTTTTATATATAACTTTATTTGCCACGTGCATAGATATGTGAAGGTCGTGGCCATCCTACCTCATACCTTACAGTAAATTTGTTTTAGTAGATCTATGTTAGAATATTAGGTTAATAGTATGAATCAATAAATAGGGGGTCAAACTTATAAAAGGTTTTTAAGTTTTACACGTGTTAATAAAGCTATACATTTTTATGATGGGAAAAGGAAGCTTTAAAAGATAACAGAAAAACAAACAAACAAAAATAAAAACATGCATTTTTCTGTTTGTTATACGAATATAAGTCCTTGTACTTGTTTTGTTAGTTCACGACGTTTATAAGGATAAGTTATCTGTACTTCTGGTACTCGTTCTGTTAGTTCACGACGTTTATACGGATAAGTTATCTGTACTACTGGTACTCGGTCTGTTAGTTCACGACGTTTATACGGATAAGTTATCTGTACTACTGGTACTCGTTATATTAGTTCACGCCGTTTATAAGGATAAGTTATCGGTACTACTTGTACTCGGTCTGTTAGTTCACAACGTTTATAATGATAAGTTATCTGTACTACTGGTACTTGTTTTGTTAGTTCACGACGTTTATAAGGATAAGTTATCTGTACTACTGGTACTTGTTTTGTTAGTTCACGACGTTTATAAGGATAAGTTATCTGTACTACTGGTACTTGTTTTGTTAGTTCAAGACGTTTATAAGGATAAGTTATCTATACTACTGGTACTTGTTCTGTTAGTGCACGACGTTTATAAGGATAAGTTATCTGTACTACTGGTACTAGTTCTGTTAATTCACGTCGTTTATAAGGATAAGTTATCTGTAATAATGGTACTCGTTCTGTTCGTTCACGTCGTTTATAAGGATAAGTTACATGTACTACTGGTATTCGTTCTGTTAGTTCACGACGTTTATAAGGATAAGTTACATGTACTACTGGTATTCGTTCTTTTAGTTCACGACGTATATAAACCATGCTTACGTTGTGTTTTTTGTCTGTTTTTGTAAATTGTATATTGCTTTCAACAATCGTTTCGTTAGTTCACGACGTTTATAAGTATAAGTTATCTGTACTACTGGTACTCTTTCTGAAATTCACGTCGTTTATAAGGATAAGTTAGCTATACGACTGGTACTCGTTCTGTTAGTTCACGACGTTTATAAGGATAAATTACATGTACTGCCGATACTCGTTCTGTTAGTTCACGACGTTTATAAGGATAAGTTACATGTACTACTGATACTCGTTCTGTTAGTTCACGACGTTTGTAAGGATAAATTACATGTACTACTGATACTCGTTCTGTTAGTTCACGACGTTTATAAGGATAAGTTACATGTACTACTGGTACTCGTTCTGTTAGTTCACGACGTTTATACGGATATGTTACATGTATTACTGGTACTCGTTCTGTTAGTTCACGTCGTTTATAAGGATAAGTTTTCTATACTACTGGTACTCGTTCTGTTAGTTCACGTCGTTTATAAGGATAAGTTATCTGTATTACAGGTACTCGTTATGTTAATTCACGTCGTTTATAAGCATCAGTTATCTGTACTAATGGTTCTTGTTCTGTTCGTTCACGTCGTTTATAAGGGTAAGTTACATGTACTACTGGTACTCGTTCTGTCAGTTCACGACGTTTATACGGATAAGTTATATGTACTACTGGTACTTGTTCTGTTAGTTCACGACGTTTATAAGGACAAGTTACATGTACTACTGGTACTCGTTCTGCATTTCACGTCGTTTATAAGGATAATTTAGCTATACTACTGGTACTCGTTCTGTCAGTTCTCGACGTTTGTAAGGATAAATTACGTGTACTAGTGGTACTCGTTCTGTTAGTTCACGACGTTTATACGGATAAGTTATCTTTACTACTGGTACTCGTTCTGTTCGTTCACGTCGTTAATAAGGGTAAGTTATCTGTATTACTGGTACTCGTTCTGTCAGTTCACGACGTTTGTAAGGATAAATAACATGTATTACTGGTACATGTAATCGTTCTGTTAGTTCACGACGTTTATAAGGATTTGTTACCTATACTACTGGTACTCGTTCTGTCAGTTCACGACGTTTATAAGGATAAGTTACATGTAATACTGGTACTTGTTCTGTTAGTTCACGACGTTTATAAGGATAAGTTACATGTACTACTGGTACTCGTTCTGTTAGTTCACGACGTTTATAAGTATAAGTTATCTGTACTACTGGTACTCGTTGTGTTAGTTCAAGACGTTTATAAGGATAAGTTATCTGTACTACTGGTACTCGTTCTGTTAGTTCATGTCGTTTATAGAGATTTGTTACCATTACTACATGTACTGGTACTCGTTCTGTTAGTTCACGACGTTTATAAGGATAAGTTATCTGTACTACTGGTACTCGTTCTGTTAGTTCACGACGTTTATAAGGATAGGTTATCTGTACTACTTGTACTCGGTCTGTTAGTTCACAACGTTTATAAGGATAAGTTATCTATACTACCGGTACTCGTTCTGTTAATTCACGACGTTAATAAGGATAAGTTATCTGTACTAATGGTACTCGTTCTGTTAGTTCACGATGTTTATAAGGATACGTTATCTATACTACTGGTACTCGTTATGCTAAATCACGTCGTTTATAAGGATAAGTTATCTGTACTACTGGTTCTCGTTCTGTTAGTTCACGACGTTTATAAGGTTAAGTTATCTGTACTACTGGTACTCGTTCTTTTAGTTCACGACGTTTATAAGGATAAGTTATGTGTACTGCCGGTACTCGTTCTGTTCTGTTAGTCCACAGCGTTTATAAGGATAAGTTATCTGTACTTCTGGTACTCGTTCTGTTAGTTCACGACGTGTATAAGGATAAGTTATGTGTACTACCGGTACTCGTTCTGTTCTGTTAGTCCACAGCGTTTATAAGGATAAGTTATCTGTACTTCTGGTACTCGTTCTGTTAATTCACGACGTTTATAAGGATAAGTTATCTGTACTACCGGTCCTTGTTATGTTAGTTCACGTCGTTTATAAGGATAAGTTATCTATACTACTGGTACTCGTTCTGTTAGTTCACGACGTTTATAAGGATAAGTTATGTGTACTGCCGGTACTCGTTCTGTTCTGTTAGTCCACAGCGTTTATAAGGATAAGTTATCTGTACTTCTGGTACTCGTTCTGTTAGTTCACGACGTTTATAAGGATAAGCTATGTGTACTACCGGTACTCGTTCTGTTCTGTTAGTCCACAGCGTTTATAAGGATAAGTTATCTGTACTTCTGGTACTCGTTCTGTTAATTCACGACGTTTATAAGGATAAGTTATCTGTACTACCGGTCCTCGTTCTGTTAGTTCACGTCGTTTATAAGGATAAGTTATCTATACTACTGGTACTCGTTCTGTTAGTTCACGACGTTTATAAGGATAAGTTATGTGTACCACCGGTACTCGTTCTGTTCTGTTAGTCCACAGCGTTTATAAGGATAAGTTATCTGTACTTCTGGTACTCGTTCTGTTAGTTCACGACGTTTATAAGGATAAGTTATGTGTACTCCCGGTACTCGTTCTGTTCTGTTAGTCCACAGCGTTTATAAGGTTAAGTTATCTGTACTTCTGGTACTCGTTCTGTTAATTCACGACGTGTATAAGGATAAGTTATCTATACCCTTGGTACCCGTTCTGTTAGTTCACGTCGTTTATAAGGATAAGTTATCTATACTACTGGTACTCGTTCTGTTAGTTCACGACGTTTATAAGGATAAGTTATCTGTACTAATGGTACTCGTTCTGTTAGTTCACGACGTTTATAAGGATAAGTTATCTGTACTAATGGTACTCGTTCTGTTAGTTCACGACGTTTATAAGGATAAGTAACATGTACTACTGGTATTCGTTCTGTCAGTTCACGACGTTTATAAGGATAAGTTATCTGTACTAATGGTACTCGTTCTGTTAGTTCACGACGTTTATAAGGATAAGTAATATGTACTACTGGTAATCGTTCTGTCAGTTCACGACGTTTATAAGGATAAGTTATCTGTACTAATGGTACTCGTTCTGTTAGTTCACGTCGTTTATAGAGATTTGTTACCTATACTACATGTACTGGTACTCGTTCTGTTAATTCACGTTGTTTATAATGATAAGTTATCTATGCTACTGGTACTCGTTCTGTTAATTCACGACGTGTATAAGGATAAGTTATCTGTACTACTTGTACTCGTTCTGTTAGTTCACGTCGTTTATAAGGATAAGTAATATATACTACTGGTACATGTATCAAGACACCCTCTAGTCAGCCGTCATGATAATCCCACAATAATGCAAGCCAAATATGGAAAACCATGACTACCATGATTAAAGTCTTTGGAATGACCCGACCGAGATCAAACCCGCGACCTCTCCCGTATCCGAGTTGGATGCACTACCTATACACCATATATGCCGTAAAGATTTAGACAAATACTATCCGAAAACATAATAAAGAACAAACAGACTTGAGATCACATTTAATTCAGCAATATAACGTCTGAAACATATTTAGTTTCATCATACAGGAGTGTAGAGTAAATTAGTTCTAGATTCCTGCACCACATGATAAAGACCAGAATAGATGTTTGACCAAATAGAGCAGGCAGTTTCATATTTAAGTTCCATTCAATACAATTCAATTTATTTAATCAAGTATTTCGGCTTCCGGCCCATATACAAGCAGTATATAAATATATAAGCATTAATGAATAATTGCGTACATGCAATAAAATGAAAAATGAACACATGTTGGCAGCATTGTTAATATTTTGCCTTTTTGTATTGTTTTTGAGGCTTTTTTTATATAACTTTTTCAAAATGACATACTATCCCTTAGCATAAGAAAAGACAGAACAGAGGCGTGGTCAAATCACATTAAGCAGGTCAATTTCTTTAATTTCGCTTAATAAAGAACATAGTTGAGGTGTGGTTAAAACAAACACTATATAACAAACAAAACAAAGATCAGGCGTGTGTTCAAGTTAATTAAAGATAATTATTATTTAACATAGTAGAGATGTAAACGAGATTAAAACAAATTATTTCCAATGATATAATAAAGATCTGAATAAAAGTGTGATCAAAATGAAGTTAACTAGGAATTAATATAATACAAATAATCAAATTAATATACTGGTACCGCTCTTCACTGTTACACAGTAGAGAAGTCTTATACGTGAAACAAAGACTAGTTGCTTTCTCAAACAAATAATGAGTACCAGCCAAATGGGTCTGGCCAAATGAGAGCTTTAAGGCCTGTCATTATATAGCCATTTCAGCCTCTAATGAGAACATTAATATGTATTGAGTTAGTGGATAATAAGAGGTTTTGAGGACGAAACGTGGTCCGTCGTAATGAGGGCCAGACAAATGAACCGGGCGGATTGATATTAGCCACGACCGCCGAAACGAGGCCCTGCGACATCTTTGTAAATGAAGAACCAAAGGGCAAAATAGCTAGCCACGGCCGCCGAAACGAGGCCCTGCGACATATTCGTAAATGGAGAGCATCACGGGTTTTGTTGCGGAAACAGCTAGACACGACCGCCGAAAAGAGACATTGCGACATCTCCGTAAATGGAGACCAACAAGGGTTTTGTTGTGCAAAACCAAAGGGAGAAATAGCTAACCACGACCGTCGAAAAGAGGCCTTGCGACATCTCCGTAAATGGAGACCATCAAGGGTTATGTTGCGGGGAAAAAAGGGCATAACAACTAGCTTTTCTTCAGAAGTTCCATTAATGTATTTTATGTAGTAGTTAAAGGGGCTGCCCTTCTTGGCGCTCAGGGTTGCGGGGTTAGCATTACGACTGATTGGCTTGTGTTAGGATAGAAGGACCAGTAGTACTGGTAGCTAGAACGCCGCGATATTAATGAAAGCGGGCGTAAAACAGTAAACAACCTATCAGCGTTTCCTCCATGTTAAAGGATAAAAGATGGGTTAAATAAATGTATACACACATAATGGTTATATATTTCATCTGTATAGTATTGACTCGCCTTATTAGACAACTATAGATGATAAATTGGTCTGGGAAACGAGGTTTATTGCGATGCACGACACTTAATCTTTGTTTATACGGCTGTATTTCCCACGAGACATTCTTATGAATTGTATCATTTTCTAATTGTATTGTTTTTTATGTTTTAATGTTTAAGAGCTCAATTATTGCAACATGTTTTTTTTAGTTTCCGGTACAGCATTGCTGAATTACAACCTCAAACAACACAGTGGAAGCAGACGACTTTGATAACATAATCGTTATCATGGAAAATCTCTTGTAATGCAATGTTACTTATTGAAAAGAGTTATAAACAGTGTGGAATAACAAGAAGTTACCTTTCGTGAGCGATTTCCTCTTTTGCAGAAATGTTTTCAAATGTCGTCTGCCGCACATGTATCAAAATGTGTCTGTGACGACAGGTGTTGTGAGTTCGAACCACAAGCTCGGCAAGTGTTCTTTCCGATGTTTGACAAAAGTCACTGTGACAAGCGTCATTTGTCTTTCACCAATGTGCTAACAGTATATGTGGAAAAGAAGCCAGTTGCTTTTGGAAAGTATGTTGTGTGGAGTACTGGTGTGAGAAAACCAGGAAACTTATGAGAAGGTGAACTGGCCGCCGTGATATGACTGAAAAAATGTTGAAAACTGCGTTAAACCCTAATCAATCAACTAAATGTGACGTCTATCACGAAATAAAAATCATTTGGTTAATTTTAGGAAAATTGCTTTTTGTGATCAACATACTCTATATCGTGTATAATCTAAGGCGATTTTAAGTGTTCTGAATTGGCGATATCTAAAATTGGAATAATGTATAGAGAGTAGAATATACTGCGTGATTAATACGATGATTAATTCAACTCAATCAATTCAATCCTCTATTGGCAAATATCGACAACATTTGTCCATATGGCCATTTACAAAGTGGAATAACATGGCTTAGACCAAAATAAATAAATATATAACTATACAGTATGTCAGATAAATAATATTTGGAAGATCAAATGAAAAGGGTACACAGTAAGAATAGGTTAGGGAACATCAATTAAATTAAATCGTTTATTTGCAAATCTCGACAAAGAACTAATATGACCATTTACAAAGTGGAAGAACATGGCTTAGACAAAAGTAAATAAATATATAACTATACAAGATGTCAGATAAATAATATTTGGTAGATCAAATGAAAAGGGTACACAGTAAGAATAGGTTAGGGAACATCAATTAAATTTAATCATTTATTGACAAATATGGCCATTTAACAACAAGCTTTATTACTTCATCGCGAATAGAATAACCTTCCGAAATATATCTACATATATGTATTAATACTTTCTGTTTTGAACTTGACAGTAATTTGTTATATTTATAAATATTGGGCCATTGCATATTACAAAGATGACTTTTTTAAAAAGAAAATGATAATATTTTTCATTTCTTCGAAGAATTCTTTTTTGAACTTACAATAATATGTTTGGCGAGTTATTTATTGACATATTCCAACTTTGAATTAATTGGTCATATGATATAGCTTTAAAGATTGTAAAATAATTGCAGTTTCAGTCAAAATTTAATCTAATATTTGTAAGGCCCAGATTATCAATTATTGGCAAATTAATCCCAATAAGTGTCTTATAAAGAAGATTTTATGTTTGACATTTTCTTGCACCAAAACTTTAAAGAACGTTGTTTACTGGTAACTTCGAGATTCCCCAAAAACTGCGTTATTTGGCGATTGTTTTTAACACCCAACAAATATCTCAGAAAACGTAAATGCAAATTATCAATATCTTTCAAAGTGTAGACACCCCAAATATCTGCACCTTACAATACAATAGGAACAACCATCGCATCGAACAGAGAAATCTTCGTTTTAACATATAATGAATTTCTATCAAATGTTCAGTTTAATAAATAACCATTGAACTTGTAATGCTTTTAATTTAAAAGTACCTGTGTGAAATACCAAGATATGTAAAACTATCGACAATTTCAATAATGGCGGTGATTAGATTTTACTGAATTGATAGGGTACTCTCAACTTAGCAAACACATATAAAATACCCGCAAGTTGTCTTATTCATACACAAACCAATACTGATTCTAAAACTATAAAAGCTTAATCTGTACTCAAATTATGTGCTCAAGTATCCGATTGGTCAGAAGAAAAATAATAATCGAAATTGACCAATCAGAAGTCTTCTTTTGGAGCATGGGGCTCATTTCTGAGCACGGAGAACGTTCAAAGAGTCTCGGGCACCGATGTACATTTCTAGGCTCGAGTATACGTACAGTACCGTACCGTATCTGTTGTAATTGTTCTAGCGATGCGTCCATGTGTATGTGATCAACTGATGTGCACAACAGTATGCCACTACCATACACAGGACCGTGCTATTTGGTGTTTCGATCAACATTCTGAGTCACAGTCAGAAGGAATGATAACAAATGATTCGACCATTTATTCCCACTGTGTATTTTAACCCTCTCCTACATAAAACATATCTGTAGCAGACGACTTTGAATAAATATTAGCATAAACATGAAAATTCTCCATATATAATGTTTTAAATATTTAAAATTAGAGTTGAAAACATTATGACAAAAGGGGAAATTGCTCATCATTAGCAATTTCTCCTTTTGCCACAATGTTTTCAAAAGTGATCTGCTGCAGAGGCGTCAGAAAGCGTGTGTATGTGGGAAAGGGTTAAGAATCTTAATCCCCGCTCCTTAGAGGGATGATGTTACATTGAACAGATTTGTAATTGATCACGTGACACTGTCACGTGTCAAGTTCCATTAGAACACTTTACTTAATCGGATTTAGCAAGTCGTTCGAGTTTTCCAGAATTATTCTGATTAATGATGATAGTACCACAGAACACTCTACGATTCGTTCCTAAATGGTTCACAGGGCATTTATCAATAATTATGATGGAGGAAGGCGATATTTGCGCTAAAGGGAGAAATTGTTTTTTCTATGAATTCCAGCACTTTGCTTTTTGGTGTTTATACGTTTTCTTTAACTTAAAGCACATTATCTAATTGTTTTACGGTCTTCATATACCTAAGGCGAATCGTTATTTTAGGAGTGATCGCAATCTATCTTCCACAGTTAAGCAGTGTTCACGCGGAATGGATTGGAACGTGAGCGGTAAAATGTCAATTTGACGGTGTTCCTTATACTTCTATAGCAACAAACCTTCCCACTTTGAGACGCATTTTGACAATTTTTTAGCAGACGAATTTTGAAAACATTCTGGCAATGAGCATTTTTTTCTTTGAATACAATGTCTTTAACACTTTTCAATAGTGATACATAGTTTGCCTAGATGTTGTTGTGAAAGTTGGTTTTGTCCTTTTTGTTTTAGACCATTCCTTTTGTTCAGTTTCTGGGCCAAGAAAACGATGGTACTCAGTTTTGAGGAACCATTCCAGATGTGAAGATTGTATGTGTGCAGGTGGGCCCACGAGGCGAAGCAAGACAACCCTGTTTTGACTTTGACTGTTGACTAAGACATGACATACTCTTTAAGACCAAACAAATGCCAATATAATGTAGATTATGCAGATAGCTGCGGTAGAGTGGACACAACAATGTATTCATAGTCGTCTGCTGCAGATTTAATGTATGTGACATAGGGTTATTGATGGAGGAAGGCTTTATTTGCTAGAAGAGAAAATTAGTGGTTTCTCAGCGTTCAAGCACTTTCTACTTCTTAATGGTGTTTGTATGGGCATATCCTTTTGAGTAGAGCGGAGTCATGGAGTGGAGTGGAGTGGAGTCTTGGAGTGGAGTCATGGAGTCTAGTTTTGGAGTGAACCATATTTTGGGTTGTTAAATGGGCACTCATTTTCATTTAGTTTGATAATTTTCTGCACTTATGTTATATAACAGTATTA
This sequence comes from Serripes groenlandicus, assembly GCA_031761405.1. Taxonomy (NCBI): domain Eukaryota; kingdom Metazoa; phylum Mollusca; class Bivalvia; order Cardiida; family Cardiidae; genus Serripes; species Serripes groenlandicus. The sequence goes on along the minus strand of JASEVX010000008.1, from coordinate 445,775 downwards.
TAATTTCACATTGGAAAGTTTCAAAAGGGAACTAACTTTATGGAAAAATACATATATATTTATGTATTTTATCGACATTACAAAGCTACTAAAACATTTATTTCATGTTATAATATGCTTACTTTTGCAAACTCGATGTGCTAATGAGGAGTAGATATCACTTACTTTAAGTTTCATACATTTTACATTTTCTTGTACCTGTTGGCTGAAGCCAAGTCATCATACTTTATGGGAGATAATGAATCCCATTGGGAGTTAAACTGGATGGCATGTCATCAATGCCTCATTTATCTTAGGACATTAAATGCTCTCTTGGAGGGTTACATTAGAACAGTTATTTCACTGGGTGATCTGTTGTTACCTTCAGCATATTATTTTTATGTAAGCTAGCAATGGTTCTCCTAGTAGGCAAGTATAGTGTGGCTATATTATTAGGAAAAGTGAGTAAAGCTTATGAAAGGTACGAAGACCAGGTCAGATATTAATTTAGGATAATATGAACAAAAGTACCATTTAAAGATCTACTTTCTTAACATTGCTAGAAATCATAAATAACAGTTTAATGATTCAGAATTAAATAGGCCGTTATTTATACATGGATTAAAAAAATAACTTGTATATGAGTCGTGTGGTTCCTGTCGCCATGTCTATATACATACTAGCTTTAAATTACATTTTAACCAATACCAGTAATTTACATACGAGGTTAATGTGTCTAAATATTCCTAGGATTCCGGATGCATAGAGGTCAGTTTGGTCCATACTATTTTATGACTCTCCTGGGAAAAGATGGGGACATTTGGACTATACCTCCACACTATTTCTTAAAAGTTTGATTAGTTACTGTGGTTTTTTTCATGCATTATTTTAAGATGAAATATACCTAAAGAATATTAACCCATAATTATTCCAAATGACAAATGATATTGTCTATTTTCTTAACATTATAACTAAACTTATGTTTTGGTACGAAGTAGTTAGATTATAAAACTATATCATACATGTTTCTTATAAAAGTTTGTATCGTAGAAACTTGTTAAAAATTTGAATTTTGGTTTAAGAAAATAAGAAAACAAGAAAACATTTCATCATTTCATCATTACATGTACATGTATATGGGCAAACTTGATAAGAAAACATTTCATTATTACATGTTAATGTTTCTTGTTTAAGTTTGTAGCCTAAATCAGCTTTTGACCTTCTCATCATTGTATTTCTGATTACTCCACTCCACGACTCCACTTCAACGACTCCACTCCAGCCCATGACTCTGCTCTACTAAATAGAATATGCCGTCTGTATGTATTCTTAAACCTAAACGAAATGAGTATTTAAGGAGTGAATGCCTTTTATCTTTCATTTGAGCGGTAAAATGTCAATGTAATGATATTCCTATAACTTCTACAGCAACAACTTTATTCCAGCATTATCCAATTGCCGACTCATTTTGACGCACACAATTTATCAGACTACTTTGAAAATCAGTCGTAATATTATCCCCCGTAACCCGTTACCCTGAGCGCCATGGAGGGCTGTCAGTACTTACACTCCGTGATATAACCGACATCCGTGATGTAACTGACATCAGTGATATACCCGACATCCGTGTTGTAACTGACATCATCTGTGATATAACTGACATCCGTGATATAACTGACATCCGTGATATAACTGACATCCGTGATATAACTGACATCCGTGATGTAACTGACATCCGTGATATAACTGACATCCGTGATATAACTGACATTCGTGATATAACTGACATCCGTGATGTAACTGACATCCGTGATATAACCTACATCCGTGATATAACCTACATCTGTGATATAACCTATATCTGTGATATAACTGACATCCGTGATATAACTGACATCCGTGATATAACCTATATCTGTGATATAACTGACATCCGTGATATAACTGACATCCGTGATGTAACTGACATCCGCGATATAACTGACATCCGTGATATAACTGACATCAGTGATATAACCTACATCCGTTATATAACTGACATTCGTGATATAACCTACATCCGTGATATAACCTTCACGGATGATATAACCTACATCCGTGATATAACCTACATCCGTGATATAACCTTCACGGATGATATAACCTACATCCGTGATATAACCTACATCCGTGATATAACCTACATCCGTTATATAACTGACATTCGTGATATAACCTACATCCGTGATATAACCTTCACGGATGATATAACCTACATCCGTGATATAACTGACATCCGTGATATAACTGACATACGTGATATAACCGACATCCGTGATATAACTGACATCCGTGATGTAACTGACATCCGTGATATAACTGACATACGTGATATAACCGACATCCGTGATATAACTGACATCCGTGATGTAACTGACATCCGTGATATAACTGACATACGTGATATAACCGACATCCGTGATATAATTGACATCCGTGATATAACTGACATCCGTGATAAAACTGACATACGTGATATAACCGACATCCGTGATATAACTGACATCCGTGATATAACCAACATCTGTGATATAACTGACATCCGTGATATAACTGACATCCGTGATATAACTGACGTCCGTGATATAACTGACATCCGTGATATAACCGACATCCGTGATATAACTGACATCCGTGATGTAACTGACATCCGTGATGTAACTGACATCCGTGATATAACTGACATACGTGATATAACCGACATCCGTGATATAATTGACATCCGTGATATAACTGACATCCGTGATATAACTGACATCCGTGATGTAACTGACATAGGTGATATAACTGACATACGTGATATAACCGACATCCGTGATATAACTGACATACGTGATATAACCGACATCCGTGATATAACTGACATCCGTGATATAACCAACATCTGTGATATAACCGACATCCGTGATATAACCAACATCTGTGATATAACTGACATCCGTGATATAACTGACATCCGTGATATAACTGACATCCGTGATATAACTGACGTCCGTGATATAACTGACATCCGTGATATAACCGACATCCGTGATATAACTTACATCCGTGATATAACTGACATCCGTGATATAACTGACATCCGTGATATAACCGACATCCGTGATATAACTGACATCCGTGATATAACTGACATCCGTGATATAACCGACATCCGTGATATAACTGACATCCGTGATATAACTGACATCCGTGATATAACCGACATCCGTGATATAACTGACATCCGTGATATAACTGACATCCGTGATATAACCTACATCCGTTATATAACTGACATCCGTGATATAACTGACATCCGTGATATAACCGACATCCGTGATATAACTGACATCCGTGATATAACTGACATCCGTGATATAACTGACATCCGTGATATAACCGACATCTGTGATATAACTGACATCCGTGATATAACCGACATCCGTGATATAACTGACATCCGTGATGTAACTGACATCCGCGATATAACTGACATCCGCGATATAACTGACATCCGTGATATAACCTACATCCGTGATATAACCTACATCCGTGATATAACTGAGATCTGTGATATAACTGACATCCGTGTTGTAACTGACATCCGTGATATAACCGACATCCGTGATATAACTGACATCCGTGATATAACTGACATCCGTGATATAACTGACATCTGTGATATAACTGACACACGTGATATAACCGACATCCGTGATATAACTGACATCCGTGATATAACTGACATCCGTGATATAACTGACATCTGTGATATAACTGACACATCATCGAAAAGCGGCGTTAAACTAAAATCAATCGTATCAATCTGTTTTTTAACTCTTTCCCACATACAGCAATTCTGCAGCAGACGACTTTGGAAACATGTGAACACAAATATAGAAAATCCCAAAAAATGAAGGTATATTTAGTGAAACAAAATGAAAACATTGTGGCAAAAGGAGAAATTGCTCGTTTTGAGTAATTTCTTCCTTTGTAACAATGATTTCAAAAGACGTCTGGTTCAGAGGCGTCAGAAAGCGTCTATATGTGGGAACGGATTAATCGAATCAATCGTTACTTTAAATTTCATACACTTAATGTTCATGTGTTTCGCTTTATGAGAGGAGTCTTGCACTATTAGTGTACAATACAGACCCGGGCAATGCCTGTTCCGCTATAGCAGTTATGTCACGTTTAATATAATAAACTTACTTCTTCTATTCTAACCCTTTCTTGGTGTATGAAATATTTAACGGTACATTTTAACCCTTTCCCTCATACGACAATTCTGCAGCAGACGACTTTAAACATATTTTGTCAAAACATAGAAAATCTCTATAATTGAATGGATAACCTATGACTAAAAGTGGAAAATATTGTGTCAAAAGGAGAAATTGCTCGTTCTTAGCAATTTCTTCTTTTGTCACTATGTTTTCAAAAAAAGCCGTCTGCTGCAGAGGCGTCAGAAAGCGTTTATATGAGAGAAAGGGTTAACGAAGTTGTAAACATCTACATGTGCAAAAGTTGTGTGAAAAGGGTAGACTTAAAATCGAAACGATACGGAAACAAAACCGAAAGACATCTCGCCAATACCAGAATATATATACTGCGAATTCTTAAACAAGTCGGCAAATGCAATCAACAACCAATGTTAGGCAAATTGCTAATTTTAAAAGATTGGTCATTATTTAGATGTTCCAGGGAGACGATTCTGAGAACTCATCATAATTATTATAACAAATTAGATGTTTGACCTTCATCAAAAGATGACGCCATTATTTATCAATTTAAAAACAATTCTAAATCGTTCTTGTGTATGCCACATAATTTCCAAATGAATGCAAAGGAAACACAAATACCCTTATTTTGTAATAAACTTATGTACTCCTAATAGATCCAGAAATATCATAATTGACTTAATTGACATAATATCAAATTTAGCAATTTTTTAACCAATATAATGTTGTTTTCCGACAAATTGTACTGCCGAAGCGTTGTTCACATATTGTCTTTAAAATAACTACAGAGGTATTGCTAAGGAGGGATAGAAAATGGGTCTTAACAAAAACGGGAGAACAGAAAAAAGTGGATTGTGCCATCAAGATTTTGCTATATTTAAACATAATTTAGAATGTAGGTTGTTTACACGAATATAATAGCACATATTGTGCTTAAACGAAGAAAAGAACGCGTGTATATATACATACTCTGTGCTGAAAAGTCTGAAAAAGGTGCCCAGCAAAGGCGTAAATGACCCGCTAGACAGCGATTTATATCATTTCCGTTAGCACAAAGTAACAGAAATGGTGGTTACCGAATTTAGCATTGTATTAGCTAGTACTAATGGTACATGGTATAACAAAAGGTCACGATTTCTCCCAGGCTACTACCTATCTTTCCAATAAGTCAGCAATGGCTAGCTTTGCTGGATCTAATCAGGACCATCTACATGACGTACACTCGCTCAGTAGTATAACCGGAACGAAAACCTAGTAATAAAGGTATGTACATAAGGGGCGGGAGGCCGAAGATTCGAATCCCTGTGCGACATTGAGATCCGTTCTGATAGGACTGCTTAGCTGCAATACAACATTTGCATGGAGGCCGACACTAGAATATATAAGTCTGGTTCCCAGCGTACTATAGTAGATTTAAGTAATACACATCTGGTATGAACCCATAATGGTGACGAGTTTGGTCACCTCCCCTTAGTAATCGCAATCGCACATACATGTTTATAGTAAATTAGTAAAATATAAAATCGAATTTCGTAAACTATACAGAGGACCATTACAATTTATAATCAAAACATGGCGTATGAAGCAAACTACTTTCAGAGTGTGAAAAGTGTACCGGTTGATCCACAACAAGATTGTCTCTCTAGCCTTTTGTTTGCTTCACCATGTCCACAGGGCGACGATATTATTGGTGTACGGCTGATTCTAAAGTGTATTGGTAGGGACGGGTTATTTCAGACAATATCGTATATATGAGATGAGGCAATTCCCAAGAAAAACTACTGCAATTAACAAAAAGGGCGATCGAAATCATAGTATGAACTTACCTGTCCCTATCCTTAACATTATCGGGTTAGATTGATTGATTGTTTGGTCTTTTACGCCACATTCAACAATGTTCTAATTATATCATCGCTTTACCTGGGTACTTTACCACTACTGGTCCATTTATACTGATACCAGCTTGTCGGTCATACCCGCAACCCTCAGCGCAAAGAAGGGCAGCCATTACTACACATTTTAAAGTCTGGTATGACCAGACCGGGGATAGAACTTGGGATCGAACACTGAGGCGAACGGTCTACCACTACACCAACGACAAATTGGTGGAGAAACCCCAAGACTCTAAAGAGACAACCTTTTGTATGGGTCAAACCTTTTAAACCCCACAGGTTGCGTCATTTTGTTGATTCCAAATATACAAATCTACTGTAGAGTTTACGAAAATCAATAGGATATTTGTCAATTTATTAAAATACTCACCAGAAGTATCAATTAACTAGAGTATACCGGGAACACGACTACATCGAAAGTCGCCATTAGTGGCTTATGTAAGACGTTCTTATTAACAAGAAACTTAGTTTGCACAATACTCCATATAAGTTGAGACTTAACTTTAAGAAAACACGACCGGATGTCACAATGTTTCCAAAAGGCGTCTGCTGTAGATGCAGTGAAGGGTTATTAAAACACTGGCATATATGACAGTGTATGATATATGATATGATAGTCAACACTAATTTTCACAGCGCATTGGACAAACGGTGATTATTTCTAAAAGTAAATGAAATCAACGGCCATTACATATGAATGGCGCATCCACTTCCTATCTCATATCTGTTACCTAATCGAAGACAAGTAATACGATATTCCCCCAAATGTGTTTAACAAGCCAGTGTGTTGGTGAGTCAGCGACAAGGACTTCACACCATGTGGTCCTGAATCCGAATTACGGCTAGTTCAAAATTCTTTCCGATGATTTATTAAACGTATTACCGATAATGTGTTTACGTTGTGGATTTGATGTCTAGTGGTGGGAAGATGTACTGGACTTGCGATAACTCGAAGTAGAAGGGACGAACATCTCCAGTATAGACTATAGATTATTTCTATTTATCGTACCATTGAGTGATACCTCGGCTTAAGCTTTATGTATTTACACGTTTTCAGTTTCGTATTTCTATACTTCCCAAATGTAAGCCAGTGAAAGTTAGTGATAAAATCATAACAAGAAAACGGCGCAATTTAAGTCGTTTTCAAAATGCATTTGGTCCCAGACAAACGGTATATTCGAATCACTACATGAACATACAACCATTGTATGTTGTATATTCTGTGAAAGGAAAAAAGAGTAGCGCCGACAACGGATTAGGACACCATACTTCGTAATATTAATAACATTTTGTAATAAGGAGACATCGGTCGTATTCAGCTGTATTCTCTTTTCCCCCGAGCTGTTTAAATGTCGTCTGGTAATCACGGCAACGTTGAAACAACACATATGGACCGCTCCTAGAGACAAAACAATATTATAGACTCTGCGTAATGTATCGACCCTGGTCAGTCTGCACAGTGCGCGCGGGCTAATCCGGGCCGACATATTCCGTCTCATGGGGATAGAGGTATAGAGTTATGATTCCTGAACACAGAAAATCCACAGGAGGCGAAAAGTGTCTGTCCGGGTTAGCCTGTGCGGTATGCTTAGGGTAATCCGGGTCGATACTTTACGCAGAGTCCACATTGTTGGTTTTTCTCGTGGAACGGTTCATATATTACTAACATCTTAGGAATTCGGAAGAGTACTTTCACCCCAACTCTTATGTGAAGGTCGATTTAAGCTTTGCTGGCATTGCTCGAATCAAAGACGACGCATGGTAAGAGAAGCACGACAACTGAATGGTAGAAGCATTGTGACTGCTCTCATTATTCACATCCAGTTAGTACCTTTATCCGTGAACTCATGCAGACGGATTATGACGCATTCCACATGAGTTTTGCCACAATGTTTCCAACTAATATTCAATTAAATTTAAGAAAATAAATATTCCATAGTTTTGCTTTAATGTTCTAAAGGCGTCTGCTGCAGATCTTCGACATATGGGCAAGAGGTTTGTGATTAAGTCGGTTGGATACAAATCTTGAAGCGTTCTCATTAGCTGAGCCTTGTAATTGCCTTTAACCCTTTCAGCGCCAAAGGCAATATTGAGGTTTTTACAAACAATGCAGATTCAGGTGAGTCAGCTCGTAACGAGCTGTCTCACCTGAAATCAGCATTGTTTGCCTTTTAGTTACCAAAATAATCCAAAACGTTCATAAATTGAGAAATGGACACACCCGATTTTGAACATGGAAGAGTCTACTTTAAACAATTCGGCGCTATAAGAGTTAACCCTTTCCAACATACAACAAATCTGCAGCAGACAAGTTTGGAAACATTTAGTAAAAAATATGGAATTTCTCAAGAAATGAATGTTAAACTATTGAGAGGGAAACAATGTGTCAAAAGTAATAACTAACAATTCTGTCAGCTTCACAAGGGTAATTCTGTCAGCTTCACAAGGGTCAGAAAGCGTCTGTTTATGGGAAAGGGTTAATGCAGGATTTCTTTAATGTTTTATTGTTCACTCTTGTTATACAACTTGTCGGATGTCAAGGAACAGGTTCCTCGTTAACGATATCAGAACATCGAAACACGATGCAAGTAGATGCAAAAAACACACAAAAGACTATGACAAACATCTCTGGTTTGCGTCAACTGTATTTGATTGCACGAATTGAAAAAGTAAATACTTGATAGTTTTTATACAGATTTACTGATACGTTGATTATATGATGCCTGCTTAACTTTTTCCAACGTATAGACGCTTTCTGCCGCCTCTGCAGCAGACGACTTTTGAAAACATTGTGTCTTAAGGAGAAATTGCTCAAGTGAGAAATTTCCCGTTCTGCCACAATGTTCCCAACTATATTCAATGATTATATTTTCATTTAATGAGATTTTTAAAACATATTCCAAAACAATTTGAATTCAATATTAGGAAGGTCTTAACCCTTTCCCTCATATAGACGCTTTCTGACGCCTCTGCAACAGACGGCTTTTTGAAAACATAGTGACAAAAGAAGAAATTGCTCAAAACGAGCAATTTCTCCTTTTGCCACAATGTTATTCCAATTTTAGTCAAAGGTTAACCATTAAATTATAGAGATTTTCTGCATTTTATCAAAATATGTTCAAAGTCGTCTGCTGCAGAATTGTCGTATGAGGAAATCCTTTGCCAAATGTAGACGTATTTTAAAGCAATCTGAAGCAAACTGAAGCATCTGAAGCATCTGAAGCAAACTGAAGCATCTGAAGCAAACTGAAGCAAACAACTTTTGAAAACATCGCAGCAAAGGAAAAAATGCTCACAATGTTATCAAGTGTATTGATTTTCCTGCTTTTATGTTTTTAATAATGTTTGCAGATTTTGGTGCATGTACCCTTCTGGCGAAGAGCCTTAACCCTGTACATCATGAACTCGAATTATGACCCCTCTGAAACAGACGGATCATTTGTAACATTGTGACTAAACGGAAAATTGTCCGAAACGAGCAATTTCTCTTAACCCTTTCCATCATATAGACGCTTTCGGACGCCTCTGCAGCAGACGGCTTTTTGAAAACATAGTGACAAAAGAAGAAATTGCACAAAACGTGCAATTTCTCCTTTTGCCATTATGTTTTCCAATTTTAGTCATAGGTTATCCATTCAATTATGGAGATTTTCTATGTTTTGACAAAATACGTTCCAAGTCGTCTGCTGCAGAATTATCGTATGAGGAAAAGGGTAAACACAACGTGTTCAACTCTAACCAATGATATAGAGAATTTCCGTAATGTTGCTCAGATGTAATTCAAAGTTGTCTACTGCAGATTTTATGGATGTGGGAAAGGGTTAACATGTGAAAACACAGGAATTCCTATTTTCATACAGAGTTAAAACAAAACAAAAACATAATGGTACAAAGTACAATAGCTAATTTTCCCAAAATGTTTTGAAAGTTCTCGTGACAACATTCTGTTACTGGGAAACGGTATAATGTTTATTCTCAAATGTTAAAATGATCACAGAACGTAACCAGATATCCTTAGAGACCATTTGTTGTTCGTTTCCAAGAGATATTTGAGCCGTTCCACGAGAAAAACAACATGATGGACTCTGCGTAATGCATCGAACCGGATTAGCTTGCGCAGTCCGTGCAGGCTAATCCGAGCCGACACATTCCGTCTCAGGGGATAGAGATATAGAGTCATGATTCCTTAAACAGAAAATCCATCGGAGGCGAAAACTGTCTGCCCGGATAATTCTGCGGGGCATGCTTAGGCTGATCCGGGTCGATACTTTACGCTGTGTCCACAATGTTACTTTTCTCGTGGAACGGCTCATTTGTGCAAATAAACTACTATATGATATTACAAATGGAATATTTCTCGATAGATAAGAGCTTTCAATACATAATATAACTTTTTAACACAAAACAATACTTATTCCATGAAGATATAATCATAAAAAAGACAATATCAGACAAATACCGACAGACAATATGAAAATATGGAAAGTAAGTACTAATAACACGGAACAAATAATATCCGTGCGAAAAGGTGCATATCTTAAGACATTTCTTTCGTAAATCGTCATAGGTTGAACATTGCGGGAATGCATGATCTGTTTTGTTATAAGCATATTGTCTGCTTAACTCAATAACCTAAATGTATTGTATTGTATTGTATTGTATTGTATTGTATTGTATTGTATCTATTTTCAATGACTCTCTTTTCAGACTTTTGTAAAGAAATGTTCTTTCATGTCGTGTGAGATGTTCCAGTCTATTAGATTATATTTCAAATCTATGGCTTGAATATCTGAATTTTGCAGATAATTTTCTATTGTAGAAAGGGAGAACGATGAATATATATTGTTTTTGGTTTAACAATGTCTGTAAGTATTCGTAGGTATCGTAGTATCGTAGGTATTGTAGTATCGTAGGTATCGTGGTATCGTATTATCGTAGGTATCGTATTACCATAGGTATCGTAGGTATCGTAGTATCGTAGGCATCGTAGTATCGTAGTATCGTAGGTATTGTAGTATCGTAGGTATTGTAGGTATTGTAGAATCGTACGTATCGTAGGTATCATGGTATCGTACGTATCGTAGTATCGTAGGTATCGTAGGTATTGTAGGTCTCGTAGGTATCGTGGTATCGTATTACCATAGGTATCGTAAGTATCGTAGTATCGTAGGTATCGTATTACCATAGGTATCGTAGGTATCGTAGTATCGTAGGTATCGTATGTATCGTGGTATCGTAGGTATCGTAGTATCGTATGTATCGTAGTATCGTAGGTATTGTAGGTATTGTAGTATCGTACGTATCGTAGGTATCATGGTATCGTACGTATCGTAGTAGCGTAGGTATCGTAGGTATTGTAGGTCTCTTAGGTATCGTGGTATCGTATTACCATAGGTATCGTAGGTATCGTAGTATCTTAGGTATCGTATTACCATAGGTATCGTAGGTATCGTAGTATCGTAGGTATCGTATTATCGTAGTATCATATGTATCGTAGTATCGTAGGTATTGTAGGTATTGTATGGTTTCGTAGGTATCGTAGTATCGTAGGTATCGAAGGTATCGTAGGTAGCGCATAGAGATGACCCATTTTATCTGTTGTACCAGGAAGGCCATGATTAATCTTAAACAATATTTAAATCACCAATCTCTTGATAAAGTAGTATCGTAGTATCGTAGGTATCGTAGGTATCGTAGGTATCGTAGGTATCGTTGGTATTGTAGGTATCGTATGTATCGTAGGTATCGTAGGTATCGTAGTATCGTAGGTATCGTATGTATCGTAGGTATCGTAGGTATCGTATGTATCGTATTAACGTAGGTATCGTAGGTATCGTAGGTATCGTAGTATCGTAGGTATCGTAGGTATCGTAGGTATCGTAGGTATCGTAGTATCGTAGGTGTCGTATGTATCGTACGTATCGTAGGTATCGTAGGTATCGTAGTATCGTGGGTATCGTAGTATCGTAGTATCGTAGTATCGTAGGTATCGTAGGTATCGTAGGTATCGTAGGTATCGTAGGTATCGTAGTATCGTAGTATCGTAGGTATCGTATGTATCGTAGGTATCGTAGGTATCGTAGGTATCGTAGGTATCGTAGGTATCGTAGTATCGTGGATATCGTAGTATCGTAGTATCGTGGGTATCGTAGTATCGTGGGTAGCATAGGTAGCGTAGTATCGTGGGTATCGTAGTATCGTAGGTATCGTAGGTATATTAGGTATCGTTTTTTATCGCAGGTATCGCAGGTATCGTAGGTATCGTAGGCATCGTAGTATCGTAGTATCGTAGGTATCGTAGTATCGTAGTATCGTAGTATCGTAGGTATCGTAGTATCGTGGGTATCGTAGTATCGTAGGTATCGTAGGTATCGTAGGTATCGTAGGTATCGTAGGTATCGCAGGTATCGCAGGTATCGTAGGTATCGTAGGCATCGTAGTATCGTAGTATCGTGGGTATCGTAGTATCGTAGGTATCGTAGGTATCGTAGGTATCGTAGGTATCGTAGGTATCGTAGTATCGTAGTATCGTAGGTATCGTAGTATCGTAGGTATCGTAGGTATCGTAGGTATCGTAGGTATCGTAGGTATCGTAGGTATCGTAGGTATCGTAGGTAGCGCATCGAGATGACCTATTTTATCTGTTGTACCGGGAAGGCCATGATTAATCTTAAACACTATTTAAATCACCAATCTCTTGATAAAGTCATACATAGACATACACACCCACAGCGAAACCATACTGTTTTATACGGAATACCGTTAGGGCCATCGCCTATGAATGTATTGATCTGAAACGCGATACTCGACAGTACGATGATGATAACACGACAACGCGACGGTACGATGGTGAAGACACGACGGTACGATGGTGAAAACACGATAATACGACAGTACGATGATGATAATGCGATATACTATCGTGTCTTCACCATCGTACTGTCGCGTTTTCACCATCGTACTGTCGCGTTTTCACCATCGTACCGTCGTAGTATCGTACTGTCGCGTCTTCACCATCGTACCGTCGTGTTATCACCATCGTACCGTCGTGTCTTCACCATCGTACCGTCGCGTTATCACCATCGTACCGTCGTGTCTTCACCATCGTACCGTCGTGTCTTCACCATCGTACCGTCGTGTCTTCACCATCGTACCGTCGTGTCTTCATCATCGTACCGTCGTGTCTTCACCATCGTACCGTCGTGTCTTCATCATCGTACCGTCGTGTCTTCACCATCGTACCGTCGTGTCTTCACCATCGTACCGTCGTATCTTCACCATCGTACTGTCGCGTCTTCACCATCGTACCGTCGTGTTATCACCATCGTACCGTCGTGTCTTCACCATCGTACCGTCGCGTTATCACCATCGTACCGTCGTGTCTTCATCATCGTACCGTCGTGTCTTCATCATCGTACCGTCGTGTCTTCACCATCGTACCGTCGTATCTTCACCATCGTACCGTCGCGTTATCACCATCGTACCGTCGTGTCTTCACCATCGTACCGTCGTGTCTTCACCATCGTACCGTCGAGTCAACCACCATTATGGACTCTTTTTAATGTATTGAACCAGATCAGCTTGCGCAGTCCGCACAGGCTAATCTGGGCCGACACATTACGTCTCAGGGTGATCGTAACTTTTTAACAGTAAGTAACAGTTCTTTTGGACAAACAAATGTATGTGTAAAACAGCTGAAATAAGTGTTCTGTTGCGATCTCATTTAGACCAGACCTAATCTTCGCTCGGCAATTCGGGACGACCGTTTATGCTGTGTCTGATATACGGACACCGATGATGGTAGTCGATCCAGGGGTCTAGATTTCGGATCCTGTATTGATTACCATTCTGTCCAATACTTGGCAAAGGTCATGAATAAGGAATTATAAATAAATTTCGTGCGGTAAAATCAAGAAAGATCACAGAACTTTAATGTCGATGATACCGGTTGTAGGAAATCTGCACTTAATGCCACATTTACATATTTACTTCTCCGTGGGCTTGCCTACAATTATCCGTGTAGTTTTTGTGAAAAACGACCTGGCCATTATCCCTGTCTATTTATGTGTTTCATTACCAAGAAATAGGTTTCTAAGATGACCATTATGACGGTGATTAAGGAGGTTTTCCGCATAGATAAATAATTCAGTTCTCGGCATTCAGTAATCTTGGGATACATAACGTCTCTTTTGTTCTTGACAATTTGTTACTGGCTTAGGAAAGTTGCTATCTTTTGCTATTTTCTAAATATAAAAAATACATCGCTCTTAAAGTGTTCATTCAATAATGTAAGACGATTTAAATTTGTATTTTAAAAATATTTGCGTTTTTGAGGTACAGTCTATTCGCGATAGCTCGAACATGTGATAATTAGAACATATCGTTTAACTCGAACATGTGATAATTAGAACATATCGTTTAACTCAAATATTTTATGATTAGAACATATCGTTTAACTCGAACATGTGATTATTAGAACATATCGTTTAACTCGAACATGTGATTATTAGAGCATATCGTTTAACTCGAACATGTGATTATTAGAGTATATCGTTTAACTCGAACATGTGATTATTAGAGCATATCATTTAATTCGAACATGTGATTATTATATCATATCATTTAATTCGAACATGTGATTATTATATCATATCGTTTATATCGAACATGTGATTATTAAAGCACATCGTTTAAGTCGAACATGTGATTATTAGAACATATCGTTTAATTCGAACATGTGATTATTAAAGCATATCGTTTAACTCGAACATGTGATTATTAAAGCATATCGTTTAACTCGAACAGGTGATTATTATAATATATCATTTAATTCGAACATGTGATTATTATATCATATCGTTTAATTCGAACATGTGATTATTATAACATATCGTTTAATTCGAACATGTGATAATTAGGACATATCGCTCAACTCGAACATGTAATTATTAGAACATATCGAATATTTGATTATTAGAACATATCGAATATTTGATGATTAGAACATATCGTTTAGCTCGAACATGTGATTCTTAGAACATATCGTTCAACTCGAACATTTAATTATAAGAACATATCGTTTAACTCGAACATGAGATTATAAGAAAATATTGTTTAACTCGAATATTTGATTATTAGAACATATCGTTTAACTCGAACATGTAATTATAATAACAAATCTAATATTTGATTATTAGAACATATCGTTTAACTCGAACATGTAATTATTAGAACATATCGTTTAACTCGAACATGTGAGTGTTAGAACACATCGTTTAACTCGAACATGTGATTATTAGAACATATCGTTTAACTCGAACATGTGATTATTAGAACATATCGTTTAACTCGAACATTTTTTTGTGAGAAATCAGAGCTGCTACTGCGCATTTTTCTTACTGTGATTTTGTCACTGGCTTTTTTCATAATTAACACATCAGTATAGATTTTAAATTACTAGGCTGACAATACATTAATGAATTCAGCATACATTCAACGATTACTCTAACACGTCGATAACTCGAATAAATGAATTCAGCATACAATCAACGATTACTCTAACACGTCGATAACTCGAATAAATGAATTCAACATACAATCAACGATTACTCGAACACGTCGATAACTCGAATAAATGAATTCAACATACAATCAACGATTACTCTAACACGTCGATAACTCGAATAAATGAATTCAGCATACAATCAACGATTACTCTAACACGTCGATAACTCGAATAAATGAATTCAGCATACAATCAACGATTACTCTAACACGTCGATAACTCGAATAAATGAATTCAGCATACAATCAACGATTACTCTAACACGTCGATAACTCGAATAAATGAATTCAACATACAATCAACGATTACTCTAACACGTCGATAACTCGAATAAATGAATTCAACATACAATCAACGATTACTCGAACACGTCGATAACTCGAATAAATGAATTCAACATACAATCAACGATTACTCGAACACGTCGATAACTCGAATAAATGGATTCAACATACAATCAACGATTACTCTAATACGTCGATAACTCGAATAAATGAATTCAACATACAATCAACGATTACTCTAACACGTCGATAACTCGAATAAATGAATTCAACATACAATCAACGATTACTCGAACACGTCGATAACTCGAATAAATGAATTCAACATACAATCAACGATTACTCGAACACGTCGATAACTCGAAGTAATGAATTGGTCCCTTTCCAGTTCGAGTTATAGCGAGTCCATATTATTTTAAATCAAAGGCGTCTTGAAATAACCGAAATCACAATTATGATTAATATGAATGTAACTATACCCAATGATGTAAACGGCGATTTAATAAATGCGTCGTTTTGATCTGGCGTACCTAATTGGTACCATGTTATACAGCCAAACATAGCGCAAACATCAGTACTCAAGTAATTTGCGACATTCGTTCAGAAGAAATTGATGCAAGTAATGTGAGTGTTATTAGTCTGCTAAAAGACGCGATTTTCTGAGTGGAGAACGTCCATTACTCCAGTAACTGTACAGCAATTATAGACGGAACTCATATATCATATCGGCCATTTCCGCTAGAATCAGGTTGAGTTATTATTTCTCTCATAACTATGATTTTACTGTACTATAACGATAACTTAATCCTATTTGCGAAATATCCTGGAATGAATTATTCAATCCTTCTAAAGTAAAGTCGTATATCTAAGACGGACAGAAAAGTGTGGACATTAGTTTCCTTGTCTTATTATAGTTTAAACAATTGACAAATCGGTCAGTATGTAGGGCTTCTTTTTAGCTCACATGAGCACAAAGTGTCCAAACTGGGCGTATTGTTCAACTATTGTGTTCGGCGTCCCTCGCCAACAATTTAATTAACAACATCATCTTAATTACTGTGCCAATTAAAACCAAAAAGGGATGTTCTTCTTTCCAAATTGTTCTGAATATTAAACACGAGAAGATTTATGGTTGCTTAGGCACACACCATGGTGTCAAACTACATAGCTTTAAAGTTCCTCCCCTTTTAACCTACCGGTCTAAGCTCGAGATAAGTCACGTGATCATTTAAAATGTTCAAGTCATATTGGTGCAATTAGTCACCATGCGTTATCAGAAAACATTGCAAACAAAAATACATTCTCCTCTGAAACTGCTTATCTTGTTGCAAGATTCTTTTGTAGATAAAGTCAAACCTGTGCTATCGGTCACCTCTGTTAAGCAGCTGACTCGATTACGCAGCCATTTGAGGATAAGCCGAAATAAAATTTCCTTTTTATCTGACTTGTATTAAGCAGCGACACTCCACAGGGTGGCTGTCTAAGACGAGTATGACTGTATATTATGAGGCCAAAGTTGTAAGGTGAGCGAGACAAGGCCACATATTCTTGGTTTATCTACATAGGTGAGCGATACAGGGCCATATATTCTTAATTTATCTACATAGGTTTTAAAACATAAATCATGCATTGATACCTTTGTCTTTGTAACTTGTTTCCCAGTGTCACAATTGACACACTTATCATTAAGAGTAGCATCTCTCGTACTTTATAAACAGTACGGTTAGTCTTGACAAAGACGAACATTCACTCTTATTGAGGAGCAATATATCCTTTTTTCACAATTCTTCTGCTGCAGTGGCAGCTGTATGTGGGAAAGGGTTAAGCTTATCAAATTGCATGTAGTTCCTTACGTGTACATTACAGAAATGATGACCGTTATTCTAAATTACCCTTTAACCATGCAGATGTATGTTAACACATCTGCAAGAGACAACTTTGTTTGTAAAACATCTGCAGGAGACTACTTTGTTTGTAAAACATTTGTAGGATACGACTTTATTGGCAAAACATCTGTAAGAGACAACTTTGTTTGTAAAACATCTGTAGGAGACAACTTTGTTTGTAAAACATCTGTAGGAGACAATTTTGTTTGTAAAAAATCTGTAGGAGACAACTTTGTTTGTAAAACATCTGTAGGAGACAACTTTGTTTGTAAAACATCTGTAGGAAACGACTTTATTGGCAAAACATCTGTAGGAGACAACTTTGTTTGTAAAACATCTGCAGGAGACGACTTTGTTTGTAAAACATCTGTAGGAGACAATTTTGTTTGTAAAACATCTGCAGGAGACGACTTTGTTTGTAAAACATCTGTAGGAGACAACTTTGTTTGTAAAACATCTGTAGGAGACAACTTTGTTTGTAAAACATCTGTAGGAGACAACTTTGTTTGTAAAACATCTGTAGGAGACAACTTTGTTTGTAAAACATCTGTAGGAGACGACATTATTGGCAAAACATCTGTAGGAGACAACTTTGTTTGTAAAACATCCGTAGGAGACAACTTTGTTTATAAAACATCTGCAAGAGACAACTTTGTTTATAAAACATCTGCAAAAGACGACTTTGTTTGTAAAACATCTGCAAGAGACGACTTTGTTTGTAAAGCAAATGTCAATCTGAGCAATGGCACCTAAATTTTCATTGCTTACAAAAGGGTCTAAACCAGGGTTTTAAAAATAGTGTTTTAATTACAAACGTTTCACGCCAAGCCCTCGATATATTGCGTTGAAATTACTGTTAGACGCAATGTTCTACCGTATGAGAGCTGAGTGCATGTCTTGTGGTCGTAACGTTCGCTAACTCTTTCCCACTTTCAAGAAATATGCAGCAGACAACTTTGAATACATCTAAAAAAGACCACGGAACATTTCTATAAATTAACATGTAATTACTTGAAAACATTGAAACAATGTTTTTCTCGTTTTGAGCAATTTCTTCTTTTGTCACAATTTTGTCAAAATTAGTCTGTTGCAGTGGCGCCAGAAAGCGTCTATATATGGGAAACGGTTAAACCACTTCATTATCCCTCATGCCCATCTGCCATTTGTAAAAGCACGTAGGCGTCTATTCGGAAGATGAATTTTGATAATTGAAACATTGTGACAAAAGAAGAAATTGCTCATAATGAGCTGTTTTGCCTTTGCTCATCGTGTTTTCAATTCTATTCAGTATCTATACTTTCACTTATAGGGAAGCCATCCTGTGTTTGCCTCGTCCGGCAGTTCGTCTGTCACACTTGATTTCTGCTCAATAACAGGGGTGTCATTTAACCCAGGTCTTCAAACTTCAAGGAACGATTGGTCTAATTAGAAGATGATACATATTGGTTTGGGGTCACCGGGTCAAAACCAAGGGGCACAGGCGTCAAAATGGTCAAACAAAACTGTTTGTTTCTACTCAATATCCCAAGACCCATTTGACTCATTGTTTCAAAATGTATAGGATGATTAGACTTGCTGAGTAGAAAACCCCTTTTGTTTTTGGGTCACTGGGTCATAGTTTCAGGTCGAAATGAGTTCCCGCTCAATACCTCAAAAACCTTTGTCGCAGTCTTTAAACTTCATAGTATGATTTGACTAATTATGTAGATGGCCTTTTATTTTGAGTTTACTGGGTTTAAAGGTTGAATGCCAAGGCTATGTGCGCTGTAAAGGCAAAACCAGTTTCGTCTAAATACATCAAGAACTATGTACCAACGTCTTTGAACTTCATAGGATGATTGGACATATTGAGTATATAAACTCTGCTTTGCGAATCTTGTCAAATGTAAAGGTTACAAGCACCATAAAGGTCAATTTCTGGTTCCGCTCAATGACTCATGAAGCCTTTAGTACTGAGTCTTCAAACTTCACAGGATGATTGGACTCCGTGAGAAGATGACCATGACTGTTATAAAGGTAACTAGGTCAAATGTCAAATCGGTTTTTTCTCAATAGTTCAAGAACCCTTTTACCCAGAATCTTATAACTTCACAACATGATTAGAATGCGTGAGTACCGCGTTGTTTTGGGTCACCAGGTCAAATATCAGGGTCTTATTGGTCGACAAGTTCAAATAGGTTTCCGCTAGCTAAAATATCTCAAGAATCCTTTGACCCAGAGTCTTAAAACGTCACAGGATGTTTGGCCTATGTGAGCAGATGACCCTATGACTGTGAAATGGGGCAGACATTCCCTCCTTTTTCAAAAATGCATCTTCTAGTTTCCGTTATTTTTCCAATATGTTTTTATTGTCGTTTTTCTACAGTTGTTGTGTTGTATATATGGAAAGTGGTTAACAAACTGGAAAGGTTGCAATCATAAAAATGTTAACGCGATAGACGTGTTAGAATTAAAGCCCAACCTTCAGTGATAAAGTGTAAGATTGGGACTCGTAAATTAGAGAAAATCTGATTTCTGTCTCGTAAAACTTCAAGAATTATTGTTTTTTGATGTCGTGGGCTTGAACCGAACACTTTTTACATAGTAACAACTTTAACACTAGAAATTATTAGTGGTGATTTGTGTGTCATTAATCCATTTCCACTACCAGACGCATTTTGTCATGATGAGCAATTTCTCTTTGCTACAATGTTTTCAAAACTATTCAATATTTTACACTTCCATTTGTAGATATTCTCCATGCTTTTAACAAGAAGTTCTCAACGTCGTCTGTTGCAGATTTGTTGTATGTGAGAAAAGGTTAAAATGAGCTTTAATACTTCAATTCACTGAAACAATAGACAACTGTCCATTATTCGACGATTTAAGTGTCCACAGCGGCAACGAGAGACCGCTGTTCGATACCTGGGCGGGTCAAACCAAAGACTTTAAAATGGTGGTAATTTATAGACCCGATGTCGTATTTAAAGCCGCGCCCATATTAATGCATGACACTCAAACCAACAATTAATCGGCAAAAACTACCCGTTCTCATGCATCACACCCAAACCATCAATTAATCGTCAAAATCTACCCGGTTCTCATGCATCACACTCAAACCAACAATTAATCGTCAAAAACTACCCGGTTCTCATGCATCACACTCAAACCAACAATTAATCGTCAAAAACTACCCGAGTCTCATTCATCACATGGCCTGTGTTTGTGATGCAGAAACATATCGATTGTTTTGATTGACTAAAATACTGCATCCTTTTTGTGATGCAGAAACATATCGATTCTTTTGATTGACTAAAATACTGCATCTATTTTGTGATGTAGAAACATATCGATTGTTTTGATTGACTAAAATACTGCATCTATTTTTTTGCATAGAGGATCTATTTTTCACACAAGATATACATAAGTACGTGTTACCATACAAACAGCTATCAAAACTTTCGAATATATGTCTTCTATTTCGAAAATGTTATGTACCTTGCATTTCAATATTCTTGCAATATTTTCTATGCTACAAAGGAGCATAAGATGAAGGAGATAATGATAATGATGACGGGGGAGAAGAGGAAAGATGAATTGTAGAAGAAGAGAAATATGTGAGTTAATAAGGGTCGGACTGTGATTCAGTTAGTACGAAAATGTTGTCTATCTTAGATACACAGTGATATAACTGAACTATTGTAGAACACGGTGACCAACACCATTAAAAAAGTATCGACGTGTTTTAGCAGAATTATTATACAAAGGGAACTAACTATCACAACATAATTACAATTATGGGCATGCATAAGGGTCTTTCGTTTGTAAGTCTGCATTATGTTTTATGACGCTTTCAACATATTTTTTTATTTCATATCACGTCGTTTCCAAGATAAGTTACCAGTACTGCTGGTCCTTTATCCTGACACCAGCAATCAGTCGTTATGCTAACCCCGCAATCCTGAGCGCCGAAGATGGCAATCGATTAATATAATTGTTTTAAAAACTTAAAAGTCTTCGGTATGAACGAGGATCGGACCCGCGACCTCCCGCAACCGAGGTGGACTCTCTGCCACGACACCACCGAGGCGAGACTAAGGATCCTTAATGAGACCGTGCTAATGTATCGTCAAACATGAATCATCATAGAAAAACAATAATTGTTTCATGTGGAACATGTTGTCGGAGACTTTAAAATGTTGATTTCGGTACTGTCAAACAACCCCGCCTAAGATGTATCTATCTGCTTTGGAAATATAAGGGCAACTTGGGTGAATGTATTCGAATTGAATGAATGCTTCAGTTTTTGTCGGGAACTTCAACTGTCGGCCTTGTGTTTTGGTTTTCTAAAACTATGTCTGGGAAAGTACTTCACCTATTGCGAGAGCAATGTGTAGAGATTAAAATCTCCTTTGCACTTTTAGAGGTAGGATAGTTATCTTGTAAAGGCTACGTAATGCTGTAATAATAAATTATAGATACAAGTGCTGAGTTGAGCAGTCGATGGTATAGATAGTCAGATGGCTGCCTGAATGTAAACCTGACACACAAGCTTCACAGTCGATATTATAGATAGTCAGATGGCTGCCTGAATGTAGACCTGACACACAAGCTTCATAGTCGATAGTATAGATAGTCAGATGGCTGCGTGAATGTAAACCATACGCACAAGCTTCACAGTCGATAGTATAGATAGTCAGACGGCTGCCTGAATGTAAATCTGACACACAAGCTTCACAGTCGATAGTATAGATAGTCAGATGGCTGCCTGAATGTAAACCTGACACACAAGATTCACAGTCGATAGTATAGATAGTCGGATGGCTGCCTGAATGTAAACCTTACGCACAAGCTTGACAGTCGATAGTATATATAGTCAGATGGCTGCCTAAATGTAAACCTGACGCACAAGCTACACAACAATCGGTTTTCGAAAACAAAGGGTTTAGGGATTCCACATTCTGCATTTAAAACATTTATTGTTTCAATGTATGTTCATATATGATCCTTAAAAGTGTATACGAACGGAACATTTGTGTATTTGTGTTTATACTTATTATTTATGATACCCCGATTATATAAAAGTTTCAAGTTTCATGTTTATTTATTCGGCATATAAAGTTATTTTACATCGCCGTAAATATGTTTATATGACAGTTTAACAAATGAACATATATACATTGACGAGAAAAACACATACATTTTCATAAGTCTAGCACATTACACTTACTGATTTACATATACTACACATAGCAAGATGTTAAAGACATCAATTTAACATACACAACAAATCAACCAAACAAAACATATAGTGCATGGACTAGTGATGACAGAAAAAAGGACGTCGCATCGGTAAGGATTACCTCCCTTTTAAGTTCTTTAACGGGAATGTGCACTTCTGAAGTTAAACTGTTGGTTTGGAGTTAGTCGAACGGCTCGGACACTTTCCTTCAGAAGTTAAACCGTTGGATTGGAATAAATCGAACAAATCTGGGCAGTTCCTTCTGAAGTTAAACTGTTGGATTGGAATCAGTCGAACGGTCCACACCAATACATTCACAAGTTAAACAGTTAGATTTGAATCAGTCGTATAGCCCAGACCAATACATTTATAAGTTAAACAGTTAGATTTGAATCAGTCGTCATCCCAGACCAATACAATAATAATGTTAAACAGTTAGATTTGAATCAGTCGTATAGCCCAGACCAATACAATAATAATGTTAAACAGTTAGTTTTGAATCAGTCGTCAGCCCAGACCAATACATTCACAAATTAAACCGTTGGATTGGAATAAGTCGTACAGCCGCGACCAGTTTCTTCAGAAATTATAAATTAAATCAGTCGAGCGGCTCGGACACTTTCATTCAGAAGTTAAACCATTGGTTTGGAAAAAGTCGAACGGCTCGGGCCAGTTCCTTCAGAGGTTAAACCGTTGGATTGGAAGTCGAACGCATCAGTCACTTTCCTTCAGAAATTAAACCGTTGGACTGGAATAAGTCGAACGGCTCGGACAGTTCTTCAGAAGATAAACCATTAGATTGGAGTCAGTCGAACGGCTCGGACCAGTTCCTTCATAAATTAAACCGTTGGACTTGAATCAGTCGACAAATTCAGACCAATTCATTCAAAAGTTAAACCATTTGATTGGAAACCATTTGATTGGAATCAGTCGAACAACTCGGACCATTACCTTCCAAATGTTAACCCTTGAATTGGAATCAGTCGAGCTCGGACCAATACCTTCAGAAATCAAACTATTAGATTGGAATCAGTCGAACACCTCGGACCAATACTTACAGAAGTCAAACTATTAGATTGGATTCAGTCAAACAACTCGGACCAATACCTTCAGAAGTCAAACTATTAGATTGGAATCGTCAAACGACTTTGACCAATACTTTCAGAAGTCAAACTATTAGATTGGAATCAGTCAAACGACTCGGACCAATACCTTCAGAAGTCAAACTATTAGTTGAAATCAGTCAAACAACTCGGAGCAATACTTACAGAAGTCAAACAATTAGATTGGATTCAGTCAAACAACTCGGACCAATACTTACAAAAGTCAAACTATTAGATTGGAATCAGTCAAACAATTCGGACAAATACCTTCAGAAGTCAAACTATTAGATTGAAATCAGTCAAACGACTCGGACCAATACCTTCAGAAATCAAACTATTAAATTGGAATCAGTCAAACAACTCGGACCAATACCTTCAAAAGCCAAACTATTAGATTGGAATCAGTCAAACGACTTGGACCAATACCTTCAGAAGTAAAACTATTACATTGGAATCAGTCAAACAATTCGGACCAATACCTTCAGAAATCAAACTATTAAATTGGAATCAGTCAAACAACTCGGACCAATACCTTCAGAAATCAAACTATTAGATTGGAATCAGTCGAACAACTCGGACCAATACTTACAGAAGTCAAACTATTAGATTGGATTCAGTCAAACGACTCGGACCAATACCTTCAGAAATCAAACTATTAGATTGGAATCAGTCGAACAACTCGGACCAATACTTACAGAAGTCAAACTATTAGATTGGATTCAGTCAAACAACTCGGACCAATACCTTCAGAAGTCAAACTATTAGATTGGAATCAGTGGAACAACTCGGACCAATACTTACAGAAGTCAAACTATTAGATTGGATTCAGTCAAACGACTCGGACCAATACCTTCAGAAATCAAACTATTAGATTGGAATCAGTCGAACAACTCGGACCAATACTTACAGAAATCAAACTATTAGATTGGATTCAGTCAAACAACTCGGACCAATACCTTCAGAAGTCAAACTATTAGATTGGAATCAGTCAAACAATTCGGACCAATACCTTCAGAAGTCAAACTATTAGATTGGAATCAGTCAAACGACTCGGACCAATACCTTCAGAAGTCAAACTATTAGATTGGAATCAGACAAACGACTCGGACCTAAACCTTCAGAAGTCAAACTATTAGATTGGAATCAGTCGAACAACTCGGACCAATACCTTCAGAAGTCAAACTATTAGATTGGAATCAGTCGAACAACTCGGACCAATACCTTCAGAAGTCAAACTATTAGATTGGAATCAGTCAAACAACTCGGACCAATACTTACAGAAGTCAAACTATTAGATTGGATTCAGTCAAACAACTCGGACCAATACCTTCAGAAGTCAAACTATTAGATTGGAATCAGTCAAACGACTTGGACCAATACCTTCAGAAGTCAAACTATTAGATTGAAATCAGTCAAACAACTCGGAGCAATACTTACAGAAGTCAAACAATTATATTGGATTCAGTCAAACAACTCGGACCAATACTTACAAAAGTCAAACTATTAGATTGGAATCAGTCAAAAAATTCGGACAAATACCTTCAGAAGTCAAACTATTAGATTGGAATCAGTCAAACGACTCGGACCAATACCTTCAGAAATCAAACTATTAAATTGGAATCAGTCAAACAACTCGGACCAATACCTTCAAAAGTCAAACTATTAGATTGGAATCAGTCAAACGACTTGGACCAATACCTTCAGAAGTAAAACTATTAGATTGGAATCAGTCAAACAATTCGGACCAATACCTTCAGAAATCAACCTATTAGATTGGAATCAGTCAAACAACTCGGACCAATACCTTCAGAAATCAAACTATTAGATTGGAATCAGTCGAACAACTCGGACCAATACTTACAGAAGTCAAACTATTAGATTGGATTCAGTCAAACGACTCGGACCAATACCTTCAGAAGTTAAACTATTAGATTGGAATCAGTCGAACAACTCGGACCAATACTTACAGAAGTCAAACCATTAGATTGGATTCAGTCAAACAACTCGGACCAATACCTTCAGTAGTCAAACTATTAGATTGAAATCAGTCGAACGACTTGGAC
Source organism: Serripes groenlandicus (assembly GCA_031761405.1). Taxonomy (NCBI): domain Eukaryota; kingdom Metazoa; phylum Mollusca; class Bivalvia; order Cardiida; family Cardiidae; genus Serripes; species Serripes groenlandicus. The sequence continues at coordinate 419,523 of JASEVX010000008.1, read as the reverse complement.
AAATACCTTCAGAAGTCAAACTATTAGATTGGAATCAGTCAAACGACTCGGACCAATACCTTCAGAAGTCAAACTATTATATTGGAAACTGTCAAACGACTCGGACCAATACCTTCAGAAGTCAAACTATTAGATTGGAATCAGTCAAACGACTCGGACCAATACCTTCAGAAGTCAAACTATTAGATTGGAATCAGTCAAACAATTCGGACCAATACCTTCAGAAGTCAAACTATTAGATTGAAATCAGTCAAACGACTCGGACCAATACCTTCAGAAGTCAAACTATTAGCTTGGAATCAGTCAAACGACTCGGACCTAAACCTTCAGAAGTCAAACTATTAGATTGGAATCAGTCGAACAACTCGGACCAATACCTTCAGAAGTTAAACTATTAGATTGGAATCAGTCGAACAACTCGGACCAATACTTACAGAAGTCAAACTATTAGATTGCATTCAGTCAAACAACTCGGACCAATACATTCAGAAGTCAAACTATTAGATTGGAATCGAATCAGTCAAACGACTTGGACTAATACCTTCAGAAGTCAAACACTATTAGATTGGAATCAGTCACACAACTCGGACCAATACTTACAGAAGTCAAACTATTAGATTGAATTCAGTCAAACAACTCGGACCAATACCTTCAGAGGTCAAACTATTAGATTGGAATCAGTCAAACGACTTAGACCAATAACTTCAGAAGTCAAACTATTAGATTGGAATCAGTCAAACAACTCGGACCAATACTTACAGAAGTCAAACTATTAGATTGGAATTAGTCAAACGACTTGGACCAATACCTTCAGAAATCAAACTATTAGATTGGAATCAGTCAAACAACTCGGACCAATACCTTCAGAAGTCAAACTATTAGATTGGAGTCAGTCAAACGACTTAGACCAATACCTTTAGAGGTCAAATTATTAGATTGGAATCAGTCAAACGACTTGGACCAATATCTTCAGAAGTCAAACTATTAGATTGGAATCAGTCAAACGACTCCGACCAATACCTTCAGAAGTCAAACTATTAGATTGGAATCAGTCAAACGACTTATACCAATACCTTCAAAAGTCAAACTATTAGATTGGAATCAGTCGAACAACTCGGACCAATACCTTCAGAAGTCAAACTATTAGATTGGAATCAGTCAAACGACTCGGACCTAAACCTTCAGAAGTCAAACTATTAGATTGGAATCAGTCGAACAACTCGGACCAATACCTTCAGAAGTCAGACTATTAGATTGGAATCAGTCAAACAACTCGGACCAATACTTACAGAAGTCAAACTATTAGATTGGATTCAGTCAAACAACTCGGACCAATACCTTCAGAAGTCAAACTATTAGATTGGAATCAGTCAAACGACTCGGACCAATACCTTCAGAAGTCAAACTATTAGATCGAAATCAGTCAAACAACTCGGAGCAATACTTACAGAAGTCAAACAATTAGATTGGATTCAGTCAAACAACTCGGACCAATACTTACAAAAGTCAAACTATTAGATTGGAATCAGTCAAACAATTCGGACAAATACCTTCAGAAATCAAACTATTAGATTGGAATCAGTCAAACGACTCGGACCAATACCTTCATAAATCAAACTATTAAATTGGAATCAGTCAAACAACTCGGACCAATACCTTCAAAAGTCAAACTATTAGATTGGAATCAGTCAAACGACTTGGACCAATACCTTCAGAAGTAAAACTATTAGATTGGAATCAGTCAAACAATTCGGACCAATACCTTCAGAAATCAAACTATTAGATTGGAATCAGTCAAACAACTCGGACCAATACCTTCAGAAATCAAACTATTAGATTGGAATCAGTCGAACAACTCGGACCAATACTTACAGAAATCAAACTATTAGATTGGATTCAGTCAAACGACTCGGACCAATACCTTCAGAAATCAAACTATTAGATTGGAATCAGTCGAACAACTCGGACCAATACTTACAGAAGTCAAACTATTAGATTGGATTCAGTCAAACAACTCGGACCAATACCTTCAGTAGTCAAACTATTAGATTGAAATCAGTCGAACGACTTGGACCAATACCTTCAGAAGTCAAACTATTAGATTGGAATCAGTCAAACGACTCGGACCAATACCTTCAGAAGTCAAACTATTATATTGGAAACTGTCAAACGACTCGGACCAATACCTTCAGAAGTCAAACTATTAGATTAGAATCAGTCAAACGACTCGGACCAATACCTTCAGAAGTCAAACTATTAGATTGGAATCAGTCAAACAATTCGGACCAATACCTTCAGAAGTCAAACTATTAGATTGGAATCAGTCAAACGACTCGGACCAATACCTTTAGAAGTCAAACTATTAGATTGGAATCAGTCAAACGACTCGGACCTAAACCTTCAGAAGTCAAACTATTAGATTGGAATCAGTCGAACAACTCGCACCAATACCTTCAGAAGTTAAACTTTTAGATTGGAATCAGTCGAACAACTCGGACCAATACCTTCAGAAGTCAAACTATTAGATTGGAATCAGTCAAACAACTCGGACCAATACTTACAGAAGTCAAACTATTAGATTGGATTCAGTCAAACAACTCGGACCAATACCTTCAGAAGTCAAACTATTAGATTGGAATCAGTCAAACGACTTGGACCAATACCTTCAGAAGTCAAACTATTAGATTAGAATCAGTCACACAACTCGGACCAATACTTACAGAAGTCAAACTATTAGATTGAATTCAGTCAAACAACTCGGACCAATACCTTCAGAGGTCAAACTATTAGATTGGAATCAGTCAAACAACTTAGACCAATAACTTCAGAAGTCAAACTATTAGATTGGAATCAGTCAAACAACTCGGACCAATACTTACAGAAGTCAAACTATTAGATTGGAATTAGTCAAACGACTTGGACCAATACCTTCAGAAATCAAACTATTAGATTGGATTCAGTCAAACAACTCGGACCAATACCTTCAGAAGTCAAACTATTAGATTGGAATCAGTCAAACGACTTAGACCAATACCTTTAGAGGTCAAATTATTAGATTGGAATCAGTCAAACGACTTGGACCAATAACTTCAGAAGTCAAACTATTAGATTGGAATCAGTCAAACGACTCGGACCAATACCTTCAGAAGTCAAACTATTAGATTGGAATCAGTCAAACGACTTAGACCAATACCTTCAGAAATCAAACTATTTGATTGGAATCAGTCGAACAACTCGGACCAATACCTTCAGAAGTCAAACTATTAGATGGGAATCAGTCAAACGACTCGGACCAATACCTTCAGAAGTCAAACTATTAGATTGGAATCAGTCAAACAATTCGGACCAATACCTTCAGAAGTCATACTATTAGATTGGAATCAGTCGAACAACTCGGACCAATACTTACAGAGGTCAAACTATTAGATTGGAATTTGTCAAACGACTTGGACCAATACCTTCAGAAATCAAACTATTAGATTGGATTCAGTCAAACAACTCGGACCAATACCTTCAGAAGTCAAACTATTAGATTGGAATCAGTCAAACGACTTAGACCAATACCTTTAGAGGTCAAATTATTAGATTGGAATCAGTCAAACGACTTGGACCAATACCTTCAGAAGTCAAACTATTAGATTGGAATCAGTCAAACGACTCGGACCAATACCTTCAGAAGTCAAACTAATAGATTGGAATCAGTCAAACGACTTAGACCAATACCTTCAGAAATCAAACTATTTGATTGGAATCAGTCAAACGACTCGGACCAATACCTTCAGAAGTCAAACTATTATATTGGAAACTGTCAAACGACTCGGACCAATACCTTCAGAAGTCAAACTATTAGATTAGAATCAGTCAAACGACTCGGACCAATACCTTCAGAAGTCAAACTATTAGATTGGAATCAGTCAAACAATTCGGACCAATACCTTCAGAAGTCAAACTATTAGATTGGAATCAGTCAAACGACTCGGACCAATACCTTTAGAAGTCAAACTATTAGATTGGAATCAGTCAAACGACTCGGACCTAAACCTTCAGAAGTCAAACTATTAGATTGGAATCAGTCGAACAACTCGCACCAATACCTTCAGAAGTTAAACTATTAGATTGGAATCAGTCGAACAACTCGGACCAATACCTTCAGAAGTCAAACTATTAGATTGGAATCAGTCAAACAACTCGGACCAATAATTACAGAAGTCAAACTATTAGATTGGATTCAGTCAAACAACTCGGACCAATACCTTCAGAAGTCAAACTATTAGATTGGAATCAGTCAAACGACTTGGACCAATACCTTCAGAAGTCAAACTATTAGATTGGAATCAGTCACACAACTCGGACCAATACTTACAGAAGTCAAACTATTAGATTGAATTCAGTCAAACAACTCGGACCAATACCTTCAGAGGTCAAACTATTAGATTGGAATCAGTCAAACAACTTAGACCAATAACTTCAGAAGTCAAACTATTAGATTGGAATCAGTCAAACAACTCGGACCAATACTTACAGAAGTCAAACTATTAGATTGGAATTAGTCAAACGACTTGGACCAATACCTTCAGAAATCAAACTATTAGATTGGATTCAGTCAAACAACTCGGACCAATACCTTCAGAAGTCAAACTATTAGATTGGAATCAGTCAAACGACTTAGACCAATACCTTTAGAGGTCAAATTATTAGATTGGAATCAGTCAAACGACTTGGACCAATACCTTCAGAAGTCAAACTATTAGATTGGAATCAGTCAAACGACTCGGACCAATACCTTCAGAAGTCAAACTATTAGATTGGAATCAGTCAAACGACTTAGACCAATACCTTCAGAAATCAAACTATTTGATTGGAATCAGTCGAACAACTCGGACCAATACCTTCAGAAGTCAAACTATTAGATGGGAATCAGTCAAACGACTCGGACCAATACCTTCAGAAGTCAAACTATTAGATTGGAATCAGTCAAACAATTCGGACCAATACCTTCAGAAGTCATACTATTAGATTGGAATCAGTCGAACAACTCGGACCAATACTTACAGAAGTCAAACTATTAGATTGGAATTAGTCAAACGACTTGGACCAATACCTTCAGAAATCAAACTATTAGATTGGATTCAGTCAAACAACTCGGACCAATACCTTCAGAAGTCAAACTATTAGATTGGAATCAGTCAAACGACTTAGACCAATACCTTTAGAGGTCAAATTATTAGATTGGAATCAGTCAAACGACTTGGACCAATACCTTCAGAAGTCAAACTATTAGATTGGAATCAGTCAAACGACTCGGACCAATACCTTCAGAAGTCAAACTATTAGATTGGAATCAGTCAAACGACTTAGACCAATACCTTCAGAAATCAAACTATTTGATTGGAATCAGTCGAACATCTCGGACCAATACCTTCAGAAGTCAAACTATTAGATGGGAATCAGTCAAACGACTCGGACCAATACCTTCAGAAGTCAAACTATTAGATTGGAATCAGTCAAACAATTCGGACCAATACCTTCAGAAGTCATACTATTAGATTGGAATCAGTCGAACAACTCGGACCAATACCTTCGGAAGTCAAACTATTAGATTGCAATTAGTCGAACAACTCGGACCAATACCTTCAGAAGTCAAACTATTAGATTGGAATCAGTCGAACAACTCGGACCAATACCTTCAGAAGTCAAACTATTAGATTGGAATCAGTCGAACAACTCGGACCAATACCTTCAAAAGTCAAACTATTAGATTGCAATTAGTCGAACAACTCGGACCAATACCTTCAGAAGTCAAACTATTAGATTGGAATCAGTCGAACAACTCGGACCAATACCTTCAGAAGTCAAACTATTAGATTGGAATCAGTCGAACAACTCGGACCAATACCTTCAAAAGTCAAACTATTAGATTGGAATCAGTCAAACAACTCGGACCAGTTCCGTCAGATGTTTAACCGTTGTATTCGAATCAGACCAATACCTAAAGAAATTAAACTAATCGATTGAACCTTCAGAAGATAAACCGTTTGATTTGAATCCGTCGAAGGACTCGAACCTGTTTCGTTAGTAGTTAAACTATTGGATTGAAAACAGTCAAACGACTCCGACCAGTTACCAGTGCCTTCAGAAGTTAAACTGTTTGATTGGAATTCGCCTCAGCCGCCACCTCAACGGTGTAGTGGTTAGTGTGTTCTCCTCGAGAATTATAGATCAGTGTTCGATCACCGATCGTGTTATACCACAGATATTTACGAATGCTGCTATGGTTTCAAGGTTAATTTACTAGTTATACTGGTAATTTACTAAGTAAACGACGTAATGTGATCGAAACCGGCGTAAAACACAATGCATATAAACAAAAAGCACACATCAGGCGATAGATAGAAGCTTGACGTTCCACATGTTCTTTCATTTCTACTAAACTGTCGATTTATCTGATGGCCCGCTGAAATGTAAATAATTTACAAGTTGATTGTATGTAATAAATGAAAGTGTCTACTTAAACGTTACGCTGTTATAAAATGGCGCCATACAACTGCTTGTAAACAAAATAGGACAATGCACTGTCTCAAACCACAACTGGTAAACGACTGTAAGTAATACGATTATTAGCGACGTAAATATAGAAAAGCATTCCTTATAATCAAACATGTGTTGTAGTTGAAGGCATGCAATACCATTAACACTGTAGATACCAAATTCTGAAAGTTATATGTAACACTTTCCCACTATCATACGCATGTTGAAGTATCTGCAGCAGACGACCTTTGAAAACATTGTGGCAAAATGAGAAATTGCTCAGAAAGAGCAATTTCTCATTTTGTTACAATATGTTCAACTCTATCAAATAAGTGTACACTATTTTATAGAGAATTCAAATAGGTTTTTCTAGAGGTTTCTAAAAGTAGTCTGTTGCAGATTTACTGAATGAGGGATAGGATCAAGTGTCGCTCACAGCGCCATGTGAATATTACTGTCACGATATTCGGAATGTTGCAAACTCCCAAAGGATGCCATGACTTTCATATGATATGCAAATTATACAGGAGCACACATCGCATGGTTATGTTTGAAAATTCTCATAAAATGAGAACTCATCTGCCATGGGCATCTAGGGATTTTAATGCATTTTCAATGAAGGTTTCAGCTAACATGCACCGGGGGTTTCCTTGTGCTTTGACCAATGCGATAAATACTTTTCATGGTGTAGTCTGTGTGTGATGCCAATTTACCTTAACGAAGAGGTTTCTCTCAATTCCACAAAAGGACGTAATCTTGGCGCATCTACAGGGGTCGGTTTTATAAATATGGTGAAAGGGGCAGTTCCTTTTAATGTGAAAGTTTTGCCTTTTTGTTTTCTGCTTCATTTTTGGTGAAAAGGGTAATAAACAGAACAATTATTGCAATTATTGTCCAAGTATCACAATATCAACTGTCGATCAAAGTGGGGTCTTTTTCATTGGATTTTACGTTGTCAACAATAGTCAGTCAAATTACGGCGAAATTTACCCTTTTCGTCATGCAATAAAGCTGCAGTAGATGACTTTGAAAAGATATTGAAAACATATGGGAACTCTCTATTAATGAAAGCTAGGAAATGAGTTAGTATTGTATTATTTAGTACAGTGAAAATATATTAATGAAAGCTAGGAAATGAGTTTGTATTGTATTATTTAGTACAGTGAACATATATTAATGAAAGCTAGGAAATGAGTTTGTATTGTATTATTTAGTACAATGAAAATCTTTTTTTAGGGGAAATAACTTGTACAGAATTTATTTATGAGGCCTTATGACATAAAATGTTTGTGTTTTAACAAACTGAAACTCCTGCATCATATCACTGTGCGAAACATGATTTTTTGTTACCATCATACCGGTATATGCTTAGAATCTCTGATGATACAAGGTAAAAAGACAATATTTTGGATAAACGATAGTGCATTTATGGCCAAAAATCGAAATAAAGGAAATAATTTGTTCTGATATGATTTGTGTTGTATCATAAAAGACAATATGACTCACACAAAATGTCCTATAAAATCCCACCGTGCGAAAGATAATTTTATGCAAAGATTTTAACCATAAATATAAATTTTGATTTGTGTTATGATTGATGTAGAACATAAAGGAAATACATACAAAGAAATGCAAGTTCGAATAATGGAACTTCATTATATGACATTGTTGATTTAATCAGTGGACTGTTTACGTCCCGCTAAACAACGTATTATTCCGTTTGTATCCGAGTTATCAACGCGAGCTTCGTCACGCGCCTACCAATGACTAAAATGTTCTAGGATTTTGTTAATTGGATCAACCAGTTTAATAATATAGCCTTTCAAAGCACATGACATAGTGTTCTGTTAGTTAGTATGAATACAGCCATGGTCTTTGTCTACAAATACTTTTCATTTGTTTTTTTGCTTCTTAATGTACTGCTGTAGTCTTGTGTGATAGCTAATTTAGCTATTTTGAACAATTGGCTAGCGGAATCCAGATTACTATCGCCTGTGACAGACATTGACAATGTTCTCACTCTTATGCTTTTAATAAGCGTCTTGTGCATGCACCTTGATAATTTACTAAGGCTTTAACCGTTTCCCGCATGAAGACGCTTTCTGACGCGTCTGAAGCAGACAACTTTTGAAATCATAGTGGCAAATGGAGAAATTGCTCATCATGACATGATGAGTGAGTTCTCCATTTGTCACAATGATTTAAACTTTATTCAATATTCATGCTATTATTTTGAGATTGTCTACCTTTTGGACTTGATAAATTCAAAGTCGTCTGCTGCAGATTTATTGTATGTGGGAAAGGGTAAATTTTAAACAAAATAAACGACAGGCTGGGTATGCAGTGTGAGCATTGACCATATATGCATGTATCTGAAAAATCTAAAGGCTTTAGTTTATAGGATATTTAAACCAGTACTAACCAGAATTAATGTGTTCTATTTTGTTGTTGATCTATGTTTATACAAATGGATCCAATTAAACAAAGGGACACAACATTGGTTAACTATAACAAGTCGAATTCGCTACACTGTATATTTGCCACAGTACCACGATTTAATTTTAAGAAATGTATCCCACTCTCTTTCTTTATATCTTATTGCATAATTAAAAAAAAACAACAACAAGTGTAGTCCAGGATGTAAAAATAATCGGAAGGTTGAACAAAGAAGGCCATGGACAAAAATGAGAATGTGTATGAATATTTGTCTTTTCGAAGAATTTGTTGTCAGTCAGAACTGAAGTCTTTCGCGAAGATTGCCGACATCTCTACAATAGCATGTAAGGCCTACTTACCAACACATCAGACAATATATTGGAGTTGTTTCTATTTAAATAGTTCACCAGAAACATCTCTAGTCGTCATTATTCAGGATACAGGGACATTTCAGGCTTCAAACGTCAATCTTTCGTTGTGTCTGTAAAGCGCCTTACTGTAAATCGCGTGCGTCTAGTTCACCGTGATCAGTACGGTACTAGTCGGCTATTTTGATGAACGGGAACAAACTCTTTCATTCTCAGTTCCACGCACTTTTCGCTTTTTCTTTAAAAAAAATGTTAGTTCACACGAAATTACGCAGTTCTTTTATTACCTTAAATATCGAGTTAGAATTAAAAATGATTGACTAGACGACAATATTTTTCAATCTGTGTTTTACGTCTGACCGACCGAATTTTAAACATATTCAAAATGGCGACTCCCATTGGTTTTGCCAATTTCATTTCAGAAAGCTTCATGGGTTATCAAAAGGGTTACCTATGAGCGAAAAAACACATTTATGTTTTGTTTTTTTTCGTATTATTAAAAACCGCGTTAAATCACATAATCATGCTTAAAATACTTCAGCTTTTCACGGGGTTTAAAATGGTATACAAAAGGTACAGTCCCTTCTATAAAACAAAGGATCAGTGCAACATGAAAGATTAGCCATAGAGCAATTAAAACAGTGTATATCCAGCTCACAGCTAGCATTCGCGTAGTCTGTTCGAATTATGCACTGTAAGCTTATACTAAGGAATCAAGAATCACTTGACAAACAGTGTTTTTTTTTTATTTACGTATACTGAATTTGCATTTAACGTGTTGTGCCTGATTCCACAAAGTCAACTCTTCCATGGTGAAACTTGAACTACTCCATGTTCGTCCAATAGGACATTTGGTAAAATTTAATGTCAAAGGGGCACACAATACAGATTTAAGGTGAGACAACTCTTTATGAGCTGTCTTACCTGAATCTGCTTTTTTGCAAAAGCTTTTAATTTCCTATGGCAGCGAAAAAATTAATGGTACCAGGGACGTAGATAAGAGAGATAAGCAACTCCACCTGTCAACTCCACATGTACACCTGTTATCTGGTTATAATATCGTATGGAGAAATACAATTGTCCAATTTTTAACATTTTGTAGCAAATAAAACTTTGAAGTCACTTTTGGCACATACACAAAACATACATATTCTGAAATCTTAACATTTCAACTAAAGTTAGAGATACAATGAACAACTGGAATGTCTTTGTATTTTGAATAATGACTGGTTTAAAAGACAAAGATATTGTGATTTCTGATTTATATTCATTTTGTTCCAAAACATTATTCATAAGGATAAAATATTGTCAAAACATTATCGAACTATTTTTATCTACTGCAATAGAAGAATGCTTAGACTTCCAGAAAATATCACACAAACAGGGACGGTCAATTCTGGACATGATGGGTCAACAAGTCGTATTGACCTTTACCCATGTACGTGCATGTTCAGAACGTGAAGCAATGATTCACAGACACATATGTGTGTACACAGTGTTGTCCCATTTCCTAAAAAACACACATTTGCAGCAGACATATATTATGCCTTTTCCTCTATCAGACGCTTTCTGACGCCTCAGAAGCAGACGACTGTTTAAAATCATTGCGAAAAAGAAGAAATTAATGAAAACGAGCAATTTCTCCTTTTGCCACAATATTTTCATCTCTTTTCAATTTTTAAACTTTCATTTATAGAGAGTTTTTCCCAGATGTTTTCAAAGTCGTTTTCTATGTGTTGTATGTTGTAATAAGCTTTACATATGAAAAACCTCTATTAAGGAAATTGATATTATCGAATACAGTTGAACAAAAAATGTGTGCAAATAGATAAATGGTTTATTATAAGCAATTTGTCATCTAGTATTTCAACAGTCACCAGATGCAGTTGCTTACTATTGCGTTTGAATACCGGACAATTATATTAAACCCGAAAGAAGATACGGCTTAGAATAAAAATAAACAAAAGCATTGGAATAATTAATGTTCTTTATCTTTAGGCACAATTTGTATCGATACAGCTTGAATTTAGAATTCAAATAATTAATAAACACAATACATGTATATGTATGAAATAGAACCACTCGGGTTGCTACTATTATAGTTTCAAGTTTCAAGTTTGACATTAATTGGCACTCAGCAATATTTTTACTATGTGGCAAAGACAAACATAATACATTAATACATCAAATGACATACAAATACAAACAATTCAACGTTAATATACATTAAGAAACAGCAATATCATCAATTTTCTTTTTCTTTCTAATTGACATAGCTTCCTTGATATATTAAGCAAGATTGTAGCTTTTCTTTTTGTTTGTTAAAGAGATTATTGCTATGAACGTTTGCATTCAGTGCCATGTAACATTACCTAAATATTTGGATCTAAGTGAATTCTATTTTGTACATACTAAAAGAAAATGAAATTCTGATTCCACTACTTTTTGATTACATATTTTGCATATTCTGCGTTCTCTGTTAATACTATTGATTATAAAAACGTAAGGATCGTCTGACAATTTAGAATATTAGCCTTAACCAACATGCAGACACTTTCTGATCGCCTCTGTAGCATACGAGTTTTGAAAACATTGTGATAAAAGGAGAAATCGTTTCATTATGAGCAATTCCGCCTCTTGTCACAATGTTATTGGATCTATTCAATAATTACAATTACATTAACGGTTGTTTTCTAATAATGGCTAAACATTTTCGAAGTCATCTGCTGCAAATTTGTTTAAGTGTTAAATAGTAAATGACATTTTGACATCATTAGAGCGGACTTGGATCTATACTGGTCACAAAAGTCAACTTAAACATCTTCTCGATAATGGGTCCATGATGGTCCCAAAAGTCAACTTGAAAATCTTCTAGAGAATACACTGGCTGACTTGGATCTATACTGGTCACAAAAGTCAACTTGAACATCTTCTCGACGAGTTTACTAAGATGATATGCTGTGAACCTTGGCGAGATTCATATTCAGCGTAGTTAACGAGTTAATTAAAAGTGATAATAAATAAACATGAATGAAATATCCTCTGATTTTAGGTCTGGGTTTACACCAAAAAACGACAAGGTACATGACACATTCACTCTTTCACATATGCAGGCGCATTTGACCTATCTGACTATCTGCTGTGGTTGACTTTTGGCACAAGGAGAAATTGCTCATAATCAGCTATTCTCATTGTGTTACAATATTGTAAAACCAATTAAATAATTATATCTTTCCTTTAGAAAGATTATCAAATTATTTAGCCTTAATTTTTTTGTTTTTTTTTGCCTTGTATTTTGCTGCAGATTTGTTGTATGATAATTATTTAAACTTCGGTGGTTACCGTGTTAAACTATCTGTGAGTATATAGAAAGGACGAGGACCTATGAATATTTCCAATGCTTTAAACATGATTAAAGAATTCAAAAGATTATCTAAAAGAACCACATTAATATCTAGCACATGTTATTAACATAAAATAATCGCTTTAAGTACCTGCATCGTTTCATTTCTAAGCCATTGATGAATGGTATAATTGAAGATAACCTAGTTGTAGGCTCTAGTCGTCAATTTGTTTATTTTATTTCCGTTCGCATGATTCAGGAAATGGCGGTATTATACGTAATGTTATGACCATACCAAAGAGAAAAGAAATGCGCCGTTTTCTAATAAGAAAAGCAAATGTCAACACTGTTAACCCTTTCCCTCATATAGACGCTTTCTGACGCCTCTGCAGCAGATGGCTTTTTGAAAACATAGTGACAAAAGAAGAAATTGCACAAAACGTGCAATTTCTCCTTTTGCCACAATGTTTTCCACTTTTAGTCATAGGTTATCCATTCAATTATGGAGATTTTCTATGTTTTGACAAAATACGTTCAAAGTCGTCTGCTGCAGAATTGCCGTATGAGGGAAAGGGCTAAATGAATTTAAAATTACTTATGAATTGAATTAGAGTTCCAGACATATATTAGTATATATGCACGATGTTTGGTTCATCTTCCTTGTATGAGCATTAAAATAATCGGTAAATGTTGTTTCAGTTTAATGATTGGTTGAGCTGTACTGTGATGTGCGGGATTCGCATCAGGGATCAACTATCATATACTTTAACTACATGTATTATCACTAACACTTGACTTGAATTGCTATCATTATGAGTTGAATATATATTTTCCACTATTATTAGTATTAGCTGTAACGTACTGCTTCACCATGTCACGATGATAACATATATGTATATACATTTATTATGTAACAAGAAACATGTATGTTTACGTTACGAAATAAAGAGTTTGAATCTTGAATCTTGAATCTATGAACCCCACTAGTTAGGCTGCAAATGTAGTTCCAGATCAACATGCACATCCGCGTTGTTGAATCTGTCTGCAATGTTCGTCAGCTAGTATTGTGCGTTCTTAAAAAACAATCTAACAATTTCTCTTTCAATTACTTTGTTATAAAAACCTTGCTCATGTTGATTGACCTGAAACATGTAACTAACACTGATGCATATCACTTACTTTTCATAACAAATCTCCGCATCAGAAGAAGATATCACGGAAATGAATCTCCGGAAACATCAATATAATATATATATTTCAGTAATTTAGTGCATAACGACGTACATGGAAAAACAATTTGAAACATAAAAAGTAAAAATAGAAAAAGCAGTTATGAATGTTAATCCATATGATCCGTGCTCTAAGAAACCAAGCCATTCAACGCATGCGAATAGTGTAGATCCAGATCAACGTGCGCATCCCTGAAGGCTCATCTAGATCACCACTGTTCGCGAATAAGTCCTGGAGGTTTCAAGAAACGTTAAAAAACAGCGTCCATTTGGATCCCATAGCAGGGATCAACAGACAGATGTTTATATTCGCTTGTGTTAATTACGCAGAGAGCACCGGTGCTTTGTTTCAAAGTCATCGCCTCGATGGTGTTGTGGTAGAGCGTCCGCCTCGGGTGCGGGAGGTCGCGGGTTTAATTCCCGACCGATTCATACCAACGACTTTAACAATGGTAGTAATTCGCTGCACTTCTTGGCTCTCAGGGTTTCAGGGTTTCAGGGTTAGCATTACTACTGCATGGCAGGTATCAGGATACATTGACCAGTTGTACCGGAAACTTAGCCAGGAAAAGCCGTGATAGAACTTAACAAAATGTCGAAAGCGGCGTAAAATACCAAACACTCAATCAATCAATTGTTTCAAAGTCATGTCAAGTATGAGAGTCAGACCTTTCAAAAACCGACATTCGAACACTTTGATAGCTTTGTTTCTCAAATAATCTATATTAACACAATCCAATAGAATAATATATATATATGTATATAGCTTTGCCCTCACAAAGTGTAATATAATTTCTGCAATAAATGTAAATAAAGTTCAGAATAGATGTGTTTTAGATGCTAGACATGTATACATGTATACTAATGAGCACTTTCTCTTGTGTCACTTAGTTTTAAATTCTATTGAATGATGGAATTTTCATTTATAGTAGATAAACAATATGTTTGTCTAGATGTTTTAAAGCTTCAAGATAAAACTATTGATCACTTTTGAAAACATTGTTGCAAAAGAAAGAATTTCTCATACTGGGCAATATCTCTTTTTACCACAATGTTTTAAATTATATACAACAATTTATACATATATTTATAGATAAATTTCTATATATTTGCTAAATAAAAACAAAGAAAAAATAAAAATAACAAAAGATTAAGCAGTTCATCTGTTATGTATTTATCCATTAACTGTTTTCTCGTATTTAAGATAATATGAATTTCAAAACTTTTTTGGATTAGTTCTAAACTCACGCAACTAAACACTGTTACTAGCTGCAATTACGCGTGTTTGTAAAACAGTTAATGGATAAATACATAACAGATGAACTGCAGGGGACCTTTGGAAAATTGGTTTGTGTTAAATAACAGCTGTAACGAAACATTTGATAATTTTGCACCGGGTGATAAGATAATTATACTAAAAGCGGACGGTTTCCCGTTTATTTTCCAGTTATGTTGATGAAATATTTTGTTCAGCTGTTATTTAACACAAAGCAATTTTCCAAAGGTCCCCTGTGAACAATACACAATATATTAGAATGATACTGATTGTTGAGGTTTACACTTCTTCAGACAATTGTACTTTAGCCGCACAATCTATTGACTTTTCGGGATGATACGAAATGTAATTAACAAATAACCGTTATTCTCTATGTTGGTACAGAAATGACATATCATAATCAAAGCACTGACAGTTTTGAAGGCAATGGGCTCACTGCATATCACGGAAAAGTCTAACAAGAATACTTTACAATAGCTCTTTTTTATATTTCCATACATGTATATTGAAAGATATAGGAGTTGAACGCAAAATACTGTACACACAGTATGGGGTTCTACCGATAAACTAAAATTTGATACAAATTACTTCCCTTAAAAATGCACATTTGCAATCTGGGTAGTTCCCGTTTAGCATTGCTTCACAATGAATTAGAGCATCTGTTAGTTTGCTGAAATAAGCATAGAGAAATGTCATATCAAAATAAATTAATGTATCTGCTTTGAAGGGGTTATATGTAGCTTGTATAATAGCATTTAGACTGTGTAAGGGGGTAATTATGCTGCCTTGCTATGGAGCTTGCTTTTGCATCGACGAGGAAAAGTGTTCGCCTTCGAACCAAGATGTCCAAGGTTTGAGCCCTGGTCAGGTCGGATTTTTTTAGACTATTACAATGGCACCTATCATTGGGCGTCATAGGAACGTTTCACAACATTATCAGACTCTCGAAATCCTAGTACGAATTATTCATTTGGGGGGGGGGGGGGGGGGGTATACATGTATTATTGTAACAGTATTCATTATCTCTTGAATAAAGTTGATAGAATTGTGGTAGTATAATGAGTAGGTTTATCTTTTAATACAATGTTTTCAAAATTCGTAGGCGGCTGAGTAGTAATAAAAGCACTGCAGTGCTGACGGCCTGGTGGCTGCTTGAAGGTTGGAATTTTCGACGCACGATCCCTAAGTCTCCCCGGTTAATCCGCCACTGTATATTTCACGTGACTTCTTTCGTGGGGTGGGTGGAGTCGGGCACGGGCTCTATGGGCCCCCGCTATATCCGCCACTACATTTGCCACGCTTTTTCTTTATTTACCATTAATTTTTCGACGCAAGGGCCCTACGGTCCGGTTAA
The DNA here is from genome assembly GCA_031761405.1 of Serripes groenlandicus. Classification (NCBI taxonomy): domain Eukaryota; kingdom Metazoa; phylum Mollusca; class Bivalvia; order Cardiida; family Cardiidae; genus Serripes; species Serripes groenlandicus. Next base: position 402,989 of record JASEVX010000008.1, on the reverse strand, counting down.
TCCGTCACTGTATATTTTACGTGACTTCTTTCTTTTTTCCGTTCCTCTTCGCAAATGTTAATAATGTCAACAAGCGACCATATTTGACCTCTCGGCGCATTAATTTCTATAGCATTTCTTAAATTTACAGTGGAGTACTCACGCCTTAAGTTTTTCACTGATGTTCCAACAACATTAAAATTATGTTTATGGGGGAGACCCTAACCTTTTAAATGCAGTTTTGTTGAATCCATGATGAACTATTTTTTTTCGCGCAGTTTCTCATGCGTTGTTTGTTGCTAACAGTAATTGGCAGGCTGCCAACTCCGAACAAAATGGTATTACTACTATGACCATGGGCAAAAGCCCCAGGCCAAAAACCCACGTTTTCTTTTATATTTATTGAACGCGTAGGCACGCTAAGTACTTGAAATCATCCTTTCAGTGTCACGTGACGCCGCTATTCATTGTTTTTCTCAAAACGCGTCATGTTTTTCAACCATACAGCGTTGAAGTAAAGTTTGTGTTGGCGAACACTTACTGTAACGAGAACCTTGGTCCTACAACAAATGATCCGTACCACGTGAAAATAAACAGTATGGACTACGCGCAGGCTAACCCGGAGAGACATTTTCGCCTTATGTGGATTATAAATACTCTATACCTCTATCTCTCTGAGACGGAATGTGTCGGGCCGGATTAGCCTGCGCGGACTGCGCAAGCAAACCTCGGTCGATACATTACGCATAGTTTAAAATGTTGGTTTTCTCATGGAACGGCTGAAATATTATATTCTAGAAGAGAGATTCAGACACTCAGATGATAACACCCAACATGAACAGGTATTTTGTATTTAGTTACATGAACTCCGGAATAACGCAGACACGAACACTGTATTTCGAACGGTATCAATAGTTCTCAATACAAAGAAAAAAAAGAAGAAACGCATGCATTTGGTGCAGACAATGATGGAACTAAATAGATATAGATCGAAGTGTGAAAGTTGTAAGGAAATTTAAGTTGTAATAAGTTCTGTTGCACCTAGACGTAATGCTATAGAGGATGTTGGATTATCTATTGATCAAAATAGATATACGTTTCTCTAATGAATCACCTTTGTCCATCTTCGATCACCTATACACGTGTCATTCCCACGCCACCACTCCTCCAAACTACTCACAGACAGTGTGGGTCTATTAGGATCCCACAGCATAGAACAAATTCGGCACCAAAACTTCGTGTTTAAAAAATAACCAGTATGTTGCCATCGAAAAAACTTGTTATATTCCTCATCGTCTTTATCTACCTTGAGCAAATAGTTGGCAAGTTCTTTCGCACTTTCAAAGTCCTCAACGTGGATGAAGGAACCAATCGGGGCAACTCGTTTGTAGTCGTCAGGGTGGGCTCCCATCACAACTGGAACAACGCCGTTTCTAAAAATAGAATGAATAATTGTTTATTTTCTGCGTACATTGAAGACTCGGGAAGCCGTTGTATCCATAAAATATCACCAGAGCATTTCCCGTCTGCAAGAAGTGCAGTCCTAAATGTATCTATTGACAAATAAGCTAGAACTGTGTGATTATCGAACTTACAGTTGACATACAAAGACCGGACCAAAGGTGGGGGAAAATAACATGAAACATGACCTTGAGTTTAATTTGAAATTATGACGCAGCTTCACCAATGCCGTGAGATAATCGCACATGACCGGATGTTTTCTCCACCAATAAGCTCTTAACACAGGAAAATAAATTGTTTGTATGTATGTTAAGTATTATTATAATCAGGGTTGGCAAAGTATTGACCGCCCTGAAATGGGCAATACTGGGCAATACCGGGTAATATGATTTTGTTAAGCTTTTTTTTACAAAGAATAGTTCAGACATGCTATGATTACATTGTATTATTGCTAAATATATACACAGAAACACCCTTAGGGAAAATTGCAGGCACAATTGTATAGATGAAAGGGCTAATTATTGTTAAATAAACATATTTCTCAGACATTTTCTAATCTGTATAATTAGTCATGTACATGTAAGTATCTATGAACGTGTGAAAACACTTGTTTTACAATTAAACAAAATTTGGTTATAACTCATGATTTCATTCAACATGTTCAAGTACAAAAAGTGCATGATTTAGATTTTCTTGACCAATACTTACTAAGATTAATACAGTATCTAATAAGGGCCTTAGGCAGACTTATAAAACACTTCTTAATTGAAGTTTTAACTTTACAAAAAAAGTAAAAAATACTAGTATTTCATATTGCCCAACCCGGTAAAACCCAGGTTGTCCCAGTATTGCCCACTGGGCTGGGCAATACTCATAAAACCCGGGTTTTTGCCAACCCTGATTATAATGATTCACTGTTTTAACCCTTTCCCTCATACGATAATTTTTTTAATATAGGAGTCACTGTGTCGGTTGGTCGGAAGCCATATTGAAACCATATTTTGTCAGGCCTATTTCTTACAAACCACTGGGTGGAATTCAATACAATCTTACATGAAGCTTCTATACCATGGGGAGATGTGCATATTCTAAAGGTCCTACAATTGCATGTTATTTGACAGAGTTATGGCCCTTTTACTTATTTAGTTATGGTGTAGGTCAAGGTGCTGTTTTGGGGGTATTTGTATCATCTTCAGTGATAGTTCTAGTTAAGATTAGTTTTTGCTTAAATCTGTATGCACAATAAACATCTAAGCTTAGATACTTTATATTCATTGGATCTTGTTTGATTTAATGTAAACAATTTAACCAACACAAATGTTAATAGTTGCTTTATTTAATTTTAATTTTCTTTTGAGTACTCATCATCTTAAAAAGAATTTTTGTGACAAATATTATTGCTTTTTTAGTAAAAAGACTTCTTATCTGTAGCCCTAAAATCAATAGCCATAATATTTAAATATGTCATTGGTTGTTAGACATACCTTTTCTCGGAATACATCTTTGTTATTATTATATGAGCCGTCCCATTAGGAAACCAACATTATGGACTCTGCATAATGTATGGACCCAGATCAATCAGTTCAGGCAGGCTAATCCGGGCCAACACATGTTGAAAGTGGCGTAAAACCCCAATAATATATAAATAAATAAATAAGAATCACATTTGGGTCCTTTTGCATGATTTTACGCATTAACATGTAATCTCTTTTTTTTTCTCACGGCGATAAATCTTGTATTTCTCACGACGTAGCGTGAATTTCACGAGACTTCCGGTTGGTCTCGTGTTTTTCATGATCTCGACAAATTCCCGCTACACCGGCGTCTGAATTTTCAGTTGAGAAAATTTGGAAAAATAATCACAAAAGACCGTGTTAAGCTACAACAAAAAGTCTATACTTATAGTTTATATACAATAAAAATAATCACGTCCGAGTTTTTGTTTGAGAAATTTTGGGAAAATCCTTACAAGACTGTGTTACAATATATAGCTTCTCTATACGGTGATTCTGTATAGATTATTTTTGTAGTATATGAACCATTTAGAGAGACAGAGAGACTATTTATAGTAACACGGTCCTGGGTGGGATTTTCCAAATTTTCTGAAACGAAAACTATACCGTTATTATTATTGTATATAAACCACATAGCGAGATTATTTTGTAGTAGCTTAACACGGTTTTGTGTGCATTTTCCTCATTTCTCTTTCAAATGAAAATTCACACAGTTATGCTCTGAAGCTATCTTTGAAACCAAGAGTCCAATACTCCAAATTCCAAATGTTATAATACTATGACCAAATCCTTGTACAAATTATGTTCAAGGCATGCAATCTATCAAGTAAATATTTATCTTGCCCCACATATACAAAATCAACAGAAGTTGATTTTGAAATCATTATAGGTAAAATAGGGGCACGTCTTTACAAATGAAAGTAAATTCTAAACAAAGTTGAAAGCACATTTGCTCATCATGAGAATTTTCCCTTTTGTCGAGATGTTATCAAAGACGACTGCTGCAGATGCGCCTAAAACACGTCTGCAACTTGAAATTGGTTAAACTAGAGATAAAAGAAGTTCCAATACAATTTTAATCGACAAAGAGCTTAAAAACTTAAATGAGCAATTCTCTACAATAATCAACATTAGTGCTTTTTTGTATAAGGGTAGAAAAAGATCGGTTAGAACATCGAGAATGTGTTATCTAGATGTGTTATCTAGATGTACTGTGTATGACAGTGGCTTCTTGAATATTTCGTTGACTTATAGGCGAACAGTGCTGAGCAAGATCAGACTTCCCAGATGTGCAGGTTAATATCGATCTACACTGGTCGCCGATGTCATGTTGTTGATTTTTCTTGTAGAGCAGGCTCATATCAAATATTTTAGAAATGGTAGTAACGGCTGCCCTCCTTGGCTCTCATGGTTGCGGGGTTAGCATTGCGACTGACTCAATGGTGTTAAGATTAATGGACAAGTCGAATTGTTAACTGACCCAGGAAACGGCGTGATATAACTTAAACATTGTTGAAAGCAGCGTGAAACTCCAGTCAATCAATTAATCAATCATATATCGCTACTCCAATATTGTAACTGGAAATTCCGAAATTGTATCACATATAAATGGTATCACATATAAATGGTATCACATATAAATGGTATCACATATAAGTTGTATCACATATATAAGGGGTATCACATATAAAGTGTATCACATATAAATGGTTTCACATATAAATGGTATCCCATATGAAGGGTATCACATATAAAGGGTATCATATATAAATGGTATATTTTAATCTGATGATATATCTACCAAATACTTTGGTACAGTTGTCTCTTAAAATAAGATAAGTTTAATAGATCGAATTAAATGCAAACAAAAGTTGTACATTGTCTATCTAACCCTCAACATAAAATATCTATTTTAAAAAAAAAAATGCATATAAATTTAAAACAAGACGAATGTTTGATGCAAAGCATCAAAGAGAAGCCGCAATATTTCGTTTCACATGAAGAAATAAGAAAAAAGATCATTTAAATTCACAAACATTAGAACAATTTAATCTGTAGTCGGTAATGCTGATATCGATTATTGAAGATATATTTTATGTAGGATATTTAACCTGGCAGGGTCTGTGTTTTAAGTGAATGAGATAATTTAGAGTTAAGCTGATCATAAAAAGTGACATATAATACTAAAGATAAATGGACAAGAGGTTATGATAAATTCAAATTAGTACCAAAAACATTCAACTATTTTTTGTATTGAACACACGCCCTGTTATGATAATGTTTTATCAAATAATATATATATATATATTCTTTATTCCTCCAATAACGTCGTTTGTATCGGTAAGTCATGATAATGGATAGGGGTTTTCCACATAAAACAAATCTGCAGTAGACGACTTTGAAATTATCAAGTTAAATTTTTTTATCTATAAATGATCGTATGATAATTGAAAAGTGTTGAATTATTGTGGCAAATGCAGATATTGCTCATTATGAGCAATTTCTCCTTTTGCCACAATGATTCCAATGATGTTTACTCTGACAGACTTTAAAATCATCAAGTACAAAACATAGAAAATCTCTATAAATGATAGTAAGATAATTGAAAAGAGTTGAAATTATTGTGGCAAATTGAGCAATTGAAAATCAAAGCTGTCGGATTACAAACGCACAATCTCGAGTTGACGAAACTGATGTGAACTCGTGTCGTGATTAGCATTCAGAAAATCAAGTAAACGTATTTCTATGTACACGTAATCCGAAAGACTGACAATAGCTGCAGCGACTTTTGAAAACATTGTGACAAAAAGAGAAATTGATCACGAGGAATTTATCCTTTTGCTACAATGTTTTCTACTTTATGTCCATAAATTATACCTTCATTTAGCAAGATGTTCCAATTTTGACTTAATGTGCTACGTATAAGGGAAAGGCTTAACATAGGAACTAGTTTCATTTTTTTTGAAAACGTTAAACCAGTGCTTGAAAATTTACTTGAATTTATTTCTCAAACTGTAAATTTACCAGTTGATATAAGAGTTGAAATGCTGTCTACATTTACATTGATAAGTTAAATACAGTTCAGTTAATCCGATCACACTTTGTTTGTAAGAACCAGAAGATTTCATTTCATTTAAGTATTCTGGATGTTCACATCGCATCCGTGATAAAATATGTTGTTGGCTAGGCAAAATAGACCGATATCGTGTTTACCGCGATATTCATGAAATGTTGAACTGCAACAGCGAAAAAGAACGAAATTGATCTTGAAACAGGTATTTTTGTGGTTTAAATATTTTCATGTCTTCATTTTGCAATGACAATTGTACTCTAAGTTAACTTTGAATTCAGTATGTACTGAACATGAAAGTCAGATTATTAAAAGCAAAGCAAATGAAAAATGTATGTGAAATTGCGATAAAAATGAAAATCTAAAAATAGACTATACATGAATGGTACTGTCTTTTATTTTAGCTCTTAACTTGATTCGGGAACCAGAGTCGCTGCGTGGCCGCTTACGACATTTACACACTAGACCAAATTGAGATCGGTTTAAAACGCGTTGGTGAATACGGATTAAATCTAAAACGTGGACTAAATATTAAGATTTAGATTTAGACAAATATCTAAATTGAAAAGTTTAGTGAATACGGGACGAGGCTTCGTCGTCTAATTACTGCGTAATATATCATAGCATGTAATTTTAAGGAACCAGACTACATTTACAAATTCAATAGAAGGGTTCTCTATCTTACTGTCTAGAGTAGATACAGTATGAATTTCGCTTAAATAAAAATGTACATACATTCAATTAATATACTGGCCTTTGTCTTTTGCTTTTAATTTGTAAAACTCACACATGTATATAGAGTGTAAAAGGGATGTTTTAAAAGTCATTACCTTAAATTAATGTACTTAGAAAGGACAAAGAGAAATCAAGATATGTGGTCACGCTGGCAGGTCTAAATATTCTCCTTGACCGAAAATTAAAAGCATCCCTACAGGAAGCCGCCTCCTGGCGGCTTCCAATAAACGATAGTACGCCTTACATTACGTTACGCCTAACCCTAACCCTATCGCAACTCAGGTTTAGCACTATTAAAAATACTTGAGAGAGGCTACCATTCACTTATTCAATTATTCGATCAAAACTTATTGGTATATAAGTTGATGGTTCCGCCATTTAAAATGATTGCTTACCGGCACTGAAGCCGCACACCAAGGTTATTTGTGGTTTTATTTAATTTAATCGCATAAAGCCCTCTCTGAGAGTGTCAAAAACCCATTACATAAATATCGCACTATACAAATGACGTCACTTTAGCAATTTGACGTCATAACGTCACTTTGTCGCCAAAAACTGGCAAATTCCATGTAGAAATATGGTAAACTTTTAACAGTGTGTGTATACCACGTGACATTTGACGTCATATTTGCATGGTCAGACAGCAAAAATTGCTCTTGATAAGAATGTAAAAGCAATGGTAACTTTTTAATTTCTTCACTTTTTTTTAATGAAACATGGCGCAGTATACGCCGCTTACATTGTCCTATCTCCGGTGTTTTACAGGATTTTGATTGGTGGTTTAGTTTTTTCAAACACTTCGACGAACTTGTTCTCAAAATCCAGTTTTGATAATGCTCCGGCTGTCGGCGATATTGATACATTTTGAGAAAAGGTTCATCGAAGTGTTTGAAGAAACTAAACCACTAATCAAACTCCGTTAAAAAAAACCGGATATAGGGCTCTGTAAGCGGCGTAGACTGCGCCATGTTTCATCAAAAATTATGAAGAAATAAAAAAAGTTACCTTGTAAACTATTTCTGTCCGCCGTAGCATTTGTGACGTCAAAGTCACGTGGTATACACACACTGTTTAAGTACATTTTTTTTCGAAATACGTCTCATAACTCATCTTATATGATAAATAGAATATATATGACTTTTGCCAATGCTCGCGGCATATCATCTTAGTAAACTCGTTTAATAAAAGTGATAATAAATAAACACTCATGACATATCCTGTATGTAACATGTCTAAAATATAAGATTATCAAAGAATACAAACGAAATACTATCCAATAAGTTATAATGCTGTGTGTGTTTCCCTCTATTTACTTTACCATGACTTTACCATGACTTTACCATGACGTATTTCAGTGAATTTGTTTGTTTGTTTAAACGGTGTTTTAAGCCACTTTCAACGATTCATCATTTATATCTCGGCTTTTCCTGGGTAAGTTACCAGTACTACTGGTCCCTTTATCCTGACACCAGCCAGTCAGTCGTAATGCTAACCCTATAACCCTATAACCCCGAGCGCCAAAGAGGTAACGCTAGTACTACCATGTTTAAAGTATTTTGTATGACCCGACCGGGGATCGAACCCTCGACATCCCGAACACGAGGCTGGCGCTCTACCACTACACCACAAAGGAGGTGTTTTTCAATGAAATACCATCAGATCCTACCTGGGTGTGCGGTTCTAGTTTCATATGGCTGCACTGATCCACAGTTAGGTGTATAACATTCATTTTAACATCAGTGAACAAAATATACTTTCACAATCCCATTCCACTCTCAGGGGATAGATGACACAACATGCTGCTGGCTCAAATAAAAGTGAATTATCAAGGGATAGAATAGAATATAATGGAAATTAAAACATGTAATATTCTAGCTATAGACAGAACTGCGTTAGCAATTCTTTCATGTTTCAAATGGGATAGCGATTTAAGTTGTACGTCATTTTCCCCTATTTTACCAGGACTATTTGTTGTTATACTTTTAATGAATGTATATGTAATGTTAAACTGTGATTAAACTTTCCTCAAGTCATGCTCTCAAACCATGATGAATTGTCTCGTATTATAAAGGCACAAGACACAAGACACAAGTTGTGTAGACTTGAACGGCTTTACATAGAATAAATCAGAAAACAAATTACATAAATTATAAATTTAAATTAATGTAGGTAGAATTGGAAGAAAAATATATAAATAAAAGTGTACTAATTATACAGATAAATATAGCCAAGTACAATGTATGAGCCAGTGCATGAGACAAACTACAAACTGGCTTTTGTGAACAGTATATAACCAGCACAGTATGTAGATCGGCACAATCCACATATTACTTACACAAGTTTGTTAACTCTTTCAGCGCAGGATTGTTTAAAGTAAACTCTTCATTGTTAATAATCGGGCGTTTCCATTTCTCATGTAATACGAGTTTTGGACCAACTTGTTTATGTATTAACACGTCCGTCATTAGTTTCATATTGTGCAAAAACCTGTCAAAGTTTAACATTCTTTAACAGCGTAGATCTTATCTTAGTAAATAATATTTTAATTTCTAACATGTATTCTATTTCAGCAATTTTAGTCCAAGCAAGAATCAGCTGCTAATCAGTCACTTCTCAATCTTCAGGGGCGTAGCTTTGCAATAATCAATGTATAGGCCGTCTCGTGAGAAAATCAACATTGTGGACTCTGCGTAAAGTATCGACCCGGATCAGCCTAAGCATGCCACACAGCCCTACCCGGATAAACACTTCTTGGCTCCTGTGGATTTTCTGTTTCAGGAATAACTACTCTATCCCCCTAAGACGGAATGTGTCGGCTGGATCAGTCTGCGCGGACAGCGCATGCTGATCTGGTCGATACATTATACTGCCGTCACACCGGACTGGCGTCCTTACCGCGTCCTAAACTGTCATATTTTGGAGAACGCCGATGGTCGCATTGAGAACGCCAATGATTTTTCTAAAATAAATCCAGATTTCGAGTCAGCCGTCACACCGGAGTTCTGTGCTCTGCGATCTGTGTATGTACACGGCGTTCCCAACACGACCTTACCGCGTTCTTACTGCGTCCTTGGAGTTTCTATTGAGTTTACACGGCGTCACTGCGGCGTCCATACGGCGATCAGCGGCGACCCCACTGCGACCCCACTGCGTTCTTAGCGTTTCTACCACGACCTTAGGACGCCATAGACGTGATGGGGTCGTGGTAAGAACCCCATAGACGTGGTAAGGACGCAGTAAGGTCGCCATTGGTTCCCCCGATCCTTTTCTCCGCGTTTACATGGCGACTCTACCACGTCTGTACTACGTTCCTTTGGCGTTGTTCGGGTTCCTACTGCGATGCTACGGCGACCATGGCGACCTCAGGGCGATCCCACGGCGTCCTGAGCCAGGACGCGCTCAGAACGCCGAACCTCGGCGTTTACTTTGAACATGTCCAAAGTAAACGCCGTCGCTCTGCGACCTTCGGCGTCCTTGGGGTCCCCACGGCGTCTTGATGCGTTCTCACCACGACCTTACGGCGTCCATGGCGTCCCTTCCACGTCCTGGGTCGCCGTAGGGACGCCGTAGGGACGCCAGTCCGGTGTGACGGCTGTATAACGCAGATGTCTATCGCCGCAACTGCATTTTGGGGCATTTTGAGAAAAAATGTGTAGACACGTGCCTACAGTGCCTAAAGGGAGCTACGTCCCTGATCTTATCACGTTATATGTTTTTTCCTTTTGTTTTACATTATTCTTTCATTTTACTTTAGTGGCTTTACGTTTTCATTGGGTACAATAAAGTAACTTCGTTCGATTTTCTTTTTTTAAAAACAAATAAGAAACTGGTTATTTGCTCTATGTTGTAAATAGTAAGTGCAATGATTGTGTGCGATATGCTTATATCACAAGTCTCCTATAATCTTGTTAGAATGACCATGTATAATACTTGTCTTGATTTGTTTGAAGATTGTTTATGTTTCTATATGGCTTTGCTTGTAGATTGTATATGTTTCCATATAGCTTTGTTTGTAGATTGTATATGTTTCTATATAGCTTTGTTTGTAGATGGATGAAAATTGCTACCAGTTTGGTAAACAGAAGGCACCTAGAACGCGTTGTGGTAGATCGTCGACACTAACGCAATTACGCGGTAATGCAGTGCGAGGGAAATACAATTAGAGTAAATATAATAATGCATCGCTGGAGAGTGTCACACGATTGGAATAAAGTAGTATCAACTATACGTCGTCCGCGTTATATAAATCGAATTACACTTTTGATCAATAATACCTCAATTTGAATAATTCAATTGTTGGTAAATTCCAGCAAACCGATATTACTAAAACAGGAATCGCAGCAGCCAAACAGTGAACACAGAATCATGATGGCATTCCATGAACACATGTTTGACTAGAAAAACAAAATTTATTGAGGTTTTACGCCGTTATCAACACTTATTCAGACATAACACGGCGGCCAGTTCACCTACCGTTTTGTCTCCTGGTTTTCTTACACCAGTACTAAATGATCTTGCTATGCAACTGGCTGCATTTCCACATACACTATTAGCCCATTAATCGAAGACGAATGACGTGGGGCGTATTGATTTTCGTCAAGCGTCGGGAGGATTGTATGCCGAGCTGGGGTTCGAACTCCATACCTCTGGATTGAGAGTCCGCGTCGTTACCGAATGGGCTACCGGGGCTCGGCTAGAAAAAGAGAGGCTGGTCATAACAGAACTCCAAAACACTGAAATATCAATTGACCGCTTACAGTGTGTCCATAAAATGAGATTATGGGAATGTTTTTGTACAAATGTACTAGTGTCAAAGTATCTAGTGTGATCTAATGTTATTCTCAATGACGAAAAGTTATATAAGTTATTTATATTTATTTGTCTAATTGTTGTGGTAATCACTTACCTGTTGCTTAAACGTCAAACATGTTTTGCAGGTTTTAATGGGATTTTAATAAATTTAGACCAAGTTTGATTATGCCAATAATCTACCTACGTTTATATCTAAAACTTCCGGATTCTTAAATAAGAACGGCTACATGACGTGAACTTAAATTGAGTTAATCTAGACTGGATATCGAATTGATTGGGATTTAAGGCCTTTTCCAACAATGGTTTCAGGCATATCACGGCAAATTCACATACCAACGTGTTTCATGGCTTTCTCAAAACCATTTCTCCACACAACTGTCATTCCAAGCAATTGGGAGCTTTTCAACGTTGACTGTTCGACCATTGGGAAAGACGAATGGCGCTTCTCGCATTGGCATTTGTCAAACGTCGAAAATAACGTAAATTAGCTGGGATTCGAACTGAAAACCCCATGTATTGATATACCGCTTCACTAACAACTGAGCTACGCGGGGGATATGTAATTCATTCCAATTTGAATGCCATTGGCGTGATCAGAACAATTGTGTATAGCATCATAGAGGAGACTCATATAAAATTAGCCATTCCACGAGAAAACGAGAAAACGAACATTATGGACTCTGCGTAATGTATCGACCCAGATCAGCCTGCGCAGTCCGTCTCAGGGGAATAGAGGTATAGAGTAATAACTCCTGAAACAGAAAATCCACAGGAGAAGAAAAGTGTCAGTCCGGGTTAGCCTGCGTGGCATGCTTAGGCTGATCCGTGTCGATACTTTGCGCAGAGTCCACAATGTTGGTTTTCTCGCGGGACGGCTCAAATGGAAATAATTTGATCATGTATTTCTTGAGAGTGATATCAGAGCTTATTTCAGTTCTCTGAGTACTTAATATTGAACAAATAACGATAGATCGCTGTCAGTACGAGATCATTTACACAAATACCCATTTGGGGCCACATCTATGGTTATTATGATTAATACTTGATTGGAAATGGTCACCAAATGTGCATGTAAAATGCAATCTCATGCTAAATTTCGCCATAAATTCTATAAAACTTGTGCAAAGATACTCCACGATTCAATAATTGTGCAGTCTCAACGGATAGTTAATTCATAGACATTTCTAGAATAATACGTTAGCAATGCTCCCAGGATTATTCACGATTAAACGGCGCCTATTATATTTAAAAAGGAAAAGCTTCTGAACAGACAAACATCGTCAATATGTTACACGTGGTTCTATAGCATTTACAACCATTGAAAGGGTCCTCCGAGAACAGGCTGAATGATACTGCTATGTACAAACATTTACACTCTGAGAGACTTCCTAAAATCGGTCCGACAAGAACAGGCTGAACGATACTGCTATGTACAAACATTTACACTCTGAGAGACTTCCTAAAATCGGTCCTACAAGAACAGGCTGAACGATACTGCTATGTACAAACATTTACACTCTGAGAGACTTCCTAAAATCGGTCCTACAAGAACAGGCTGAATGATACTGCTATGTTCAAACATTTACACTGTGAGAGACTTCCTAAAATCGGTCCTACAAGAACAGGCTGAACGATACTGCTATGTACAAACATTTACACTGTGAGAGACTTCATAAAATCGGTCCTACAAGAACAGGCTGAATGATACTGCTATGTACAAACATTTACACTGTGAGAGACTTCCTAAAATCGGTCCTACAAGAACAGGCTGAACGATACTGCTATGTACAAACATTTACACTGTGAGAGACTTCCTAAAATCGGTCCTACAAGAACAGGCTGAACGATACTGCTATGTACAAACATTTACACTGTGAGAGACTTCCTAAAATCGGTCCTACAAGAACAGGCTGAACGATACTGCTATGTACAAACATTTACACTGTGAGAGACTTTCTAAAATCGGTCCTACAAGAACAGGCTGAACGATACTGCTATGTACAAACATTTACACTCTGAGAGACTTCCTAAAATCGGTCCTACAAGAACAGGCTGAACGATACTGCTATGTACAAACATTTACACTCTGAGAGACCTCCTAAAATCGGTCCTACAAGAACAGGCTGAACGATACTGCTATGTACAAACATTAACACTCTGAGAGACTTCCTAAAATCGGTCCTACAAGAACAGGCTGAACGATACTGCTATGTACAAACATTTACACTCTGAGAGACTTCCTAAAATCGGTCCTAGAAGAACAGGCTGCACGATACTGCTATGTACAAACATTTACACTATGAGAGACTTCCTAAAATCGGTCCTACAAGAACAGGCTGAACGATACTGCTATGTACAAACATTTACACTCTGAGAGACTTCCTAAAATCGGTCCTACAAGAACAGGCTGAACGATACTGCTATGTACAAACATTTACACTCTGAGAGACTTCCTAAAATCGGTCCTACAAGAACAGGCTGAACGATACTGCTATGTACAAACATTTACACTCTGAGAGACTTCCTAAAATCGGTCCTACAAGCACAGGCTGAATGAGACTGCTATGTACAAACATTTACACTCTGAGAGACTTCCTAAAATCGGTCCTACAAGAACAGGCTGAACGATACTGCTATGTACAAACATTTACACTCTGAGGGACTTCCTAAAATCGGTCCTACAAGAACAGGCTGAATGATACTGCTATGTACAAACATTTACACTCTGAGAGACTTCCTAAAATCGGTCCCCCGAGAACAGGCTGAACGATACTGCTATGTACAAACATTTACACTCTGAGAGACTTCCTAAAATCGGTCCTACAAGAACAGGCTGAACGATACTGCTATGTACAAACATTTACACTCTGAGAGACTTCCTAAAATCGGTCCTACAAGAACAGGCTGAACGATACTGCTATGTACAAACATTTACACTCTGAGAGACTTCCTAAAATCGGTCCTACAAGAACAGGCTGAACGATACTGCTATGTACAAACATTTACAATCTGAGAGACTTCCTAAAATCGGTCCTACAAGAACAGGCTGAACGATACTGCTATGTACAAACATTTACACTCTGAGAGACTTCCTAAAATCGGTCCTACAAGAACAGGCTGAACGATACTGCTATGTACAAACATTAACACTCTGAGAGACTTCCTAAAATCGGTCCTACAAGAACAGGCTGAACGATACTGCTATGTACAAACATTTACACTCTGAGAGACTTCCTAAAATCGGTCCTACAAGAACAGGCTGAACCATACTGCTATGTACAAACATTTACACTCTGAGAGACTTCCTAAAATCGGTCCTACAAGAACAGGCTGAACGATACTGCTATGTACAAACATTTACACTCTGAGAGACTTCCTAAAATCGGTCCTACAAGAACAGGCTGAATGATACTGCTATGTACAAACATTTACACTCTGAGAGACTTCCTAAAATCGGTCCTACAAGAACAGGCTGAACGATACTGCTACATGTATGTACAAACATTTACACTCTGAGGGACTTCCTAAAATCGGTCCTACAAGAACAGGCTGAATGATACTGCTATGTACAAACATTTACACTCTGAGGGACTTCCTAAAATCGGTCCTACAAGAACAGGCTGAACGATACTGCTATGTACAAACATTTACACTCTGAGGGACTTCCTAAAATCGGTCCTACAAGAACAGGCTGAATGATACTGCTATGTACAAACATTTACACTCTGAGGGACTTCCTAAAATCGGTCCTACAAGAACAGGCTGAACGATACTGCTATGTACAAACATTTACACTCTGAGAGACTTCCTAAAATCGGTCCTACATGAACAGGCTGAACGATACTGCTATGTACAAACATTTACACTCTGAGAGACTTCCTAAAATCGGTCCTACAAGAACAGGCTGAATGATACTGCTATGTACAAACATTTACACTCTGAGAGACTTCCTAAAATCGGTCCTACAAGAACAGGCTGAACGATACTGCTATGTACAAACATTTACACTCTGAGAGACTTCCTAAAGTTGAATCGGTCCTACAAGAACAGGCTGAATGATACTGCTATGTACAAACATTTACACTCTGAGAGACTTCCTAAAGTTGAATCGGTCCTACAAGAACAGGCTGAATGATACTGCTATATACAAACATTTACACTCTGAGAGACTTCCTAAAGTTGAATCGGTCCTACAAGAACAGGCTGAATGATACTGCTATGTACAAACATTTACACTCTGAGAGACTTCCTAAAGTTGAATCGGTCCTACAAGAACAGGCTGAATGATACTGCTATGTACAAACATTTACACTCTGAGAGACTTCCTAAAGTTGAATCGATCCTACAAGAACAGGCTGAATGATACTGCTATGTACAAACATTTACACTCTGAGAGACTTCCTAAAGTTGAATCGGTCCTACAAGAACAGGCTGAATGATACTGCTATGTACAAACATTTACACTCTGAGAGACTTCCTAAAGTTGAATCGGTCCTACAAGAACAGGCTGAATGATACTGCTATGTACAAACATTTACACTCTGAGAGACTTCCTTAAATTGAATCGGTCCTAGAATAACAGGCTGAATGATACTGCTATGTACAAACACCTACACTGTGAGAGACTTCCTAAAATTGAATCGGTCCTACAAGAACAGGCTGAACAATACTGCTATGTACAAACACTTACACTGTGAGAGACTTCCTAAAATTGAATCGGTCCTACATGAACAGGCTGAATGATACTGCTATGTACAGACGCCTACACTGTGAGAGACTTCCTAAAATTGAATCGGTCCTACAAGAACAGGCTGAATGATACTGCTATATACAAACATTTACACTCTGAGAGACTTCCTAAAATCGGTCCTACAAGAACAGGCTGAACGATACTGCTATGTACAAACATTTACACTCTGAGAGACTTCCTAAAATCGGTCCTACAAGAACAGGCTGAACGATACTGCTATGTACAAACATTTACACTCTGAGAGACTTCCTAAAATCGGTCCTACAAGAACAGGCTGAATGATACTGCTATGTACAAACATTTACACTCTGAGAGACTTCCTAAAATCGGTCCTACAAGAACAGGCTGAACGATACTGCTATGTACAAACATTTACACTCTGAGAGACTTCCTAAAGTTGAATCGGTCCTACAAGAACAGGCTGAATGATACTGCTATGTACAAACATTTACACTCTGAGAGACTTCCTAAAGTTGAATCGGTCCTACAAGAACAGGCTGAATGATACTGCTATGTACAAACATTTACACTCTGAGAGACTTCCTAAAGTTGAATCGGTCCTACAAGAACAGGCTGAATGATACTGCTATATACAAACATTTACACTCTGAGAGACTTCCTAAAGTTGAATCGGTCCTACAAGAACAGGCTGAATGATACTGCTATGTACAAACATTTACACTCTGAGAGACTTCCTTAAGTTGAATCGGTCCTACAAGAACAGGCTGAATGATACTGCTATGTACAAACATTTACACTCTGAGAGACTTCCTAAAGTTGAATCGGTCCTACAAGAACAGGCTGAATGATACTGCTATGTACAAACATTTACACTCTGAGAGACTTCCTAAAGTTGAATCGGTCCTACAAGAACAGGCTGAATGATACTGCTATGTACAAACATTTACACTCTGAGAGACTTCCTAAAGTTGAATCGGTCCTACAAGAACAGGCTGAATGATACTGCTATGTACAAACATTTACACTCTGAGAGACTTCCTAAAATCGGTCCTACAAGAACAGGCTGAATGATACTGCTATGTACAAACATTTACACTCTGAGAGACTTCCTAAAATCGGTCCTACAAGAACAGGCTGAACGATACTGCTATGTACAAACATTTACACTCTGAGAGACTTCCTAAAGTTGAATCGGTCCTACAAGAACAGGCTGAATGATACTGCTATGTACAAACATTTACACTCTGAGAGACTTCCTAAAGTTGAATCGGTCCTACAAGAACAGGCTGAATGATACTGCTATGTACAAACATTTACACTCTGAGAGACTTCCTAAAGTTGAATCGGTCCTACAAGAACAGGCTGAATGATACTGCTATATACAAACATTTACACTCTGAGAGACTTCCTAAAGTTGAATCGGTCCTACAAGAACAGGCTGAATGATACTGCTATGTACAAACATTTACACTCTGAGAGACTTCCTTAAGTTGAATCGGTCCTACAAGAACAGGCTGAATGATACTGCTATGTACAAACATTTACACTCTGAGAGACTTCCTAAAGTTGAATCGGTCCTACAAGAACAGGCTGAATGATACTGCTATGTACAAACATTTACACTCTGAGAGACTTCCTAAAGTTGAATCGGTCCTACAAGAACAGGCTGAATGATACTGCTATGTACAAACATTTACACTCTGAGAGACTTCCTAAAGTTGAATCGGTCCTACAAGAACAGGCTGAATGATACTGCTATGTACAAACATTTACACTCTGAGAGACTTCCTAAAATCGGTCCTACAAGAACAGGCTGAATGATACTGCTATGTACAAACATTTACACTCTGAGAGACTTCCTAAAATCGGTCCTACAAGAACAGGCTGAATGATACTGCTATATACAAACATTTACACTCTGAGAGACTTCCTAAAATTGAATTGAACGTAATCCAATGAAATAATTCATAACATTGATCTATAAAACTCGACCTACGTCGAGAGAAAGTAATGACTTTTACAATTACATGCAATTCCCAAGTGGGTAGTTGACACGGAACACTGGCGGCAAAAAAATGGAAGAGGGTCCGTCACAAGAAAGAATGCATACGGATATCTCTGATGATTGTATATCAATCGCATCCCCCACACTTCTACAATCTGATCAGTTGTTTGATTCCCATCCCGAAGATTGGCCATTTGACCCGATGGCTGATAGTGCAAATACTGGTCAGATTCAACTGTTCCTACACAGGACGTAAATGGCCGAATACCCATTTTCCTGCGTCGAGACTCGATTAAGAATACCAAGGAACAGTTTAGGATATATCTCAACCAAAATGAAGACTGTTTGTTTTAACTTCCGAGTGAAACTACCTTTTAAGATCTTCCTAGTGAAACTACCTTTTAAGATCAACTTGCATAGTTGTATGTCCATTTCTATAGTTTGGAAATGAACGGATGCGTGTTCTTGAGAACTGTCCGATATAATTACGCAGTGGTGTATATTTGTATTGGACTTGGAAGAAGTTCACACTTTAATCTGGGTATTCGGTGTTTATAATACTAGCAGGTCGTCTTTTCTGTGTCGTTACTCTATGAAAGTCTAAGAACGTCTAGCCGTTTCAGTGTGTAAACTTTATCCATTCACTAAGTAAATAGTTTTTATACTTCATTTGAGAGAACGATCAAAGCTTTTATGTGCCCTCTTGAAATCACCATTTTTTGGAAAGATGACAAACACAAGGTTTGCCTATACAACTCAGACCCTTTGTATATCTCCATTACGGACCTATATCAATATTTACGAACCTCGCGTGTCTAGCCATTCCAATTTGTAAGCGTTATGGATTCAATAAGTAAATAAATGTAGTTTTTATGCTTCATTTGAGAGAACGATTAAACCTTCCCAGTACCCGCTTTGAATTTACATTTTGGGAAAATGACTATAAACAAATGCTGGCTTTAATCTCAGACCTATTATGTCCATGACGGACTTTTATCACGATTTGCAGATATCGTTTGTCTAGCCATTCAAGTGTGTAAACTCCTTCCACTCACGTATTAAATAGTACCGTGCTTCATCTTGTAGAACAGTCAAAACTTGTCTGTAATATCTTGGAATTTACACTTTCGGAAAATACTTTAAAGACAAGTAAGGCCTTTACATCTCAGAATGCAATTTTCATCTCCAGGACGGACCTATATTGACTCTTTCCCACATACAAACAAAAATATGCAGCTGACGACATTGACGACATTAGCAAAAATGTGAAATATCTCCATAAATTAGTGTTTTTAAAATCATTAAATAGAGCTGAAAATATTGTGGCGAAAGGGAAAATTGATCATCTTGAGCAATTTCTCCTTTCGTCACAATGTTTTCAAAAGTCGTTTGCTGCAAATGCGTCGGATTACGTCTGCAATTGGCAAAGGGTTAAGATTTGCGAACATGATAGTAACGTACTTTCTCTAAATATGGGAAGCTAGTCCCGCCCTCTGATGTCCATATCTTTTTTCAAGATGTCTTGAGCAATTTAGAAAGTTGGTTGCCTAAGAGAAAAATTCTAGTAAACTTATTTTGAAATCGACCAAAAAGTGTTCGATGTTAATATGTTTAATGTGCAATATAATATGGCTAGATCAAGTTCTGTAATGGATTGTCCAACATTACTTTTAAATGCATTTTCTAAGCTTCTGTGTTTGGTCTGAATACACCTCTTTATGTAATTATTAGATATATATATATATGTTTTTTTATTTTTTTCATTATGCAAAGAAGATGTACAATCCATCAGCATAAATGTATGAATGCGTTTGCCCATTTAACAATTTCCGGCCGAATAAAATAATAAACCAGAGAGAATGGCCATCCATAACCCACACACTGCTGCCTGCTGAAAACGGAGGGTCTTGAAAACAGTATTAATTAGATGGGACCGCTCGTGGCGAGCTGTCGTATCTGGACATGCGTCACCTTACACCTTACTAGAGTACATGGAATCAAAGCACTGAAAGTGATCACAGCAAGGGGCTAACTGCAGATAACATTTTGACATGCATTTACCGATCCCAAAAGTCTAACTTGAACGCTTTACACTAGCACTTTGTTAGTTAGCACTTTATATCCATATATTAAAAATACTGTACACACAGTATGATGTTCTATCGATATACTAAAAGTTGACATACACATGCGCATCTGCTATCTGGATAGTTTCTGCTTAGCACACCTCTTGGTTTACAATGGATTTTAGCCGTGTTTGTTTTTAATGCAATTAACACATATACATTTCATATCAAAATCACAATAACCTAACACTGATAATAATATTGAAAGTCTAATTTTACTTTCAAAGCAGAAATAAAACCCTGTGTTATCTACATTTTCTTCAGCGTGCAATGATTGAAATATTGTTAAAAGCGACGTAAAACATCATACACACGATTTAATCATTTCTTAGTGTTTCACAACGCATAGGTGAATCGTTTTAAATGCATTGCTTTGAATACATTTTAAATCCCAACATTTTGAAAGAGTTTATTGCAGCGGTGTTAAATGACAATTGCACCACTGATATCGGCAATTTATAAGATAAAAAATATTATATTTTTCTTATAAAATTGTTTTATCTTGCGCAATGCGGGAATCGAACTCTAGTCTCCCGCTTCCCGGCCGAACATACTAACCGCTACGTTACGCGGCCACTTCTACTCAATGATTTTATTTATAACATGATTATAAACCGATACACGAGTTATTTAGTAAGCGAATTATTTAGTATTGAAGCGAACAAATGTCATTTAAATCATTTGTATTATAAATGAGACTTGACTATCTTATTCCGTCTGCTGGGGTTGTTCAGATTAATTTTGGTTGAGAATTTGATGTATTTACGCAGGAATCTAAAATGAAATACTCTTGTACTTAGATTCCTGATTAACGTTACCGCTGAAAATACATTTTATTCGAAAGGATTTTTGGAAATTCCGACGCCTAGGCTCACTTGCACATTTACCGTATATGTTATATTTTGTCAACTATTTATTTTATTATCATTTAAATAATTTGAATGTTTGAGTATATATGTTATCATTGGGACTCAATTATCTGAATTTGTTTTTGAGTCGGAATCGAAAAGTTGCCTTTACTCCATTCGATTTACAATATTTAGGAATTAACAATGAACTTTACGCGCCATCAAGTATGTTGAAAGCGTAGAAATACATTTTAATTATTAATCATGTAATTCATATATTTTAACATAAAATTTCTTTCGAGTTATTTCTTTTGGGTTAGTGATGTCGAATTAAATCCATTTTCGGTTTCATATGTCAACAAGTTACCGCATTTTGATTTTTAGACAGGAACTTTTGTTTGTTTGTTTGGAGTTTAACGCCGCTTTCAACAGCTTTGGTCATATCACGGCGGTCAGTGCACCTACCCATGTTTTCCTGGCTTTCCCACACCAATACTTACACAACATTCTTTCGAAGCCACTGACTACTTTCTCACATAGATCAGAGGTGAGAGGCAATTGAAAAATCGCCCGAAAGAATGTCGCCGCAACCGGGTATCGAACCCGTGACCTCCAGATCACGAGTCAGATATGCTACCAATTGAGCTACCCGGCCGGGCTCTAGACAGGAACTATTGGCGGTACGAGATGACCAACATGGGTATTAGCTGGCAACAGTCATTTAATTTTTAACAACATATTCCACAAATCATCCACTTTCATTGACATTATGTACGATCTGCAACCACCAATACATCTATATGAAGTCGAGATGGTGTTCAGAAACGAAGAGCTGATATAGAAAGACAGATGTGAAGTAATTCAATGCCCATATCGTAAAACGCCTGTTTAGATTCCAGTCTCAAAATGGTGCGTCGTTTCGAAAATCAGCTACTGTAGCAATTGGCTCTAACGAGCCCTTTGCTAAAAACCATAACCGATACCGTATTTGGAATATCCTAACATGAATAGAATAAAGGCTCGGCAGAGTAAAGGTTATTACCTGATCAGCCTCTACCTTCGATATACAATACATGTGTATGCGTGTATATACGATACATGTGTATGCGAGTATATACAATACATGTGTATGCGTTCATATACAATACAGTTACAGTATGTAAGGTTAGTACATACAGATATAAGTACGAATTACAAAGTATGTTGATTATTATAATAAACCAGTAAGAGGGAACGAGATGGGTATTAATGAAGTCTAAATGTGCTCTAAAAATTTCAAACAGAGATGAAATATAGATATAGTATCATTATTACTTATATTACCTATCGTAATAGATATTTTCCATTTTAATGAAGCTGTGGTATATGAATTTTGCAAAATTATTGACATTTTTGTTTGTTTTCTGTCATGAATAATTCCATAAATTTATGCATATTTAGTCTTTTCCAGTAATATTTACTTAAGAGTTGTGATCTTATTTCATGGTAAACAGGACATTCCAAAATAAAATTAAACTCATCTTCTAAAACATTGCAATGCTGACATTTTCTCTCAGATCTAATTATTTTGTTAGGTTTGTGCCATCTACCCATTTCTATTTCAAGTCTGTGACCAGATACTCTTAATCTTGTAAGAGCAATTCTGTATTAGGTATTATCCACTGTGTTTAGATATTGCTTGAAGTTGAAAATAGCTATTAATCTTTATGTTATCGCTCTAGGTGAGTTTTGTAATTGGTTGTTCCAAGATTGAATAAAATAATCTTTTACTCTTTGTGTAACTATATTAATAAATTGTTTCATATTTCCCACTCTTTGAAAGAGCCATACATCATTAAAGCCGTGTGATTTTAAGATATATTTGATTTGAGAAGCCCAGTTTTGTTTATTTGTGCATTCTATTAAATCATTTAACATCACGTTATAAGTTTGTTTAATATATTTTCTTTCTCTTGACTGTATAACTTTGAACCAATAGTTCAGCATTTGTATTAACCTTTCAACTCTTAAAGGACACCTTCCAGATTCACCATAGATACAATGATTGTGTGTTTGCTTTCTTACCCCTAGTAGTTGTTTTAGAAATCGTAAGTGAACATATTCTAGCTTATTTGCATTTAAGTAGCCCAATATTTCGGCCCCGTTATTAAGTATAGGTAATATTAATTTATCAAATAAGTCTAACTTATGTTTTATAGATAAAAATGTAAACTTGGATATATGAAATACCCTTTAACGCTTGTCCACTTAATGCTTCAAATGTGCCAATAAATTATCCGCCTGTAGAGAAAACTATTCCTAAATACGTAAAGTTGGTGACAATTTTTATTTCATTTTCATTGTATAAGAATGATACATTTCCTCTTAAATGTCCTCCCTTTCTAAAAATCACAATTTTAGTTTTATTTACATTTACAACCATTTTCCATTTTTGACAATAATCGTACACAAGGTTTGGTCCGTTTTGTAGCCCTTCCTCATTATCCGAAAATAAGACAATTTCATCAGCATATAATAATATAAATAGTTTAAGCATTCCGGTATCTACCTTTGGTAATCAAGTGTTCTTCAAGGTCATTGATGTACATTGCGAAGATAAAAGGTGACATACAGTCATTACTACGCCCATTAAGCATTCAAAGCTTCCGCGGAGGTTATTATTAAATGTTACCTTGGATTTTATATTACTCTATAACGACATGATAACATTGAGAATTTTGCCTCGGATTCCATACTTGATTGATTTATAAAAAAATATGATCACGTACGAGATAATCGAACGCCTTTGTAATGTCGACGACGCATACATACAGTTTTTTATTCAAAAAATGCCTTATTATCCCATGCAAGACAAAAATATTGTCTATTGTTCGCATAATTTTTTTTAATTTTTAATTCAAAAACCCGCGTGTACTTCTACGCATACGAAATATTCTTCTGCCCGGTTATTGAGCCTATTATTTAGAATTCTGGTCAACAAATTGCCCAATGCACTTAACAATATTATACCTCTTTAGTTATCTACGTTGTTGATATCCCCCTTTTTATGTAATGGAACAATATAACCATCAGTCTACTTACAATGAAAGTAACCCTGTTTAAATATTGTATTAAAAACTGTATGCAAGTAATTTGCAAAATATGCATAACCGTATTTGAAAAATTTATGAATGACATAATCCAAACCGCCAGATCTATCGTTTTTTAATTGCTCAGAGGCTTTTTTTTTTATTTCTTCATGTGAAATGTCATCGTCTAGTTCCTCAAACATTACTTGCAATGCACTGTTTAAAACTCGTTCATTAAATTCTAAAACTTCTTCATCTGGTTGGAACAAAAAAACGGATTCCGGATTATTAATGGACTTGAAATATTGCTCAAAGCTTTTAGTGTGAATATGTGTTTTTTCCTGTTTTATATTTGATGACTTTAGTAATTTCCAGTATTGTTTAGTATTCTTAAAACGAAGACTCTGTAACTTTTCCGTTTTTTATTTATCGAATTGACGTTTCTTACTCCTAATAATTTATTTATATTTAGATGACGTCATATCGTGCCCGTTGTCATCAGTACTGTAATTACGATATTTTTTAAGATTTTTATATAATTCACCTCTGTGTATCGAACAATCATCATCCAACCATGGTTGTTTATTTTTGTTAATCCTAGTGACATATTTAGTTTCTTTCTAAGAAACGGGTTGCAAGCATTATTTAATAAATTATAGAAATCATCTAGATTAATTTCAATTTCTTCATTGTTAAAAATTGTTTGATAATTTTTGTGATAAACCAACCAAATTTCCTTGAAAGTGTTCACTACTGACATTCCCTAAGAATGTATCTTTTTTGACGTCGTCCCATTTGTAACAAAAATCAAAAGTATCATAGACGTTATTGTCTACAGTAAAATTATCTTGAAAATTAACATTATTTTCTAATGGCAAAGCTAATAGTACAATGATCAGATAAGATATTTGGATCTTTAACATCGAATGTGCTGAAATATGTTACGGAATCAGGTTTACATAAAACATAATCTACCACACTGCTACTATGATTAACATTACCCTATAAATAGTTCCCACAACTACAATAATGATCTCCCTTGTATATCATTTTGATATACAAAAATGATGAGCATTAAAAGAGAATATTTAGGGAAACGCTAAGGTTTTTGATTTTGACAACCATTTGTCGTTGATGTCTTCGTATGATTCTGATTATATCGACTCTTTAATTCAATTATTTTTGCACGTGCAATTTTTTAATTAAATTATATTTGATATTTCTCTATTCAACATATAGTAAATTCTCCTATCAAAATGGCCGACAATGGAGATAATTAGTGTAGATGTAGGAACTATGTATTGTTGTATTGGGACATTGAAATAATGTTCGCAATAGCTCACCATGAGCATAATGAGCACAGGTGAGCTACAAAGCGCAAAGTCTGAAATGTAATAATAAAACGGTGAGCTATTGCTTAAATAAAATATTTGTAGGACTTTCTCCAATTTTCTTAATAATAACTCTTAATAAATGATACCATTTATAAATTTTGTTTTAACAAAACGAAAGTGTATTTGGTAACTTCTCTATATTTCAAGCTTGTTTACTTCCTTGGAAAACGGTTATTGCAAAATTGACTAAAATATGGCTCGTCTATGATGTTTTAATAAATAACCTCATTCTGGAAACTAGCTTTCATTTGATATACGATTACTTCAATTTTGTTCTACCTAAATGCGCATGCGTAAAAGCGAATATATTCAATGAGGAAACGTAGTTAGAAATGGAGAAATGACGCGTTATTAGATTTACTACTTCCTGGACTAGATCTAGCTAATTGAATCGGATTCGATATTTCCATCATATCTCTCAATGTGATGAATAGAAAGTAACGCGATGTGATAAATTGGCTAGACTAAAACAATTACGTGGTAATGCAGTGCCTAGGAAATACAATTAGAGTAGATATAATAATGCACCGCTGGAGATTGTCACGTGATTTTGAATAATTGACTTACGTTATCAAGTGCATTGCAATAAACGGAATTATGCTTTCTTACGTGCGATTGTGTGTGGTTATTTAGCGCGTGAAATTAAATGTCTTACTATATTTGGATGTGTTCGCAGTTAAAACATTGAGGACAAGAATATACACCCCACCCCCCGATTTATTTGTTATATATTGAGATGTTACCATAGTGGGGGAAATAGATACAAACAAATGGGAAAATCATCAACACGAGTACTCCCTCATTCTCATCCATGTTTTCACAAGATGTCTGATGCAAAAGCGTCAACTGTCGTGTGTTTCAGCTACATAACATTATTGGTAGTCATCTTTGTTCTATCATAGAAATACTCGTTACTACAACTAAAGCACAAACTATCCATAACATTCCTTTTGCAAAACCAAGTAAATCACTTAAGCAAAATAAGGCTTGGTTATCTCAAATAGTATGTAACAGAAATTGGTTATTTAACCCTTTTCTACTTTCAGACGCACTTTGACGAATCTACAGCAGACGACTAATGAAAACAATGACGATTTCTCCTTTCGCTACAACGTTTTCAATTTTGTTGCATATGCTTGCCTACATGTTTCAAAAGTCCTCTACTGCAGATTTGTTATTTGTGGGAAAAGGTAAACAGTAAAACGGTTATTTAAGTGAGCAATTATAGTCTGAGTGAGAGGAAATAAATCTTCCCATTAAGGCCAGCAAAATATAAGAGACTTACATATATCATCCGAAAATGTATCTAATTATGAGAAAATGAGAAATTACTTCATGTTCTTTTTTACTCTTTACAAGAAAAAGGGAATAGATTTTTTTCAAATTTACTTCCTTGCGTACATCATAGTTAAGGTTTAGTGGTCAATTTATTGATATTTTCATTTATATTTAGTTGCAGGCATTTAATGTGATAAGAAATAAATTCGTATTTATTTGCTTGTTCATTTAAGACATTTATTTTCTTGCTCCGCTCATAGCTAAAGTCTATATGACCTGTGGCGGCTGTGATTTGGGGTATCACAAGAGTCGTTATCGTCCGCCTGTAACGTTAACGACAGAGCGAACGAACAATTTTTAAACGTGACATATGTTGTTTACAAATATGAATTATTTTAAAGAAAATCCACAACACCGGCCATATAGATTATCTAGACTAACATGCATCAATCCAGGGGTTGTTAGTTTGAACCCCAGCTTCCGACGTTTGACAAAAGTCACTGTGACAACCGTCAAGTGTCTTTCACCAATGGGCTTAATTTGTGGAAAAGCATCCAGTTGCTTGGAAGGAATGTTATGTGGAGTACTGGTGTAAGAAAACCAGGAAACACATGAGTTTGGGAACTTGCCGCTGTACTATGACTGAATATATATTTTTTAAACGGCGTTCAACCCCAATAAATCAATCAATCTAAGCGGGTTACAGGACTGCTACAACATGTTAATTGATTGTTTGGTGTTTTACACCGATTTCATTATGTTTTCAGTTACATCCCGGCGTTTCTTGGGTAATTGTCCAATAGATCTGGTCCATGTATCCTGAATCCAGAGAGTCGGTTGTAATGCTAACCCCAATACCCTGAGCACCAAGGAGAGAAAGCCATTTATATAATGTTAGAAGTATTTTGTTTGACTCGGTCGGCTGTTCTAAAAGGATTGTCGGTTATAGTTTAGGCTAACTATTCCTCACATGAAGACGAATTGTTATGTATATGCAGCGGACGACTTTTGCAAGTGTAACCAAGGTTTTGGTATAAGAGTCGTTATCGTCTGCCTGTAACGAAAGAACGAACGAACGAACAATTTTTTAAAGTGACATATGTTGTTTACAAATATGAATTATTTTAAAGAAAATCCACAACATCGGCCATATAGATTATCTAGACTAACATGCATCAATCCAGGGGTTGTCAGTTTGAACCCCAGCTTCCGACGTTTTATTTGCTTGTTCATTTAAGACATTTATTTTCTTGCTCCGCTCATAGCTAAAGTCTATATGACCTGTGGCGGCTGTGATTTGGGGTATCACAAGAGTCGTTATCGTCCGCCTGTAACGTTAACGACAGAGCGAACGAACAATTTTTAAACGTGACATATGTTGTTTACAAATATGAATTATTTTAAAGAAAATCCACAACACCGGCCATATAGATTATCTAGACTAACATGCATCAATCCAGGGGTTGTTAGTTTGAACCCCAGCTTCCGACGTTTGACAAAAGTCACTGTGACAACCGTCAAGTGTCTTTCACCAATGGGCTTAATTTGTGGAAAAGCATCCAGTTGCTTGGAAGGAATGTTATGTGTAGTACTGGTGTGAGAAAACCAGGAAACACATGAGTTTGGGAACTTGCCGCTGTACTATGACTGAATATATATTTTTTAAACGGCGTTCAACCCCAATAAATCAATCAATCTAAGCGGGTTACAGGACTGCTACAACATGTTAATTGATTGTTTGGTGTTTTACACCGATTTCATTATGTTTTGAGTTACATCCCGGCGTTTCTTGGGTAATTGTCCAATAGATCTGGTCCATGTATCCTGAATCCAGAGAGTCGGTTGTAATGCTAACCCCAATACCATGAGCACCAAGGAGAGAAAGCCATTTATATAATGTTAGAAGTATTTGGTTTGACTCGGTCGGCTGTTCTAAAAGGACTGTCGGTTATAGTTTAGGCTAACCATTCCTCACATGAAGACGAATTGTTATGTATATGCAGCGGACGACTTTTGCAAGTGTAACCAAGGTTTTGGTATAAGACAACACTTATATAAAACTAGTAATGAGCTTGCTTTTGTACCCACGTGGTAGAGCGTTTGCTTTCGGACCAAGAGAAGAAATATTCCAGCCGTGGTACAACAATGGTGTGGCAAAATGTGAAAATTGCTTCAAAAAGCAATTTCTCCATTGGTCATAAAGTGTTCAATTGTATTCAACAATGCTGCGTTCATTTTAAAAGAGAATTTCCATATTTGTTCAATTTCAATAATTATACTTTCCTTTTTAAAGATCGTTCATCTAGTTTTCTAGTTTTCTTTTCAACGACATTTGCTGCAAATCTGTTTTTACGTTGGAAAGTATTTAAGATAATACAGTCTCACAGATAAACGTATATATATAGGGACCACTCCATGAGAAAACCGGTGATATTGACAACATTTTCGATTTTTGGATTTTTACATCTTCATACAGTCAAAATTGTCTAGTTTTGTTTGATATATATGTGTGACAAATATTAACGCCGTTATGCACGTCAAAAGAAGACATGTGTTACAAATTGTTGAAATTAATTATATTGTATAAATAAATTGAACTTAACAAATAATTATATTTTTATAATTTTCTCTTATGCAACATTCTGCTTTAATTTGTTATAATCAAAACAACACTTGGTTCGTAAGTAGGGGAACACATGCAGCTGGGATAAATAGATAACAACATGTTCAGGCGTTTGTTTTGTCAAATCAAACACTCAGACCTGCAACATTCTGCTTTAATGTCAGCTGGAATAACTAGATAACGACAAAATCAATGCCGATTTCATTTATAGTTCATACTTCAGTTGGCTTTTAACATTTCTTTCAAACTTACTCTCAGGAAGAATGTAAAATGAATGGACGTGGGCGATCCTGACCAGGCTGAACAAATGCATAAGCTTATCAGGATTTCATTAGTCGCAAATTCATGAAGATAATATTACCATATATACAATATATAATTATATAGCATAACTCTACTTTAATGGCCTTTGTTATGTACCATATAGCATCTTGATTTGGGTGCAAAATAAGTAACACATAGTGTACACCACCACTGCATGGCGGCATTACATTGTATTGACAAGAATAAAGTTGCCTAGAATGAATAATGTGTTGAATACTGCTAGAAATAATTCATAGTAATTAATTACATGTTATCACCGTATTAACAGAAGAATTGTTAACAGTACAAGTATCCAACATGAATCACAGCATACAGCATAAACCTAACATCTGATCAATATCCTTTCACCAGACTGCGTTTTCCCCATGGTTAAAAAAATATCTAGAATCATTGTTGCTTCAGGAGTTTCATAGACAACAACATGAACAGCGATTCCAAGATCCTTCTTGCATCTTATACAAACCATTTTGATATAAGATCCATTTCTCTATGATCTCAATCCATGTCAGTCCATGTCAAACTCTAGATAGCCACATAGGTACCAAACAAGAGAAAGTTGATGCAAGGCATCAATGTCGCCGGAAAAGACTGCATTGATTTATTTATGTATTCTTGACTTTCCTTAGTCTATTCAAACATTAGGAACGTTGAAATGAAAACATTTACTTATAAATTTTATATTCACCTATACATTAGGGTATCTATAAAAAATTAACGAAATGTGTACACATTTATCTTGGCTTAAATTTAATTTTGCTGTTGTTACTTATTTAAATAATAGTATTCATTCATATAATTTCAATGTTTGTCAATCTTATTCGAATCACAAGGTAAATATCCTGATATTGCTTTAAAGGGAGGTAATTTGAAGAAAACAAAAGTCTTCAAAGAAATATATCAGCATTACCGTCCACAGTTTAAATTGTTCTATTGTTTGTGGATTTAAAAATGTTCTTTTTTTCTTATTTCTACATGTACAACGAAATATTGCGGCTTCTCTTTGACGCTTTGCGTCAAACATTCGTCTTGTACTTGTCTAAAATAAAATAATATCACTCGCTTTTTCATATCGAAATGCGCATGCGCGAAAATCGATGTTAAAGGTCACGAACCTACACAACAGAATAGGGTCTATATTTAGCTTAGAAACAGTTCCTACTTTAGATATTCATGGATTAACATTATTAAATGAATTCTACACAAATCAAGACATCTCTTTGAACATGAAAACAACATTTAGTAAGTTAAAATTGCTATTAAAAGGAGAATCCGAAATTGACCTCAATGATGACACATAAGAGTCTGCATTAGGGGGTGTTGGTTCACGTCTTGAAGGGACCACTTTTGTCTTCGTAAATAAGACAAAAAACTTAAATGCGAGTGAAATAAAAAAAAAATGCAAATATTAAAAAATCGGAATATTTATTTCATTTTAGATGTGTCATTTATTATTGTTCGTAAACAACCACAATTGTAATATGTTCAAATCATCTAGATTTGTTTCTTTCTAATAATAAGCCGCCCTCCCATGTGATTTCCGAAAAGCTATTAAAAATAGAAGTCGCGGGCTTCTGCCCGGCGACTAATGACCTTTTCTTCGATCGATGACTTCTGTCACTGGTTATACTATCACTTTATGGTTACGCAACTGAGTGATGCATGTAGTACATGCAGAATGAAAAAAACATATTTCCAGGTGAGCCTCCTGCAAGTGCAACACCCGTTGAGAAATTATTACATGGTTAATCTTTTTTACAAATCACGTAAGCCATAACGTAATATAAGAGGAGAATACATGAACGAACAAGAGGTGTGATGTACTACCTTTCTATCAGTTATGTACATTCATCAGTCACTTGTAAAAGTTTTAGTTGTTGTGCTAATGTGTATATAAATTGATCTACAATACAATTCAATAATGCATTGTGTTCCTCTTTATATAATTATGTAATGTCTGTTTGTGTATATGTACATTTTTTTTTTATGCAATGCACTTTGCTCGAAACCTTTGTTGATTGACCCGTCTGCTCCATACATTGTATTGGTCTCTCTAATTTAATTTAAAGGTATTGGCATGGACATCAGAGATGCGTAACGTGTGTTTAAATTACTGTCAGAATGAAGATTGATGCGGGAAGAGATCAAATTGCCCTTTACGAGCAATCTGGACTCCTCCTGCGCTTTTTTCAAATGTATACTATAGAAAGTGCGGGAAAAGAATGAGGTTCTATGGAGAGGGTCGGATTGTTTGTGTTATATACTATTTGTATTTGCCATCATTTTTGAATATGTGTTAATGATTTCACGTTATCTCATGGATTCGTCTCACACTTTTGGTAATGCATAAGTTTGATAAGAGTGTAGTATCTGATCATCTGGTTACTCGTAACCAGGCCGTGTTGTTACAGAGCTAAACCATATGTGTACCTTCATGATAAAATGATAACATTTATACCTCCTTATGCAATTACGTAATGTTTATTTGTGTAAATGTTAATTACTTGTGTATTGGCCGGTGGCCTGATTATACAATAAACAATTTGAATTTGAATTTGAATATAGTACTTACACCACTGTTTAACTGAAGTCGGTATGTTGTGTACATAATATATTGAGCTGTTCTAAAGTCTATGATGTTTTCGACAAGTGTATATTACGATCCACCCGCACATACATCACACATAAGCCAGGTGTATACTGTTTGTCGAAAGTATAACAAAGGGTTCTATTACCTATACACCTAGATGCGGATTGAATTGTATGGATTTGCAAGCTGATCTGTTTATTTAACGCTCGCAAATACATGATATTTTCGTTAAGCAACGCTAAGTTATACATACATAATTGAATAATAGTGACACAAATCAAAGTGTTTTGCATCCTCAATTTCAACCGATTCACACGGTTTTATTTCATAGACTTTTATTTTCCTATGACTACAAGTTCAAAACCTTATTGAGGGTTATGTATTTTATTCAATTTAATTTTCGCAGATACAGATAAACTGTTTTCATACAGTCTTGTATAACACCATAACAGCGTTAACATATATATTAAGTAGTTATATAAACTGAAAGGTGCTGGCAATACATAAGAATTTCACATAATCAAAACTAAAAAGAATGAAAAAGAAGAACGAACGAAATATTCACAATCATGAAAAACAAAATAGTTAAAATAAATATTGATACACATGTATTTATATATGTGTTTACTAATCTTACACGCTCGTGTTTGTTGGATGTTTTGAATTATGAATAAATTCTTCAAATAAATGGGGCAGATTAACCGCCTTGTAACAGTATGTCGCTCTTCATTCCATCCGCCGATGTACATGATGTTTACAAATAAACCAAATCAAACTGTGTAAACATGTGAGTTTACTTCCGCGTACACACACAAATGACGTCAATCTTTGATTGATGTATCATGATTACGTCATTTCTTATGCGATGTCACTATCACCGGTTTTCTCATGGAGTGTGGAAGTTTCTTATCAATTGGCCACGTCTGTCAGAGACTATCACCACTCGGGGGTGTTATCAGTTTATTGCCATATATGAGCCAAATTACGAGAAAACCAACATTGTGAACTGTGCGTAATGTATCGACCGGATCAGCCTAAGTATGCCGCGCAGGCTAATCCGGACAGACAGGTTTCGCCTCCTGTGGTTTTTCTGTTTCATGAATCATTACCCTAAACCTCTGTCCCCCTGAGACGGAATGTGTCGGCTC
Organism: Serripes groenlandicus; assembly: GCA_031761405.1. Lineage (NCBI taxonomy): Eukaryota > Metazoa > Mollusca > Bivalvia > Cardiida > Cardiidae > Serripes > Serripes groenlandicus. Next base: position 369,306 of record JASEVX010000008.1, on the reverse strand, counting down.
GAATTGGCCTGCGCGGATTACGCAGGCTGATCTTGGCCGATATATTACGCAGAGGCCATTAAGTTGGTTTTCTCTTGGAACGGCTCATTTATGGTTTATTAATGACTTTAGTGGTCCACGCTATTTGGTCTGGGTTATACGGGTCTCATTCATATTGAATAGCAACCAAGTGTATTCACCAGATATAGAATTTATTGTACAGTATAGCTGACCGTCGATTTAATTACTTTTTGCACTCTTGATTTCGCTATACTTCAAATTAACTCATTTCCCCCATGAAGGCTGCTTTTCATTCCTCTGCATCAGCCAACTTTTGAAAGGATTGTGACAAAAGGAGACATGCTAACAGTGAGCAATTCTCCTTTTGCCACAATATTGTTTAACTCTATTCAACAATTAAACTTTCATTTACAGTAAATGTTTCATATTGTTGCGTATATATTCTTTATAAATTGTTGTATTTTGAGAAATGGTTTAAATGGGTCACGTAGGCAAAACACCCTATACTGTTTTCTGATTCGCGAAAATTAAGGCCAAATTGAATGTCTGTGTAGTAAGGATGAATGCCTGTACGACTAATGGCGGAAAGTCAAAAACTTTGTTCGATAGCGAAAATACGTGGACTAATCTTGATCTGGGCTGATCGAAAAGACTAGTATTTCGCCTTTCGTAAAACGTGGATCAAATGGTAGTTGCAGTCAGCACATAAATAACAGTCATGAACGTGACATTTTAACGTGACGTCGTGTTACGCTATCTGGAGCGATTTACGTGATTCGTCAATGTGTGCGTCGTTATTCATAAATAAGTTAATGTTTATTATGAAAAGCCAGTGATGAAATATCAGGACAGGAAAAAATCCGCGATGCAACAGTTCTAAGTGCTCGGCTGAGCAACCAGAGCTGCTCCTATGTTGTTTTCAATAGAATGGTGCATACCAGGAACTGGTTCGCGTTAAATGATATATTAGAGTTATCACATGTTCGAGTTATCATATGTTCGAGTTATCATATGTTCGAGTTACCATATGTTCGAGTTATCACTTATTCGCTTTAAATCATATATAGATTTATTACCTGTATTCCGATGATATTAAAAATATGTCACGAGAATGGGAGTTAAAGGATGAAAAAAAAGATTTCCTGAAATGAACCATTTTTTTTCACCCGACAACACCCATTATCATGGTAGTATGCAAAGAGCAACTGTTAAAACCACTAACGTATATCCTTAATAAATCAATGACCAACGGGGAAATGCCTAAACAGTGGGAAAAAGGCAAATGTTATACCAATCTACAACTCTGGATAAAAACACACCTGAAAACTATAGACCAATAAGTATAAGCTCCATTTGCTCAAATATAATGCAAACAATAGTGAAAAACAACATTACAGAGCATATATTAGAAACAATCTATTCTCAAAACACAAGTTTGGGTTTATGAAAGGGAAATCATGCCCACTACAACTACTAGAGACACTAGAAGATTGGACAGACAACGGAAAGGAATTAGACATTATATTCTACGACTTCAGGAAGGCATTCGATACCCTACACAAACTAGAAGCCTATGGTATCAAAGGGAAACTTCTTACTTGAATAAAAGACTTCCTATGAAATAGAACACAAGAAGAAGTCATCAATACTGTACACTCAGATGAAGTACCGGTCTTCAGCGGTGTAACCCAAGGGAGTGTCCTGGGAACAACGCTGTTCCTAATTGTCATCAATGACATCCCTGAGGTTGCAGAAACAATTGTCACACTATTTACAGATGACACACAATCTTACAATGTGGACAACTGCCAAGATGACCACGAGCTTCTCCAAAGACCAATTTAGCGACTGGTCACATACATGGGACCTTGATTTTAACACAAAAAAATGCAAAAGACTTCACCTAGGAAACAACTCACAAACAGGAGACTATTTTATGAAAGGCAGGGATCTAAGCAGATAATTAATAACAAATGTTGAGGAAGAAAAAGATCTGGGAGTTATTGTAGATAATAAAAAAAAAAGAAAATCACTCCCATATCACAGTTAAAATTAGAATTGCAAATCGAGACCTTGGAGTAATCATCAGAATGTTCACATACGTGGACAAACATATATTCTTACATCTATACATATCATTAGTCCGACACCATCAACTGGAGTATGCGAGTACGGCATGGTCACCATATCGAAGAAAACACCAGATCGCCATCGAAAATGTCAAAAGACGAGCAACAAAACTGCTATCAAACATACAATTCCTTCCCTGTACTGATATACTAAAATACCTAGGAATCCCATCATTAGAATACAGAAGACTAAGAGCAGACATGATACAAGTCTTCAAAATACTCAACAAATACGATCTAACTTCAAAGGAGGATTTTTAAGCCTATCGATGTACACACAAACAAGAGGAAATAGTCTAAAACGGATAAAAAACAAAAAACAAATACAGACCTGAGAGAGAATGCTTTTAGCATTAGGATAGTGGATCCTTGGAATTCGCTCAAAGACGTAGTTTTAATGGCACCTAGTATAAACGCCTTTAAGAATAGACTAAATAAACATTGGATTAACCACCCATTTAAATTCAACCCACGATGCCACTTGTCAACAAATATCACAAACATAAGAGATGGGTCATTAGAAGACGAAGGCTTTCCAGCGGTCTCGGAACAGTTAGTAACAGTAAGTAACAAACCAATAGTAAAATAAATTAATATTTCTTCTACGACTTACATGTATTTTCATTACATGTGTGATGAAACCAATTCCAACAAATATCTCCTATGCACACAAGTCTGAAAACATCCAAGCAATAATTTGGAAAAATCTCGATAAATAAAAGAATGTTTATCAAATAGAATTTAAAAAAATGATGGCAAAAGCGTCAAAATACGTTTGCATGTGCGATATGGGTAATTTAAACAGAGCGATATGACGAGTGGGCAAAGCAGTTATATGGAACAACAAATGACGAAGCAGATGAATGAATAAATCCCGAAATATTCAATATGAACGAGAGAAGCAGAAAAATCAAAACGGAAAACACAATTCAGTGGAAAGATTTATGAGTTCACTTGTATCCCTCTTATGCATCTATAAGAACTATTTGTGAACAGTTAACACCCAGATTAACTTGTAGAGCTCTAGATAATGGGCGTTTTGCATGTTTTAAAATTTTGAATCTATAACCCTGTGTTGTCAGTATGACGATTCTTTTGAGTACCCACTTCATAGGGTTTGCTAAAAAGAGAGAAATTGTAGGGAAAAGAGGTGAATACCCTTCCTTATCTGGACCTCTGTAAATAAACCTGGTATAATGGTAAACTGATGCACAGGCGATCAATCAATCAAGGTGACTGTCATTCTAAAATAATGATTAATGCAAAAATTAATGAACCTTTCACTCTAAAAGATTAAGATTACTTTCTAAAATTAAAACGATAATTTAATAAATATTTGTCCCACATACGACACTATGTAGACATTTTCGAACAAAACCTGCAAAACTATATAAACAATTAATACATAACATTATTATGATTGTGCTCATTGTAGCGAAAGGAGAAACTGCAAATACTGGGTAGTTTCGTCCTTTGTTAATTGAATTTCGAAATTAGTCTGCTTTATAGTCGTCAGAATGCATCCACATGTGGGAAAAAAAGGTTTAAGATCACTGGCCCTGAATCACAGCGCTCATTTTCGATATATTTTCCCTTCAAGTGTAAAATTACAATATGAACGATATTTCCAAATATCAAACATTATTTCTTAACATCCATTGCGAGAATTCGGCGCAAGACAAATACATAAATCGATTTTGCTGCTTCAAACGCAGTGCAGACAGAAAAAACTATCTTTGAAAGAACAAATGTAAAGCATCTATGAGTTTTAACCATTTCGAACATACATTTTGTCTACAGTATCTAAGCAAAAATGTGAAAGATATCTCTATATGAAGGTATAGTTATTGAAAAGAGTTGAAAAAACATTCATTGAGGGGACAGTCAAATTGTCATCCCGCTGTTACGGGAACGAACTCTGAACCTTAGGATCATGATATATGCGCTATATCTGACTCCTGCATTGACTGACTTTCGTGAATAGATCGTCTTATTGTTCGACTCGTGAAACTGTGTCGTTGTCGTTGTTGTTGTTATTGTTAGAACTCTTTTCTAGAAGCAAAATCATCACATGGTACTGTCTAAATAAGTCGTTTCACAAGAAAACCAGTATTGTGGACTCTGCGTAAAGTATCGACCCGGATCAACCTAAGCATGCCGCGCAGGCTAATACGGCCTGACATTTTTTCGCTTCCTGTGGATTTTCTGTTTCAGGAATCATTACACTATATCTCTATCCCCTGAGACGGGATGTGTCGGCCCGGATTAGCCTGCGCGGACTGCCTCGCGGAACGGCTCGAATGTCTCATTGTTTAACTATTTTAACTATATAAAGATGGAAATACTATTGACATGGTATATGTTCAAAGTTATAAATATCTACTTAACAATCGAATACAAAACGAGACTGTATTCAAGTTTGAGAAGGTAAACTAATTTCTTTTAATTTTAAATTTCTAGTTTGAACCGTTTATACTATTGTTCGAGAAGCAACACAATTAAAAGGTATTGTCTAAAGAATTAACTTATTTGCTATGTTATACAATAACGAGATGGAATTTACAGCTATTTTTATCAGACACATTATTTGCAACACGTTAAATACAAATATTTACAAATATTGTATTGCATGAGACAAACAATATGCTTATTCGCAAAACACAAAACAAAGACATGGACTTTTATAGAATACAGAATACAGAATTTTATTTGTTATAAGTAAATACAAATACTTTTAACAACTTTACGAGTAGATAGGCAATGAACAGAAGAACATTCGATTATTTAATGAAGTGAAAATTATGTGAAATACTCGACTCTTTTCAAATAAGCAAAGTATATTCATTTTGATATATTTCTATCTAAGTAATAGACTTATGTGAAAATCAGTTTGTGAATGTTCATACATAATTACATATGTCCAAGTTTATTAATATCGTTTAATATATTTAGTTCTACGATCAGAATATTTTGGACAAATTAGTAGGAAATTATATTCGTTTTCAATTTGATTATTTGAGCAAGTTTGGACGCATTCTATTATTTCTCCGTAAGATTAAATGACGACATCGTTCTATTGTTAAAGGTACTGAAATTCAGATGGAGATCAACATTTTGAAAATGTTAAAATTTCAGCTAATATTGCTAATTGTTCTGCAACCGGAAGTTACAGCATTTCGTATTTACCTTTTCTTTATGTTTATTAATCTCTGTTACTCTTATATGTTTGATGCGGCAGTATAGTTGCACGTAACGCTTGTGGTGCGAATTATATATTTACAATGGTACCCGGCATGTCACGCTTTAGCCTTTACTTTGATATGAAAAGGTGGGGAGTCAGGGCTCCGTAAAGAAATCCGTGCAAGCTTATTTCGAGTTTTGCTAGTCATTATGGGCTAAAAAGTAAGTTCAATTGACTCGTATTGTTCCGTATGATTCGCACTTCATCGCATGTCTTGCAATTGTTTTGTATTGTTGGATTTAACTTGGAAAATCGTGCAGCAAGATGCAAACTGTCGAGTCGATTTCGTCCTTAAAGTGCTTCGGACACATTTCATCTGCGGTTTGGCCTGTTTTATGGTTTTTCTGTTTACATACTCGTATAACATTGATATACAGTCTGCAGAGAAACAATATCTTTCGGCTCAGGAGTCGTATATAGTTTCTCTTCACGATGTATTATGCAGTGATTGTAAATTTATAGTAGATCTAACAAGGTTTTGTTTTTCTGTTTGTTACAGTCTTTTACAACGTCTATGAGAATAAATTAAAGCTGTCGCACCATACCACGTTGTTGTTTCGTGCCTGCACACTAATAGTGACAATAAAGTAAGCAATACAAATTGGAAAACAGTCAATTGAAAGCCATGAAAATGGTCAAAATAAGGCTTACTTGGTAGGTCTACCCTGTAAAAATGTTTGCTGTACTCGAAAGTAAAATTATTAATTTAATTTTATCCCAGAATTATGATTATAATATATAAAGACAACTTTTGAACAGTTTTAAAACTTTGACAAGACTATCATAATCTGGAGTTCTGCACCTTTAATTCGTGAGAGGGCATCATCTATATTGAGTGAAAGCTATTCTTAAATTAGAGTCTGTATTGTTGTCAAGGTAATTTTCGAATTCGCAATCATGTTTATATTAGCAATACGGTTCTAAACGATTCGAAGTATTATGGTAAATATCTAGTATTCGCTGTTTGATAATTTCATTATTAACTATTACATTAAACTGGTTATGCCAGATACAAGAAAGACCACATTCATCGAGAATTTATTTCATGTAAAATCCCAATTTTAGTTTTTGCAATATAAAACGTTTTCTACGCCTAATTTAATAACTATGAAATAATTTGTTTCGGTATCTTTATTCAATACTTGATAGTCATAACATTAAATTAACCCTTTGTTTAAAGCGAACTACTTCACACAAGTAAACAGCCAATTACCGGAAAAATATAATTACGTTTTCAAGAATGACCTGGAATGTAGATAATTGGCTTATATCAAGAACTAAAATCTTTATTTGACCTCCAAAATACTCAAAAAGCTATCAAATGATGCATTTTCTGAAATCTCATATTCATATAGTTTATGTTATTTTATAAGATATTTTAAGGAATGAATAAACCCGCTGGGATATAAACATTGGGTTTCCCAATCAGCTGTTAAGATGCTCTTTTGAAATTTACACATGTATCAACATCATAAAACAGATATCATCTGGAAAATACCAGTTTACTTATGTAGGTCTCTGATATTAGAAACAAAACCGACTTCTTTCCAGGGGAATACTACGGTGGCATAGACATGACATTTTTCTTTTTTTTTTTTACCCTTTTATCTTTTGGGAACGAGAAACTATCTTGTGGGAACGAGAAACTTTCTTGTGGGAACGAGAAAACTTCTTGTGGGAACGAGAACTTATCTTGTGGGAACGAGAAACTATCTTGTGGGAACGAGAACTTATCTTGTGGGAACGAGAAACTATCTTGTGGGAACGAGAAACTATCTTGTGGGAACGAGAAACGTTCTTGTGGGAACGAGAAAACTTCTTGTGGGAACGAGAACTTATCTCGTTCCCACAAGATATTTTCTCGTTCCCACAAGATAAGTTCTCGTTCCCACAAGATAGTTTCTCGTTCCCACAAGATAAGTTCTCGTTCCCACAAGAAAGTTTCTCGTTCCCACAAGATAGTTTCTCGTTCCCACAAGATGAAAGGGTAAAAAAAAAAAAAAAAAATGTCATGTCTATGCCACCGTAGAATACTGAAAAGAACGCGTATTTTTTTCATAGACAAAAAAAATCAACAAATTAGACTAAAACTTTTTACATCAGTCTGTCGACTTTAACTACGATCTACAGGGTTCTCGCGGGAAGATAAACATGTTTTGCCTAGCTTTGTGGGAATTTGTTAAATATTTAATATCGGTATTAAAGGAAATGTGAAACTGGTGTGATAACAGTGAAACGTCGATATTTCCCTCTGTTAATTGGAGACAAAAGGCAGGAATTTGTACTAGATCTTCGTTAATAATGTGGTTGTGAAATTGGATACGATGCTCTTAAGAAATTCAAACTTTGTTTTATATATATATATATACTCTGAACTCTAGATAAGGGGCGTTTTTCATGTTCTAAAATCCTTTTTTGAAATGAGTGTTTTCTTTTTAAGCACCCACAGCATACGCGTTGGTTGAGTAGTAAAGAGGGCTATCGTGGGGAAACGACCAGTGTGCTCCCGCTTGTCTAGTTATCTGTACATATCAAATAAACTGTTATTGTTATCATTGTTTTTACATTTGTATCTTTATATTCATGCTTAAGTATTTCAAACGGACAATCTTTGTAAGAAGTTCTTTGTATACATATACTTACTAGCAGTTACAATAGCACACCAGGATAAAAACACAAATCACAGCATTAGCTTACATTCTTTTATCCATCGACTCAACCAATCTTCCATTTATGCTACCATTGCACATATGTATACATGTAATGCTATGAAATTATATGTTTATGTTTCATGTTTCGTCATTGTTGTATAATAGTCTATGTTTCTTGTATTTTGTATATGTGTAGTACCGTCTACATATGAGGAAGTAATACGAAAAAAAACATAAATGGTTTTTTTCGTTCATAGGTAACAGGTGTGAGATTTTTTTTTTTTTTTAATTTTTCAATAACCCATAAAGCTTTCTGAAATGAAACTGGCCAAATCCATGTGGGCCGCCATTTTGGATATGTATAAAATGAGACGAAAAACACGGATTGAAAATTATTGTCGTCTTTTTAATCATTTTTCTTTAAAATCGATATTTAAGATCATGAAAGTGCTGTATTATGTGGGAATTAACATTTGTACGAAAAGTTAAAAATAAATGAAACTGTAAGAAATATGTTTTACCGCTCGTCAAAAAAACGACAGCATTAGTCACCTTACGCCCGAACCTAGATTTTGACTGTATTGTAGCCAAAGAAGGACGTGACGTCATTTCCGTAACACTTCATCTTGGCGTAACGCCAATGGAGCGACGTCGTTTCCCGCAACAAATGTGGTATCAACATGAAATACCCCAAATTCCTATACATGAGCTATTGACTCACTCATTCAAAGTATATTGATAAATTTACCAGTAGTAACTTATTTTTTTAAGCGGCGTAAACATAATAAAGAAAATTAAAAATTATTAGATTTCATGCACGAAGAGTATTAATAAAAGTCAATTTATGACCTTGATTTGTTGTGTGTAATACTAGTGCAAGACAGACAGGCTTGGTTAGGTGAATGTTATAGCATGGATTCGATCTACGTGATATAACTGAAAAGTAAAGACTCGATGTATGCTCAATACGATGGAGCCGCTATCAAAATCGAATGGGATCCATAAATTACTTCGAGATATCGACGTGTTAGATGGACGACCCAAGTACAGTGGTCTCACTATACCTCGAAAACGAAGGAGGCCGATAAAATACTTCGAGATATCGGCATGTTCGAGCGATTCCTCAATCTATTCTTATATATTAATATATGTGTTTTCAGCTTCATAATTCACTAATACTTAACTTTTTATTATGAAAAACAAGCCAGTCATAAGATCATATCAAGAAAAACAGCACAGAAGCAGTTCTGATTGATTGCATGTCAGACAAATAAGAACTGCTGCTACACTATTTCCAAACGACAGATTCCTCACAGGAATTGGTTCGAGTTATACGGTGTATCCAAGTTATATATAGAATGTCCGTGCTATCGCAATCACTGACAATTTTCAACAAATATGAAATTGTTTATAGGTTCTATGCAAGATACCTCGGGATTCTTGGAAGCGCCGTGTTCGAATGGTTAGCGTCGTGTATTTGAAAACGGGCGTCCCGGGTTCGATCCCATGTCGCGGCACTACGGTCATGGTGGAGTGAGGCAAATGTTCTAGCCTAGTACTGGTTTGTTTACCCAGGGTCATGAATTAGTGAACTGTCGCCGTGATATAAGATAGATAATGTTGAAAACGGTGTAAAACATCAATTAAAAAAATGTTTCTTTGAAGAGTATAATCTGCCGAGCGAAATATACATTGCGGCATTTTTACGGAAATCTAAAGTCGTAGTAAATTAAATTTTAAAAGCAATCCTTCCCTCCTAAACACTACGTCAAGATTGAGTTCGGCGATCCTGTGATGTAACTGTTTAGATCAATGTATTCACTGTGGAGTGCACTTTTTGCTAGCCTTGTACAGGTGTGTTAATTCAGGAAACATGAAGACGTGAACTGTCGCCGTGATATTATTGAAATAATTTTGAAAACGGCGTAAAAAACAATTAAAATAAAAATAAGATCAACTTATTTATAAGATTCAAATTTAACCTTGATTGTGTTTTCCACATATAATACATATGCAGCATACAATTTTGAAGACATCAATGCCAAACTATAGACATCAAAGAGCGTCTTCATGTGGGAAAGCGTTTAAGTTTTCGATTTTATTTGTAGAAATCTCTCTTTCGTGGGAAATATTGTTATCGATATTTTGGCATATTCTAAGCATAAATGGTCACGCGACCGAGGAAGTAGAACCTCGTCTTCATAGGTTAGATTTACATTACGCCAAGTCCATAATGTCGGTTTTCTCGTGCGACGGCCCATATGATAAACTTGAATCGCTAATCACACGCAACTAGGAACTTTTGTTTATGTGTATATTCGGATATGGAACGTCTTTACTATCTTAATATGTTGTATTGTATTATACACCGTACATTTTCCACGTATACGAGGTACATATTTCCATTGACATGGTACAGTTTACATGATATGCAGTGCCTTTTCTGTTATACATGGTGGTTATTTAATAATATGCAATGCAAAAAAGTGTAGATACACTAGAATAATCTTTATGTGGTGTACAAACAAATCATATGCAATACAAACAACATTATATGCAGTTCAAATGACATTATATGCAGTCATTTTTTTCAAAACATGTGGTGGTAGTTTGATTAATATACAGTAGATTTACCTTTATATGCGGTGCATTTTTCTTTACGAGGATCGTACTTTCGGCATTCTACGGAATAATTTCGGAAATTACCGAGTATAACAGTCTATTTCAATCAAAGTGCTGAAAGGATTGATGGTAAAGGGGTGTCTGTAAGTTGAAAAGATATAGCATAGTGTATATGGATGCACGTTGTCAACAATGTATCATCGACATGTTAACAAACCAAAGCAGATATGTTTGAAACAACACGAATTGCCTGCCAATAACCGAGCAGCGACCATAAAGCATAATATTTCCTGTTCAGTTGACACTAAATATCCACACTGTATATTGGAATCATGCTGTTACATGTAAATGACAGACAATCGAAAGCATGCTAGAGTTATGTTTGTTGTGCAATTCACATCTGCAGGTCATAGGTTTCCTATAAACCAAGTTTGAAATTGATGCATTGAAAATTTACTCAGACAATGGCCGAAGAAAACATTGGCAAATAGAGATTATACCTAATACACTCACATCATATTTATGTTCGAAATATTGGATCGTTCTCCTGATCACAATAGTGTATAAGTGTGACCATGAAATGAATCTGCCAAACAGAAACAGCGTTTAGACCAATGAATACAAACCGTGACGAACGTATTGTCAAAAAGACGGAAAGACAGTCGGTCGCTCCAGACAAAGTAAACTCAGCTTGGTGAAAGAACAAGAGACCTTCCATGTGTTGCATTCGAGAAAGTCATATATAATAAGTAAGAACATGGAAAGATAAAATAAAGACATTCTCCAAAAACAGCATGCTAGAGTGTTAGTGTGTACTTTCTGCAGGAGATAAGTTACCTTATAAACAAGTTTTAAAATGTATTGAGACAATGGCCGAACTTTATAAGGAAACATAGAATAACTCCTATTACTGCTTTATTTGTTCCTATCGGGTGCATTGTTTCCCATATACAATAAATATGCTGCAGACGATATTTAGGGAAATAAAAAATTATATTCTATCTATAATTTATAGTATAAATGGATTAAAAATTACATTATGCTATTATATAATTCAGCAATACGCTTTACATTCAGTCTCATTCAAATCATTCCTCTTACAACTCTCTCAGTCTCTGTCTGACCCAGACTCATTCAGTCTAAGTCACTCTCTCATTATCTCACAGCCATCACTCTTTCACAGCTACCCACTCACAACCACCATCACTATTTCACAGCTACCTTAATTATCTCACAGCCACCATCAATCACAGCCACCACCATCACTCTTTCACAGCTTCCCTAATTCTCTCACAGCCACCATCAATCACAGCCACCACCATCACTCTTTCACAGCTACCCACTCACAGCCACCATCACTCTCTCACAGCTAGCTACCCACTCACAACCACCATCACTCTTTCACAGCTACCTTAATTATCTCACAGCCACCATCAATCACAGCCACCACCATCACTCTTTCACAGCTACCCACTCACAGCCACCATCACTCTCTCACAGCTACCCACTCACAGCCACCATAACCCTTTAACTACCCTAATTATCTCACAGCCACAATCACCCTCTCACAGCCACCCACTCAAAGCCCCCATCACTATCTCACAGCCACACACTCACAACCCCCATCACTCTCTCACAGCCACCATTACTCTATCACAGCCACCATAACTCTTTCACAGCTACCCTAATTATCTCATAGCCACCATCAATCACAGCCACCATCACCCTCTCACAGCCACCCACCACTATCTCACAGCCACACACTCACAGCAACCCTCGTACACGTTTGACAAATGTCAGAAACAATGTTGACCTAGCTGGGGCTCGAACCCACAACGCTTGTATTTTGAATTGACAGACGGCTGCTCTACCTACTGAGCTACCGAGTTTCATACAAATCGATGCCATTACAAAATATATATTTATGAAAAGTTAATTACCAGGTCAATACTACGCAGTAATATTAAAAACATGTTTTATGTTATCATCGACACAAAGTGGTATCTCATCATAATTATATAAGTATTCGTGTCGTAATTTTAAACATTTTAAATTTATTACTAAATAAATATAAGTTACAGGTTTACCCATCAATCTTAGTCTGAAACCTATTAATACGTAAACTCAGGTGCTTAAAATAACACCGTTGTTATAGCCCAATGGCTACGAACGAAGCGCTTCAAACCTTAACGTTCACTTTTCAGTCATTGGTTCGATCCTTATGCCAGGCGTGTATTTTTGTCTGTTTGTTCTTTTTTCTAAATTTGATTTGTATATATTACATATACGACCCCATCTATTTTTCTTTTCAGACAATTTCATTCAGTCGATCATAAGATTCCTTTCATCTTCAAATGTTTCAATTCTAGTGCAATGTCAATGTACGTGTAATCTTGCCCCAAATGTTACAACGTATCTTACATGCACATATATCTTTTTTTATAAGAGAGCGAAAGGGAAAAAATGAAAGAAAGACAGCAGACAGACAGACAGCCAGCTCCATAAGTGCCTCTCAGCTTTACAGACAAACGAATTCAAATTCAAATTCAAATTCGATAATACTCAGAACAATTCAATGATTGACATGAGAATAAACTTATTTAATTTAAACTTAGTTAAGTACTATTTCTCAACTATTTCATTGTCTTAACCATTTCTGTATGTATATTTGTGAATATCAACCATGAGCTGTTTATGCTTAAGTTGAAAATAAAATTTCTGTTCTCTTCTGTTCTCTTCTGTTCTGTTCTGTATCTGCACACTTTTGCACTTCATATAAATTGAATTACCACCATATATAACGGAAAGAGCATTTCATATCATGGATAATGTACCATGTCAAATGAATTATGTACCTCGTATACATGAAACTGTACTGCGTATAATACAAACCAACATCATAATACAGTAAAGACCGAAAAACATGATCCAATAGACCAATACAACTGCAATATTTGTGTACATTTACATAAGTAAATTATTTTGTACAATATGTATTGTAGAGTTAAAGAACATACGAAGTAGAAATATTAAATTGAAATGCTTTGCAAAAACAATTGCTTTATAGATTGATTGATTGATTGATTGATTGATTGATTGGTTGATTGATTGATTGATTGATTGACTGATTGATTGATTGATTGATTGATTGATTGATTGATTGATTGACTGATTTATTTATTTATTTATTTATTTATTTATTTATTTATTTTGTAACAAAGTAGCAACTCAATAATACATTATAGCTTGTTTATTACGAGAAGTACAATGTCCCAATAACCCCAGCTGTTGCTCTTCCAACAACATGACTGCTCAGCTAAACGTCACCAGCGTGACTCTTTTGATATGAAAACAGTCCAGTACTTATACAATCTCCCAACTGCCTTAGGGAAGTTAGTCTATTAACTATTGGTCAGATGTCAACCCTGTAGACTGATCAATTGCGCCTGTCAAAAGGAACAATGAACTTATAGAAGGATAACCGAGTCACAGAGAAAGATGGTTGATTAAGCTAACCGTGTCACAGATAAAGATGGTTGATTACATCTTTACAATTTATTTATTTAATTATTTATTTATTTATTTATTTATTTAAGTGTAACGACGTTATGGCGATTTCGGTGATCACGACAGCATGTTCACCTTAAGTTTTTTCCCTGGCTTTATCGAACCAGTACTACTGCATATAATTACAAAACTACCATATGTATCGAGACACTGACTGCATGTTGTATTGCATATGAAGTTATTTGAAACGTTATATGACGTTATTCACAAAGCACTTGATTAATTATCGGAAAAATGAATGACCGATCCGAGGTTCGAACTCTCATCCCTTGGCTTGAAATGTCTCGTAGTTCCTGACTGAGCTATTGCGATTCGACATTTAAAAAACATGTAAGGACATACGGACAGACGGACGGACTGACAGAAGGGCGGACTGACAAAAGGGTAAAAGGAAGGAAGAACAGAAGGACGGACGGCCGGGCAAACTGAAGGTTGGTAGGAAATCTTGAATATTAGCCCGCAATGTACTAAGTGGTGGACTATTTATTACGCTTTCGCGGATTTATGAGATTTTCGAACGTTTAAGATTGCACTGTCTGATAACCAGTCGTATAACCTCGGCTGTACTAGTTAACATGAATGAAATATCGCACGCCGTTCTGAAAACCAGTCGTATAACCTCGGCTGTATTCGTTAACACGAATGAAATATCGTACGGCGTTCTGAAAACCAGTCGGATGACCTCGGCCGTACTCCTTAACATGAATGAAATATCGTACGGCGTTCTGAAAACCAGTCGTATAACCTCGGCTGTACTCGTTAACACGAATGAAATATCGTACGGCGTTCGGTTAAACTTGTGTCTTAAGGGACTGCTTCAAGACATTTGATCTCCAATCTTCATATGATTGATGGTTTGGTATTTTACGCCGCTTTCAACATTATATAACGGCGTACCAGTACTACTTTATTACCCCGTTCTAATTAAGCCAGTTATTGGGGGGAAAAGTAACTAGTTGGCTTTTATTAACAGTCTATATCGAGATCATTATGAGCAACTTCTCTTTTTGCCACAATGATTTCAAAAGTTGTCTGCTACAGAGGCGTCATAAAGCGACTATATGTGGGGAAAGGGTAAACTGCAATCAGGGGGGATTTACTTTATTATTTTCTGTTCGTAATAATAGACGACAGCAAAACGAATTCCAAACATTTTGTGATCATGCAGAAAACATGAGATTAAAATTATTATCGTCTAGTCAATTACTTATAAATCATTTTTTATTGCCAAAGTATGCACTTTAATTTTTATTTACAATCATCTTACTTTTTTTTCGTAAATAGGTAGCACCTATAGATATATTAAAGAATTACTTTCTTACTTACTTGCCATTATAGATAGTATAGTCAACATTTTTAAACTGTTCAAGAGTTGTCTTGAAATATTAGAATCATAATTCTGGGATAAAATTAGAGTAATAATTTCACATCCGAGTACAATAAACATCTAAATATTGATCGTTTATGCTTAATTTTTACTGGGTAGACATCGCCAGTAAGCCAACTTTTGGACATTTTCATTGACTTTCAATTGCTGTTTTCCAACATTTACTGTCAAAATAGTTTTGAACTATTTATTACTTACTTTGTTGTTACTATTAGCAATACTTGCAGAAGTTTCTTTCATCTCCATCTGGAGTTCAGCACCTTTAAATGTGAACAGAACCATATTTTGACATTGCACATCCTCTAAACGTTTATAAAACTCTCATGTTTAATCCATGTTTAATCCTTGTTAAAATCATGTTTAATCCTTGTCAAAATCATGTTTAATCCATGTTAAAATCATCTTTAAACCTTGTTAATTCATGTTTAATTCAATCAGCATAACTATAAATTCCGAATTAAGTATGTTTCTTCGCATTTTCCTGTCATGTATATCTCATGTATATATATATGTGTTTAGACAATGTACTTTGAATGTGTTTAGACAATGTACTTTGTATGTGTTTAGACAATGTACTTTGTATATTCTTAGACAATGTACTTTGTATGAGCTTAGACAATGTACTTTGTATGTACTTAGACAATGTACTTTGTATGTGCTTAGACAATGTACTTTTTATGTGCTTAGACAATGTACTTTTTATGTGCTTAGACAATGTACTTTGTAGGTGCTAAGACAATGTACTTTGCATGTGCTTAGACAATGTACTTTGCATGTGCTTAGACAATGTACTTTGTATGTGCTTAGACAATGTACTTTGTATGTGCTTAGACAATGTACTTTGTATATGTTTAGACAATGTACTTTGTATGTGTTTAGACAATGTACTTTGTATGTGTTTAGACAATGTACTTTGAATGTGCTTAGACAATGTACTTTGTATGTGTTTAGACAATGTACTTTGTACACGCCATTACAAAAGGTTGTGTCTGCCAGTATTCTTACAGTTAGTTTCGGTTCTACTGATATACAATACTGATATCAATACTGATATACAGTACTGATATACAATACTGATATACAATACTGATATACAATACTGATATACAATACTGATATACAATACTGATATACAATACTGATATACAGTACTGATATACAATACTGATATACAGTACTGATATACAATACTGATATACAATACTGATATACAATACTGATATACAATACTGATATACAATACTGATATACAATACTGATATACAGTACTGATATACAATACTGATATACAATACGTTCCTTTATGATATTCGCAGCAGAGGGTTGCTACAAGTGTATAAACAAGTACAATATATGCCATATGAGCCGAATTACGGGAAAATCAACATTGTGGCGTAAAGTATCGACCTGGATCAGCCTGAGCAATCCGCGCAAACACTTTTCGCCTCCTGTAAATTTTCTGTTTCGGGAATCATTACTCTATACCTCTATCCCCCTATGACGGAATGTGTCGGCTGATCTGGATCGATCCATAATGTTGGTTTTCTCGTGTAACGACTCATATCATTAAAACTGTATGACGATAGATATGATAACTGCCTACTACAGGTCATCTCAGACTGACCATTACGTCAGCTATTCAAATTGTCGCTTACTAAAACTCACGGTATAACCATATAAAGTAACGATAGAGAAAAGCGGAGATTGTTGAGTGTTCCGATTGTATAGCACGGACTTTTGTTGTATCGTGCGATTACATTGGACATAAAAACCGAGCACGTGCTCATATGTTTATGAGTGTATCAGGTGAATTCGAGACGACCTTAATGTGCGGAGTAGTCAGATCCAATATACGTATAGCGAACTTTTTTGTACTGATTTTAATGAGATTGCAAAAAATGTGAACAAAGATGAAGACTGCATAATTTCAAAAATGCATTTTTGATATATATGCCCCACAGATCGATTATGACACTAACATAATGAGAAATAATATAAAAATAATCGTTTTTGATCTTAATTGTCGTTTAAATAAAAACAAAATCTCAGACGTTCGGATTCCGTTACGTGTGTAGGCGTGGTTTAAATATATGTTTACGTTGTACAGCGCGTCTAACCATCAACTCAAATAAGTATCACCAACGGAGACTGGGCGGCAGTTATCTGTCGGATATAACCCAGGAGAAGTTTTATAGGAATATAGAAGTACATTTTATAAGGAATGCAAAACACACACGCAATACACCGGCTCCTAATAGGGCTGTCGCATGATATATGGTCTAATATTAGGTCAGCTAAAAGTACTTAAAACTGTTCTATATATGATTATATTGGAAAATCATTATATTTCAACGTGAAACTATATCCATGTGTTGTAAATTTATTGTGTTGTAAAGTTATTGTGTTGTTAAGTTATTGTGCTGTAAAGTGATTGTGTTGTTAAGTTATTGTGTTGTAAAGTGTTTGTGTTGTTACGTTATTGTGGTGTTAAGTGTTTGTGTTGTTAAGCTATTGTGTTGTAAAGTGTTTGTGTTGTTAAGTTATTGTGTTGTAAAGTGTTTGTGTTGTTACGTTATTGTGTTGTTAAGTGTTTGTGTTGTTAAGCTATTGTGTTGTTAAGTGTTTGTGTTGTTACGTTATTGTGGTGTTAAGTGTTTGTGTTGTAAAGTGTTTGTGTTGTTACGTTATTGTGGTGTTAAGTGTTTGTGGTGTTAAGTGTTTGTGTTGTTAAGTGTTTGTGTTGTTAAGTGTTTGTGTTGTTACGTTATTGTGGTGTTAAGTGTTTGTGGTGTTAAGTGTTTGTGTTGTAAAGTGTTTGTGGTGTTAAGTGTTTGTGGTGTTAAGTGTTTGTGGTGTTAAGTGTTTGTGTTGTTAAGTGTTTGTGTTGTTAAGTGTTTGTGTTGTTAAGTGTTTGTGTTGTTACGTTATTGTGGTGTTAAGTGTTTGTGGTGTTAAGTGTTTGTGTTGTTAAGTGTTTGTGTTGTTAAGTGTTTGTGGTGTTAAGTGTTTGTGTTGTTACGTTATTGTGGTGTTAAGTGTTTGTGTTGTTAAGTTATTGTGTTGTTAAGTGTTTGTGTTGTTAAGTTATTGTGTTGTTAAGTGTTTGTGTTGTTAAGTTATTGTGTTGTAAAGCGTTTGTGTTGTTAAGTTATTGTGTTGTTAAGTGTTTGTGTTGTTAAGTTATGCATTAAATCAAATATTTTGATAGTACAGTTTCAGGGCTCTAGATACGAAAACTATTTCACATTCCCTTATCCTTATATGATATTCAAACCCTATGTTGTCGGTACTCAAAAGAGTACTATCAGTGAGACGAATATTTTGAGTACCAACAACATAGTGTTTAGTTGAGTACAAATATAGACTGTGTTGGGTAACGACAAGTTTACTCCACCTTATCTAGTACTCTGGTACTTCACCCGGGATACTTCTCGAATGTGTTTAGCTCTACAGAAAAAGTATCCATACACAAACAGAATCAACGTTGTATTGTTTTGTAAACCTTGAATTGTTTTGTAAACGTTGTATTGTTTTGTAAACCTTGAATTGTTTTGTAAACGTTGTATTGTTTTGTAAACCTTTGAATTGTTTTGTAAACGTTGTATTGTTTTGTAAACCTTTGAATTGTTTTGTAAACCTTGAATTGTTTTGTAAACGTTGTATTGTTTTGTAAAACTTGTATTGTTTTGTAAACCTTGAATTGTTTTGTAAACGTTGTATTGTTTTGTAAACCTTGTATTGTTTTGTAAACCTTGTATTGTTTTGTAAACGAATTGTTTTGTAAACGTTGTATTGTTTTGTAAACGTTGTATTGTTTTGTAAACCTTGTATTGTTTTGCATAGTTTCGACCTTCGGTTTGACAAAACCTTGGCACAACGTTGGAAAATCCCTACAACGTATCATTATTGAATAAAGTCTTAGTAGCCATGTTGTTTGATTTATCTTTTGTTGAAATACTATTGTTACTATTAGTATGCCCTCATATCACATAATGTAAATGTGGTGAGTGTACAAATCAATTCTAAGAGAAATTTATCCATTTGTCGCAATGTTTTCGAAAGTCATCTGCTTTAGATGCGTCATTATTGGTCTTCAGTTGGGACATGATTAAAGAATGTCCTACGAAACTGTAAAACAGACAGTGTATAGGTTACATGTATGAATAACCAACACAGCTTCTATAACACATCAATTAAGCAGAAATCACCATTTCCAAGGGAAAGGCCGAGTATAGTTTTACGCAAT
Organism: Serripes groenlandicus; assembly: GCA_031761405.1. Lineage (NCBI taxonomy): Eukaryota > Metazoa > Mollusca > Bivalvia > Cardiida > Cardiidae > Serripes > Serripes groenlandicus. The sequence goes on along the minus strand of JASEVX010000008.1, from coordinate 349,463 downwards.
TGAATAAATACATTTCGTGGGCTTGGCGTGAAACGGTTGTAACTAAAAACCTATTTCGAACACCCTGGTTTAGGGGCAATTTTGACACCTTTGTAAACAATGCAAATTTAGGTGCCATTGCTCAGAACGAGCAATGACACCTACATTTCCATTGTTTACCAAGAAAAATGTTTTAACTTTTTGAAAGACTTTATGGCGAGGTGATTAACCTTGTTAGAGAAATACAAGTTTTAGTTACAACCGTTTCACGCCAAGCCCTCGATACGAGCACTGGAAGACAGTGGTGCAATGGTAGAGGTTCGGTAAAGTACCCGGTTTCGAGTCGCGTGATAAGCGGGTTCTGACTATGCGATTTTCCACACACACACACGCTCGCGAGTACTGGATACGTCTCCAGGAAGCGGACATCGAGCGTGATTCATATAAGCTGAAAGCTTGTTTCGCAATCGATGTAAAATAAATAAGTTTAATGTAAACAATTGAGCCCGTGCATGAGAAAATGTAGGAATTGGTTTTAGTAAACAGTATAGATGCAGATGATCCTTGGCATATGTACAGTCGAATCAAGATAAACACTGTTCACATATGAGCCGTCCCGCGACAAAACTAACACTATGGCCTCTGCGTAATGTATCGAACCAGATCAGACTGCGCAGTCCGCGCAGACTGATCCGGGCCGACAGATTCCGTCCCAGGGGGATAGAGATATAGAGTAATGATTCCTGAAACAGAAAATCTACAGGAGGCGAAAAGTGTCATTCCGGGTAAACCTGCGCGGCATGTTAAGGCTGATCCGGGTCGATACTTTACGCATAGTCCACAATGTTGGTTTTCTCGCGGAACGGCTCATATCAATATATCTGCGTAATGTATCGACCAGATCAGCCTGCGCTGTCCGCGCAGACCGATCCGGCCGACACATTCCGTCTTATGGGGATAGATGTATAGAGTAGTTATTCCTGAAACAGAAAATTCACAGAAGGCGAAAAGTGTTTATCCGGGTAAACCTGTGCGGCATGCTTAGGCTGATTCGGGTCGATACTTTACGCAGAGTCCACAATGTTGGTTTTCACGCGGGGCGGCTCACTTGTTAGAATGTTTTATCATCTGAACACACACTGTCAAATAAATGTCATCTGAACACACACTGTCAAATAAATGTCATCTGAACATACACTGTCAAATAAATGTCATCTGAACACACACTGTCAAATAAATGTCATCTGAACACAAACTGTCAAATAAATGCCAACTTTCACCACTTTCTTATGCACTGGCTCATATAAAGAATCTGAACATGTTCGCCTAGTTTTCCGATAGAGAGATACTCATTGATAAACGACCTTCTCAGACGATAAATTCGGCGAAACACTTGTAAGATTCCGGTACAGTCAAACTGTGACTTTTCAGTTGACGGAATGATATTAACCCTTTCCCGCATACAATCAATTTGCAGCAGTGGATTTATTTTGAAAGCACTTCGTCAAAAATATGGAAACTCCATAAATGAAAGAAGGAATACGTGAATAAAGTTGAAAACGTTGTGACGGATTAGGTGTTTTGTTTAGGTGGTATTTTACGCCGCCGCTTCCAATATTTTTTTCTGTTGACTCACGGACTTTCCTTGCTAAGTAACCAGAACGTCCGGTCCATTTATCCTAACGCGATCGAGCACAAAAGAGGGAAGGTCAAAACAATGGGTTTTAAAGTCTTTGGTAGGGATCGAACCTTCGACCTCCAAAATACATGTACGTGGCGGACGCTCCACCACTTCAAATCCGAGTCGCTAATCTTTGAGCCTTCAATGTGCGAACTACTTTTATCCTATCACTTTGACAAACTTCGGTGGTAAATAAATGTACCGTTAACATATCTTACTTACTTACTTAAAACAAGCCAGCAGAAAAAAAAATGAAAACATGTAGACAACACTATGCAAAATCTCTAAAAAAGAATGTATAATTATTGAATAGAGTCGACATTGTGGTAAAAGAATAATGCTTATCATCAGCAATGTCTCCTTTTGCCACAATGTTTTTCAAAAGTCGTCTGCTGTAGAGGTCAGAATGCGTCTAAATGTGAGAAAATATTAACTGACATATCAGTCTATCCCTACATGACACAATTCAACGACTATATAGGACGATATCAACGAGACTCTGACATAGTTGTTGAGTTTGATTAATTACTTCTGGGATTTTTGACATATGAATCGAATTACGAGAAAAACCAACAATGTGGACATCGCAGTCCGCGCAGGCTAATTCGGGCCGACACATTCCGTCTCAGAGGGATAGATGTACGGAGTAATGATTCACGAAACAGAAAATCCACAGGAGGCGAATATTATCTGTTCGGGTAAGCCTGCATGGCATGCTTAGACTGATCCGGGTCGATACTTTACGCAGAGTCCCGAGTGTTGGTGATCTCGTGGAGCGGCTCAAATGTTGACAGTGGTGCAAAACACCTTAACCCTTTCCCTCATACGACAATTCTGCAGCAGACGACTTTGAACGTATTTTGTCAGATGGATAGCCTATGACTAAAAGTGGAAAACATTGTGACAAAAGGAGAAATTGCACGTTCTGTGCAATTTCTTCTTTTGTCACTATGTTTTCAAAACGCCGTCTGCTTTAACCCTTTCCCTCATACGACAATTCTGCAGCAGACGACTTTGAACGTATTTTGTCAAAACATAGAAAATCTCCATAATTGAATGGATAACCTATGACACAAAGTGGAAAACATTGTGACAAAAGGAGAAATTGCACGTTTTGTGCAATTTCTTCTTTTGTCACTATGTTTTCAAAAAGCCGTCTGCTGCAGAGGCGTCAGAAAGCGTCTATATGAGGGAAAGGGTTAAAGCAAACCAAATGTGTGTCGAATAATACTTAAGTTATTGTTCTAATGCACTCCAATTGACTGCACTACCAAACAATGTGGCATAACAACAATCTGCCACAACAACCATACATACTGGTAGTGTTAAGTGTCTACACTGTTTTAGACTTGTCTGATCTGTAAACATGAGGAATCCGCTGTGATCGAGTGGTTAGCGTCGGGGATTTCGAAACCGGGTGTCCCGGGTTCGATCCCCAGTCGCGGCACTACGGTCATGGTGGAGTGCCCTTGGGCAAGGCACATTTTCTAGCCTAGTACTGGTTTGTTTACCCAGGGATCATGAATAATCAAATTTAATTTTAAATGACCTTAGCTGTCGATGCGCCATAAAACAATATACATTCATTCATTCTGTAAACGACTACAAACATTAGAAAGAAAAAATATTATTGTGGGAATTCGAGTAAATGTGTTTGTCAAATCGCCTACTGTACCGCTAGCGGGGAAGTGTTTGTCAATTCGCCTACTGTACCGCTAGCGGGGAAGTGTTTATCAATTCGCCTACTGTACCGCTAGCGGGGAAGTGTTTATCAGGACAATAAAGACGGACATTATTATTCGGCCGAATCGGATACGACTACGTGCGTGTCCCGAACACTGTGACATCGCGCTGGTCAAAGTGTTATCTATACTAGGGTTCAGCTATCTTGATCATGTGCATATGTCACTTTCCGAAGGTGGGCCCCGGTCTCAGTCGGTAGTGAGTTTAAACCCCAGCTCGGCCAACATTCTTTCCGATGTTTGACAAAAGTCGAAAAGTCTATGTGGAAAAACAGGCACTTGCTTAGATATAATGCTGCCTGAAACGATTGTGTTTGAGTACCCACATCATAGGATCGGGGTTCTATTCCACCAACCTTACTTAGCGCTAAGTAATATTTAAAAACTTATTAAAGGCATATTTCATCCTTTTTGTTTCTCAAATAGTTTGTAAAACATGAATGGTGGGATGTATTTAAGTAAATGAATAAGTTGACATAAATAATTACCTTGATGACCAACGACACTTTAAACATTAACTCTTCATGCATAAGGATTCTTTTTTGAAGAAATATGCTTTTTAGCTATTAAGAAATGCTTAGCGTTACGTGAAGTTGGTGGTATTGGATCCTGGTTTAGTACACACATACATATAGTGGATGACATATAACAGTTTACTCCCCCTTATCTACATATCTGTAGGGTTAATGCATTTGTTCCAAGCAGTATCTGCTGTCGCCTCTTATTTGCTTACAATAAAATAAATTGGAATAAATCTGGAAATACGAACACTTACCGTAAGGCATTAAGGAATAATTTCTCTGTGATATAATCTCTGCAATTTGCATTCTCAAACGCAAAATAAAACTTATACTTGTGCTTCAGCATTTGAAAGCAATCCTCGCCGTCCGCCCTATCACACACTAGATCACCACAAGCACCATATATATCCACAGACATGTGTTTCTGTAACTCGGTGACGAAATCGAGTCTGTTGTTAGACGCGAAACAGTTTGAAACAAACATGGCTGCAAGCTTTGTTTTATTCTTTGCATAGTTTTCCGAGGGACGTATATTTTGGATAGGTGAACCATCGGTAAAGTTATCAAAATAAACCCATTTATCATAAGGCGTAACGATGGTTGAATCCTGTCGATAGGTAGCGGTCCAGTTTATGAAATCGTTCAGACCTTTGTAGTTTGGTGAGGCTTGCGGACTTTCTAAAGCGAACATTATCCAAATTTGATCCGAGTGTCTTGGAGTTGAGGCGAGCAGGGTTTTCGAAACGAGCTCGTTGATGTCAATTTCTTTAAATATCCTCGCATCATACGTTTGTCCGTCCTCTGGAAAGCTGACGAGTTCGCAGTTACTGATCGCACACTCTAGTTCTTTAAATACTGTGTTTCCCTGTTGAAGGCCCCATCCGTCAGTCCCGTGCTGCACCAGTATTCGCTTCGGTGGTAAATTTGAATCTACGTTTGGACGGAAATTAAGCTGAACCTCAATTCTGTCCTCGCCTCGTTCGATGTTCCAAACACTTTTCAATGCTCGTTTCACAAGTACACGGGCCGAAGAACTATTATATGCAATATCTCCTCTTTGCGCATTTTGCGAATAAAATATCGTGTTCTGTATGTCGTAATAGGTAGGTATTACGTTCAGTGAGAGCGTCAAAAACAGAAACAATCCGATTACAGCTATGAATTGTTTGTGAATCTTCTTCAGTCGCAGACCCATCATGCGAGCTCTCTTCGTCGTGAAATATTAGCGTCGCATGATATTTATAAACCACAGACACTCAACAAACGTAAACTGAATGTGCAATAGAAATTTCATAGGTCCGAAATGTGACGGTTTTTCCAATACTTGGAAAGCAGTCGGTATTGTTTTTACTCTACGTTCGGATACATTCGGTACGTTTCCCACCGTATCCTGTTCACAAATGAAATAATATAGAAATCAATGGGACGATTTCTCCTCTCTCGAGACGCTAATAATACTTTATTGTCATTCGTCCCGATAACGTCTATAAAATCCGAAGCGATTAAAGCCCGACTTAAAACAGTTCCCCGCTGTCCGACGATGATTACGAATCGTCAGCCATGTGCGCTTCCTGATAAACGCCTTTAATAATATATCGTATAATCAGAAGACAAATAGTACGATGGATACCTTTCCTCCGAAACAGTGTCGTCTGATCACGTGATCCTCTATCGCCTGTAAAGAGAAACAAGAACAATAACAGTATTGGTAACTACTTTCATTCGAGATGATATGAGAATTTTATGGAACTGGTTCCTTTCAGTTGGAATACAATTTGACTACTTTCAGTTGCGATACAATTTGACTCGTTTGAGTTACGATACAATTTGACTCGTTTCAGTTGCGATACAATATGTATCATTAAGATGTTTGTGTGGGTACCCTTTTCCGTTTGTAGTACGTTCCGTGTTGTAACAACAATACATATGCTTCTCTATAGATATTAAAAACATGTATTTAAATCTTCTCCCGATAGAGACGCCTTTTGACGTTTCTACATCAGTCGGACATTAATACAAAAGCAGAAATTGTTCTTAATTTTCCATTATGAATTAAAATCGACTGTTGAAATTGTGTTGTATGTGGGAACGGGTAAAGAAATTGGCCGAATAACTGTACTCAAATATATGGATCAGGAAGCCATATGTACACAAATGAATATTAACAACGACTAGTGAGTAAGAATAGCATTGCCACTCAAACATGACATAACGTAAAGGTGCCTTGGCATCATCGTTTGAGGAAATCTCATTTGAACCAGGAACCACCTTCGCTGCAGTAGCAAACGCAGGCATAGATCGTATGACTGTCTTTGATTGGTCGTCTCAAATAGACATTTGCGTCATCCAATCAACGTGTCGCCTACAAACTCGTTAGGTATCAATGGAGCGTATAACCTATATATATAATCGCGATAAGAAAGCGGTGATGGCCAAGAGTTCAGATGTATAGTAACCATTTCGAAAAGAGAATCAAAGGTTGGTAGTATCGCATTGTTAGTGAAGCTACACTATATATGAGCTTTTCCACGAGAAAACAAACACTATGGACTCTGCGTAATGTAGCAGCCCTGAGCAGTCATCATAGGCTTATCCGGGTCGACACATTCCGTCTCAGCGGGATAACGGTATAGAATAATTCCTGAAACAGAAAATCTACAGGAGGGGAAAAGTGTCTCTCCGGGCTAATCTGCGCGGCATGCTTAGGCTGATCCGGTTCGATACTTTACGCAGACTCCACAATAGTGGTTTTTTCGAGGAACAGCTCATATTTAAATCAAATATTTAAGACTAATTCATATGCATTCGGTCAGTGTGAACTCTGGTGAGACTTTACGCGTAGTTTAATCATATTTTATAATCATGAAAATACATATTATATTTACGAACATACATATCTATAAATAGTTTAACAATTATATAAAGGCAAAAGGGTCTGGCCACAAGTTCTCTCACATAAGAAAGGCCATTCACTTAAATTTAAATGTCTTCTATATTACAATAAATGTATATGTTTAAGCCTTTTTGTATTTGTGAAGACATCCAGTTTTGCAATGTTGTTGACAATTACACGAAAAGGCTCAAACTGATTAATTTGTTAAGAAATGAAAGAAAAATATAAAACACACAACTATTTACGATGCCTGACTCTTGACTATTCACACAGGTTACAAAGCCCAATACGGCTTGCTCTACTTTTCCCCAACATGATACGTTAAGAATTTTCACCACACTTATATCCGTTTAATTTAAACTTGTTTATTTTACATCGATAGCGAAACAAGCTTTAAGCTTAATTAATCACGCTCGATGTCGGCTTCCTAGAGACATAACAAGTACTCGCGCGGTTTGTGTGACTAAAATCCCAAAGGCAGAACCCAGCTCCTCCCTTGACTCGATCCAATGACCTTTGGTACGAGAGGTCGACGCTCTACCGCTGCACGGCTTATATCAGTATACATTACTTATCCATGCTGGCCAAGTAATAATCTTATCATACTTCAGTCGAAATTGAAACAATCCGAACAGGTAAAATCGTTCATTATGAGTCACAAGGTTAACACAACATGTCCAATAATCACAAATCGTGATAAGCCTGTACATGTGTGTAGTCTAATCTTGATCTACAGTGTTCGCCCCTTGTCAAACAAATTAACGCGAATTAACCCTGCAACATGCAAAAGGAACCCTGTCAACTTAAAAGGAAAGACCATTCGGAAAAAAAGTTCTTCTCAGCGCAGGCATGCACCATGGCATATATAGAATTAGCATCCGCTTGTCTACATATTCAATGGAAATTTAAATAGAGCGTTTTATTCAAAACGGTCAACTTTCATAGTGTAATTTCATCTTTAAATTAATAAAACAACTACGTGTTTGCCAATGTTTAGAAAATAAAACAAAACTCAGAAATATTACTATAAAGTATTTATGAGATGCAAATTTTATCTTTTAAATTGAAGCTTTGGTTAACAATGGAAAAAGACGTATCCCGTGAAGTGGGGGAACACACGTGTATCCAATACAATTTGATGGATTTGTTTTACAACAGTCTACCAATGTCTTGTATGATAATGCATGTTGCTCTTTGTGGTACTATGGCAGTAAAAGAGTTCCCAGGAAAAAAATAGCCGTATAAGAGAGAAATCGTAAATTCTAGTAAAAAGAGTAGCACAGGCGAGTCACTGCATTCAATGTGTCGCGCGTAGCTGTTCCAAGTCACGTTATAACAGTTTTCACGTTATTAAACCGTTCGATGGAAGGCCTGCAATGTGACCCAACGGACTAAGTGCACCTGGTTTTGTTTCCCAAAGTGGCGACACAAAAATACGATGCAATACCTTATTGCCGTAAAGTCGTAAGCAGTTCATCGTTTCAGATAAAGATTTGCCTGTGTAGAACCAAACAACTGGCTTTGAATTTTTACGTAACAAGGTTTTCTCTGACATGATGCATTTCGTAGAATAGATTGCGTGTTAGTTAACGGGAAATTGTTCTTTCAATTGAAGAGCGGATATGAATGAAATTCGGTGTGCCATTATAAATGGAAAGTCATAATTACCACACGCAATCACACGCCATGTAGGCTTGTTATTTCTTTTATTCAACTGCTTCTTAGAAATTTACTGTGATTTAATCCGTCTTTTATTACTCCTTTTACCCGAGACGTTCGTTAGTTGTAGGAATTAGTTTATCTGTTCATATAGTAATTAATAAGAAATGTTGAGTTCACTTACACACCAGCTATCGACTTTGCCCAGTTGGATATTTGTCTTTTAAACACAGTCATTTTGCAAATTAAAATTATCTGTGTAGAATTATAGATATAATAAAATCTGCTGTATATTTGCAAACAAATGGATACTGTCTTTAGACGAAGAAAATATTCTTGAGAAAAATCTTTACAAATGAGACATAGAAGAGAAACTGTTATTTTTGACAGATTTCCACTTTTGCAAAAAAGGTTGTCAAAGGGCGTCTGTTGTAGATGCGACAAAAAAGCGTCTGCATGTGAGATAAACTGATAAGCCCTTCCGACATCCAGACACTTTCTGACGCCTCTGCAGCAGACGTCTTTTGAAAACATAGTGAGCAATTTCTTCTTTTGCCACGATGTTTTCAATTGTATTCAATATATCCCTTAGCGGGGCCAATTTTGACCACAGCGCTATAATTTGACATTCAAGGTAGATAATGCTAAACACCAATCAATTATTTAACCTTTTGGCTTTTCTGTTTCAGACAAGAATATGTTTTAAAGTTGTACCTCTCGGTTGCCCTGGCAACCAAACTTCTGCATGGAATTAATTTCTTTGAACAAGTGTTCATTCCTACATAGTCTAGTCCAAATCCAAACAGCCCTTTAGGAGGGGATGTCATTTTTTAAAAAAGCTGGCGAACAACGTCCGTACGAATAGACGACGGACGGACGGACGACGGCCATCACAATAGCGTACCATGAAAACTGTGTGTTTATCTAGGCTAGAAAACACACACAACGATCGATCAGTAATAAAGAAGAAGCAAGACCCCACGTCAATATATGTACCGATTGTTTGTGGAATCGTTATGTAAATATATTAACTGGAACTAATTACGAAAGTAGCAGGGTACGCAAGTAGTATAAATTGTAGCTGTCTGGTTTCCGGGAAGGTAATTAGGAGAATGAAGCCTTAAGGATAAAACTGCCATGAAATCGTCTACTGATTGGAGACGAAACTTTAGATTGATTGTAAAACTGTTTGCATTTGTGTAGACATGTGAAGATAGCAGGATGTTTGTTAGGTCTACTCTTACGATAACAATACAAATGAGCCGGTCTAACACATTGGGGTATTAGCACTTTCGCTGTCAAGGGCAATTAAAGACTTTTGCAAACAATGCAAATCCAGGTGAGACAGATCGTTACTCTCCCGAAATGTGCATTGTTGTCATTTAGACATTAAATTTTACCAAATTTCCTAACAATGAAAGAAAGATGGAGTGATCCAATTTTCGCAACGTTGTGAAATTCGGCAGTGAAAAAGTCCTAGCTTCTGCGAACAGTAAAGACTCATGCAATCTTGTGAATGCTCTCATTACCACCAGGGTGTTCATCGAGCGCAGAAATGATCATTAAGCCTTTCCACGAGAAAACCAACATTGTGGACTCTGCGTAAAGTATCGACCCGGATCAGCCTAAGAAGACAGACACTTTTCGCCTCCTGTGGATTTTCTGTTTCAGGAATCATTACACTATACCTCTATCTCCCTGATATATTACGTAGAGTCCATACTGTTGGTTTTCTCGTGGAACGGCTCAAATATTAACATTAATTCACCTTCTGACAAAACACTGGATGAAGTCCCATGAGATGTACACCAATATGTCTTTAACCCTTTCCCACATACAGACGCTTTCTGACGCCTCTACATCAGACGACAGTAATGATACCTTCAGTTATAGAGACTTTACATATCATTGAGTAAGGACTTTCAAAGTCGTCTGCTGCAGATTTACTGTATGTGGGAAAGAGTTAAGACCCCAAAGTTGCTAGACGTGACTCGTGTTTTCTTTGTCTACAATCATCGATACCAGAGGATTGTTTAACTGTTACATAAGTGTTACTTTGATAGCGAGGTATTTCATTATCGTTGCTGTGAAAGTCAACTGCACATCGTTCATATACACAGTCATGGGCTACAGCTCAGTATAGTAAACGAAAAAGTGTAATGCTGTAACTATAATGCACAGTGATCAATTTAAGCTACCAAGACAAATATTGAATTCATTAACCTTTGTACACGACTTAGTATTGTTTCTTATGTTGTTTGTTTTATCGCCATGGTCGTGTTATTACAGTCCGTTGATAGAGCACGAGAAGAATAATCCTTTCTGATAACGATTTATATAGAGGATTTTTAAATACCACAACAATAGTGACACATTTCAATGCAACACATATGGAATTAAGAATTATGATGGTTTACTAAAACGATGTAACATAACGTCCCCTTATGTACATGATACGTAAATGCCACGAATCTACCCAGAATGTCAATTGGTGGGGCCGACTAAAAGATAATTTGATAAAGTGGACAAGGCAGCGTTTTGATGAGCATTTACAAGTTATGGAGGGACGTGACGGTCGCAATAGATCTGGCGTAAACATATTTTAATTTATTGTTCCAATACTATGTATTTTGTAGTTAACCCTTTCCCTCATACGACAATTCTGCTACAGACGACTTTGAACATATTTTGTCAAATAATAGAAAATCTCTATAATTGAATGGATAACCTATGACTAAAAGTGGAAAACATTGTGGCAAAGGGAGAAATTGCTCGTTTTGAGCAATTTCTTCTTTTGTCACTATGTTTTCAAAAATCCGTCTGCTGCAGAGGCGTCAGGAAGCGTTAGTATGAGGGAAAGGGTTAAATCAAACGAATAAAAATCATAACGCGAGTACGTGCAGGCTGATGTGATTCAGTATACCATGTGCGTCCCAACGTTTCATCTTTTGTCAAATTGAAAGTAAAAGTCGATAGTTTACTGTTTCAAAATATGTATGCTATGCACTGTACAATTGATTTGTTAGATCTGACATTATGAAGCATATATACTCTTCACAATATTTCAGTTATTTTTCGTCTTTTCCTGGGTAAGTTACCAGTACAATCGGTCCATTTTATCCTGACACCAGCCAGTCAGTCGTTATGCTTGCCCGCAACGATGAGCGCCAAGGAAGGCAGCCATTATTACCCTTTTTAAAGTCTTTGGTATGACAAAACACCTGAAGAAGACGATTTTAAAAACCCATAGACAAAACATTGCAAGTCTCTAGAAAATAAAGTATACTCAATATAATCAATTGAAAACAATATGGCAAAAGCGAACATTCTCATTTTGAGCCGTTTTCCTCTTCCATACCATTATTTTTCGAAAGTCATCTGCTGCGGAGGCATCACAATAAATTAGTCTGTATGAGGGAAATGCTTTGTGGTGATGGCAAGATATACAAATTCAGCCATTTACTTCGCCAATTTATGAATAATGTTAACTTAACAATTGAAAAGCCGACTACATGTGTATGCCAATAGCATGAAAAGTCATCAGTCCAATTTATATCACTTGGGAATTTATTGAATTTGCAGACTAAGTACACTGCTAAACCGCCTGCGCCTCAATTTCCCCTAACTGTAAACTAAGAATTGTTTGCTGCGATATAGTGTCGGACATTAAACCGTGAGAACAAATGTTTTTGAGAGACATATCTTTGATGTCATACAACGTTATATACGATGTATCATTTGAAGATATTATATATGCATTTTGTGAATATATGTTTCAAGGTAAGAATTTGCAATCAGCTAAACATTACATAAGAAGTGATTTAATTCAATAGTGTTTTAATTAGAATGTCAATTTCGTGAATCCTGATTAAAATAATACACCTAACTATTGGGTCAGGCCGCACGAAAGGCGATCTTTAGAACCTGGCAACCTTTCACTCACAATTTACAATATGTTCAACATTACTTTTTACATCGTGTGCGAGACACTATGTATAGTAAATACCCTTAATACATATAAACTACACTTAATTATTAAGCTTACATATATCATTGAATTAAGTACTTCTGTTTATATCATGATACCTTGTTGAGTTATAAAGTTAATGTAATGTTATGTTATAAACACAGAAAATAATGGGGTTTTACTATTTGGATGTCATTAAGTATATATACAAACAAGTTTTATCAAGTGGCAGTAACATTATATGGTTTAATTGTACATATGTAACGCTATTTGTGCATACTTATTTAGATGTTATTACCTGATATTCATTGAGCTTTTGACTGTGTACCCGTTGTGATTTCCGTACGAACCGTATAAATATAATTATTGTCTTAACATCTTACATGTGGGAGATCACCAATGTATGATGTAACCTTGAATATATACGAGGTTAATGCAGAGATAAATGCATATGTCCGAAAACCAGCGGGTAAATGAATGACATATCTGACTATTACTCAATTTACCACCGGAAAACAACTGTACAGATACAACGAAGAGAGCGAAGAAATGTTTAAAAGCTAAAGCTATAACTTGCATCAAATCTTTGAATTAGAATTTAGGAGCCAGAAAAAGCGAATGGCACAAGTCAATATCGCTGATACCCGTACAGTACCTACAAAACCATCGCTCTCCAAGGGTGTTGAGTACATTTGAATGATGTGGTCGTAGAGCGTTATCCACATTTAACGCGCTATGAGATCAGACTCAAACGATCAATGAGGCGTTTTTGAGAAGTTTTTGAAAGGCACAGCGCCGAATAACAGCACACTGTCATTACTTCACGATTACACATCATGCCACCAGACTGACTTTGTCAATGATCTGCTAGAATGGTATTATTCAGAAGATCTTTGCTTCAAACGTTAAAGGCAACAATTAGAATATTCTGTAAACAAGCTTCAGTTTGCCGCAAACCTGGAAGCGATGGTATACATATCGTTGCCTAGCAACCGGTATACTCCTTGCCATAGAATTGAATTTATAACAAGTCAAATATTGTAAATCTGATGCTTGAAACATTCTTGTTGCTTGATATATGTACAGTCCGTGACCATTTGGTGTTGAATAACCTTACTGTACCAAGACCACCAGGCTAAGATATATGCGACAGTAGGCCGCAAGCATGATACATGATTTTCTCTGTTAATAATTATCTTGACTCTTGGCTAACAACGAATGAAACGGGGGAGTTTGGTGTTTCGAAATTGCGATAAACCAAAGTTTATGTATAATTGATATATCAACGCTTCCATCACGCGGACGGGTTATGTAATGTGATAAGCATCAGCCAATCACTGCAGGCCGATCTGATCAGCCAATAATCTGCCTCTTTCCTCGGTGGATAGACTTCTTTATTTAAAACAAATGACGTTGCCGAGAAGGAATTCTGTTTTTTAACCTCCACCTCCCTTTCCTACTCCATGTGTTGTTTTTGTTTATGTATATATTATATTGTATGTTACTATCTATGCTTTTTCATATCTTAGCGATTTTTAAGTTTAAATCTTAAAATACCCAATTTCAACTTTAAATAATTTGTCTGTTTTATCATGTTCCCATACTTGTCCGAAAACATACCCTTTGTCAGAATATATAGAAATGTATTGTATGGAAACAATGGAACATAAATACATTATGTAAAGGTGAAAATTAAAATGGAAAAACTTCTCTCGCAAATTAGATTTCCGAGAAGCATGCACAATCTAATTACCATAGCTATTCATCGACAAATCTATTTAAGACCCCATGGTACATCTAATATATTACCTATTATGCAAATCCAAATTAAAATTGCTTTAATCATGGGAGGTATTTAGCAAACAATTAAAAAGCAATATATTTTCTAGTAAATGTTAAAAGCCGGCGAAAGACTATAAAAGGGTCACAAGCAAAGAGAGAGAGAGAGAGAGACACGTGTGTTACGTTCAGAAAACACACAATATAAGTTTCAAGATAAATTAATAAACATATTTATCTTAAACTTTGCAATGATGTTTTTATGCGACATGTTTACATTGCTGAAAATATATTATATATATATATATAAGATTTTACATTTTCATAGAAATATCTCTTCCAGAAAAGATAAATTTGCTGTTTACTCAAATAATTGAATTGACCTTCTGGATGAAGAGTAGATACGCTATTATAACTTTCAGTTTAAATTAAGACTTAAAATCATCTCATATTATACCCTCTTGTTAACATTATTAAAGGATTAAAGATTCATTGACACTTCTCAGTAGTAAACCTGACATGTTGATATGTCGGGGTTTTTTCCCACACCACCTGGCAACTTGTTTATGTTCATTCCTTTCTAATTGTTTATCACTCATGTTGGCTATGAATATGCGTATATTTGATTATCTTATTCCAATAAAATTCTGTTTTGTTCTGCTCTGTTCTGTTCCGTATTGGATGAGAGAACATTAAAATGTGGCTTATGTACATGAGTAGAGTCACACTCGAGAAATAGCGGGAATTTTACACAAGTTTGAGTCCCATTAGATGTCTCTCGTTTTTACATGTACGTAAAATCTCTGCTGCTGTCAATAACAAAGCTGAAGACGCCTTTTTCAGTTAACTTACAACATGTATTAATTTTGTTTAGCCTGAACAAGCCATTTTAGCGCCTTTCCACGCATTATCTGTCAAGTATGCTTAGTTGTTTGTCGGTTAGTAGTTCACCGCCCTACACCCGGACTTTAAGCATAATAAATAATAGACAAGGCATTACATATCTCATCACGAACATTTATTTGGCTACACTTCCCAGCTTTAATTATCTTATAATTGCGGAATCAACTGTTGTGAAGTCCTTATAATACCGTATTATTGTGTACTAGATGACATTTAGAGGGAATTGGTTTATATTCTTCTATTTTAAGATATCGTGATATAAACACGGACCATTTCTCTTAATAAGCTACAGTCACACCGAAGCCGGAACCAACACGGAGCACCCCGGATTAACAAGGAACGCCCCAGATCAAGAGATATCTTGATCCTGGATAATCCTGGGTGAAATTGAGTCACAAAACGTCTTCAACCCGGACCTAACACGGCACCACAACGGATGAGCACAGATCAACAAGGAGCCAACATGGAAATGACCCCGGTACCACCACGACAGCGCCACGGACCGTCCCGGAACCAGGACCATCCCGGACCGTCCAAGATCATTCCGGATCAGCTACGGATTGTCTTGGACCTAAAACGGGACCGCCCCGGACACAACACGACATGCCGGATCGCCCAGGATAAACACGGGACCACTACGGACCTCCAAGAGGCAACGCGGTCGCTACACGGACCGTCCCTGTCCTGGAATACACCGTATTGAAAATTCCTCCCGGACGTTCCCGGATGACCAGGGCAGTTTTAAAACCCAACGCGGATCTGACCCCTGATCGGCCCAAATATCAGTCCGGGGCGCTCCGTGACACCCAGGAGGTCAGTGGGACTGGTGCTTTACGAGTATATGTGTACATGTATGATATTTCTTACTTGTTTTAACGTAAATGCTTTACTGATAAAACAATTTGTAAATATGACAGACTTACAGACAGACAGACAGACAGACAGACATACAGAGACAGATATAGAGACATAAAGAGAGGGAGAGAGAGAGAGAGAGAGAGAGAGAGAGAGAGAGAGAGAGAGAGAGAGAGAGAGAGAGAGAGAGAGAGAGAGAGAGGAGAGAGAGAGAGAGAGAGAGAGAGAGAGAGAGAGAGAGAGAGAGAGAGAGAGAGAGAGAGAGAGAGAGAGAGTGAGCGAGAGACACACACATACAGAGACAGACAGAGAGAAAAAAAAGATAGAGACAGAGACAGAGAAAATAAAGACAGAGAGACAGAGACAGAGAAAATGTACATATGCTGGGACAGAGAGACAGAGACAGGGGGCATGGACAGAGACATAGATAAAGAGGACATAGGCAGATACGTATATACAGAGACAGAGGACATCTATAGGCAGAGACATAGATACAGACAGATACAGAGACAGAGGACAGAGGCAAAGACAGAGATACATGCAGAGACATACAGGAAGAGAGAAACTGATATAACTGTAACCAGGAATAACGTTAATCAGTCTGAGTCGGCTTGTGACAGTGACCCTATCTAAATGATTTGCTTCTCTCTCAGCGAACGGTATGTAAATACTAAACTACTGGAAGTAATTACGAAAATAGCAGGGTTCGTAAGTAGTATAAATCGCAACTGTCTGCTTACCGGGAAAGTAATTAGAAAAATGACCCCTTTTGGGTAATAAAACGGTGGCGTCATTTAGAAAGGAAATGATACGGAGGATTTATTAACACATGATCATATAGGAAGTTATTGATGCATTCCAAGCATTTTAAGTGGAACATCATTGTTATATCGTTAACTCCATCAAGAAATATAAAGTGGTTATGTATAATAATCTGTGACATTGACTTGCGAATACCCTGGATTAGACGTTTGACGAATACTAACACTCATTCAAATCAGTATGGGTTTGTTTTTATATTGACCCATCTACAGCTAATTTTGTGAAAATGTGAGCTTTTTCTGTTAATTGCGAGTAATTTCTCTGTTTAAAGAATTTGCTTGTGGTAAAGAATCGGCAAAAAACACGAGGACATCAAGAAAAAAGTGGACTATAAATCATGAGAAAATTCAATTATGAGCCATCCCACGAGAAAACCAACATTGTGGACTCTGCGTACAGTATCGACCCTGATCAGTCTAAGCATGCCGTGAAGGTTTATTCGGACAGACACTTTTCGCCTCATGTGGAATTTTCTGTTTCAGGAGTCATTATCCTATATCTCTATCCCCCTGAGACGGAATATGTAGGCCCGGATTAGACTGCGCGGACTGCACAGGCTGATCTGGGTCGATATGTTACGCAGATTCCACAATGTTTTCTCGTTGGACGTCTCAATATCGTAAAACTTGAACCATTTCCTGGGTAAACACAAAATACGAAGAGATTACTTGACAATGTCGGGAACTCTGAATTTCACTACTTAAGTATGTGTCCAGAAGTCTTCTTTTTGCAGGTTTTTAATGTTTGGTTTCTTTATTCATGTCTGTGTCATATACATGTTGTTTGTCTTTATCATCTTCGGGTACAATATTCCTTTAACCCTTTCCCACATACAACTAATTTGCAGCAGACGACTTTGAACATATTTTGTCAAAAAATGGAAAATCTCTATAATTGAATGGATAACCAATGACTATAAGTGGAAAACATTGTGGCCAAAGGTGAAATTGCTCATCATGTGCAATTTCACCTTTGGCCACAATGTTTTCAAAAATCGTCTGCTGCTATTGCGTTAAAATGTGTCTGCAGGTGGGAAAGGGTTAACAGAGAATATTCACGAGCAGCATCAACTTCAGTTTCGATGCTGCATGAATGTTCGTTAGCACACTACTAAGAAGTACATAATATCTCGTGCACTTTTCGCTTGATTGATTGATTGGGGTTTAACGCCGTTTTCAACAACTTTTTAGTCATATCACGGCTACCAGTTCACCTACTCATGCGTTTCCTGGTTTTCCCACTAGAGTACACCACACAACATACTTTCAAAGCAACTGGCTATTTTTCCACATAGACTGTTAAACAGCCCATTGGTGAAAGACGAAAGGGTTCGAACTCACAACCCCTGGATTGACAGCCCGCGTCGCTACCGATTGAGCTACCGGGGCTCGGCCTTAGCAACTACGAAGAAGTACATAATATCTCGTGCACTTTTTGCTTGAATAAAACAGCTACATTGTATTGTGTCGATACATTGTTACTGTTGGTTTACTGATTGGTTATCGGTGCTCGACCGTGTCCATGTTGAAATTATTTAAGTATTCATGTCGAAAGTGTAATCATGCTAGGGTTCTTAATAACTCTTTCCCACATACAACAAATGCACAGACGACTTTGAAAACAAACATACACAAATATGGAAATTTCTGTAAATGAGAATTTAATTTTTAAAAAGAATTGCAGACATTATGGCTAAAGCGGAATTGATCATTATAAGCAATTTCTCTTTTTGATACAATTATTGCACATTTCGTTTGCGGCAGAGTTGTCAGAACGCGTCTGTATGAACGAAAGGTTCTATCAGTTTGTAAGTGACACGCTTTGGATAAATTTTTTAGCAGATGTTTAATGTGCCTTTCTAATTGTGAGATGGAAAGGCAAGGCTGATGAATACAACACTTGAATACGACGCCACGCAAGCCGTAGAAGGGACTTACAGATGTTAAACCCTTTCAATACTGAATTTTTAAAAATGGACAAGTCGAATTTTGCATTTCGGAAGAGTCAATTATAGAAATATGAATATAAAATATGTTGAGTTGAGCAGCCAACAATTGGACCTTGATGGTAGAGGCTTCACAAACTCAGTTCCAACAGTCAAAAAGATATCAGCCGTCCCGCGAGAAAACCAACATTGTGGACTCTGCGTAAAGGTTCGACCCGGACCAGTCTAAGCATGCCGAGCAGGCTAACCCAGACAGACACTTTTCGCCTCCTATGGATTTTCTGTTTCAGGAATCATTACCCCATACCTCTATCTCCCAGAGATGGAATGTGTCGGCACAGATTAGGCTGAGCGGACAGCGTAGGCTGATCTGGGTCGATACATCACGCAGAGACCATAATGTTGGTTTTCTCGCGAGACGACTCGTATGAATTACGGCATTTCGAACAGCTTGTAGTGATAGAGAGACTTCGAATGATTACGTGGTTTTTAAAAGGCTGCCAGCTGATGAACGATATGAAACTACTTTCTGATTGATCTGCGACGCAGGTAGATCTAGGTCTACAAGCGCGAAACAACCCTAACGGTCACTTTTCGTCGGACCTAGCAAATGATGTCCGCCCAGCCCGTTTTGTCATTCCCATGGATTCGTACAAATATGTCAATGCCCGTACATCCTGTCATTCCCATGGATTCGTACAAATATGTCAATGCCCGTACATCCTGTCATTCCCATGGATTCGTACAAATATGTCAATGCCCGTACATCCTGACATTCCCATGGATTCGTACAAATATGTCAATGCCCGTACAGCCTGACATTCCCATGGATTCGTACAAATATGTCAATGCCCGTACAGCCTGTCATTCCAATGGATTCGTACAAATATGTCAATGCCCGTACAGCCTGACATTCCCATGGATTCGTACAAATATGTCAATGCCCGTACAGCCTGACATTCCCATGGATTCAAACAAATATGTCAATGCCCGTACAGCCCGACATTCCCATGGATTCGTACAAATATGTCAATGCCCGTACAGCCTGACATTCCCATGGATTCGTACAAATATGTCAATGCCCGTACAGCCCGACATTCCCATGGATTCGTACAAATATGTCAATACCCGTACAGCCTGACATTCCCATGGATTCGTACAAATATGTCAATGCCAGTACAGCTTGACATTCCCATGGATTCGTACAAATATGTCAATGCACGTACAGCCTGACATTCCCATGGATTCGTACAAATATGTCAATGCCAGTACAGCTTGACATTCCCATGGATTCGTACAAATATGTCAATGCACGTACAGCCTGACAAAGGCGCGATCAGTCTGTAAGGATAACGTCTTAGACGACGTTTACGACTCCCCAGAGACTCTTTTAAGGATAATAAACGGCCACGAAACTGTGAATGAGAATATGTCTTTCTAACATAACGTTATTTATAGTTTATAATTAATTTTAAATTTCTATTCAGACATACGAAGTGGTGAATAATATGCACTTATCTGTACAAGAAAATCTAATTTTAATATATTGTTGAGTCTTATTGATTAAATATGTTTTTACACAAACTTAATTTACAGTATCCAGAAGGGAAACACACCAGATACAACACTGATATGAAATTCTCGTCTGATTTGAAGAAGACTCGTTGGCCTTAACTTTATCAGCGCCAATGGACATATTGAGAATTTTGCAAACAATACAGATGCATGTGAGTCAGCTGGTAACGAGCTGTCTCACCTAAAATCAGCATTGTTTGCATTTTAGTTATCAAAATATTCCAAAGCTCTGATTAAATGGGAAATGGAAACGCCCGACGTGAACATGGACGAATCTACTCGAACAATGCGTTGCTGAAGGAATTAAGGCTAATGTCAGACAATTTTGTTCTTCTATGTAAATTGAATTGTTGCACTACTTGCACGATTATCTGAACACGCCAATATAACCCTTTCCAAAATACAGACGCTCTCTGACGCCTCTGCAGCAGACGACATTGAACAACATTGTGACGAAAGGGAGACATTCCTCATGATGAGCAATTTCTCCATTTGCAGTAATTAAACTTTCATTTCTAGAGACTTTCAATAGTTGTACAAAGATGATTTAAAAGACGTTAGCTGCAGATGTGTTGTATGTGGGAAAGGGTTAATACTATCTCTAGAGAAAGAACTGACAGCAGCAATTTCAAAACTGACTGCACGTGCATGTCAATAATATAAATACAATGTAGAACTTCAACCCTTTCCTACATACTGCAAATCTGCAGAAGACAACTACAAAAAGCATTTAGTCAAAATTATTCAAACTCTTTCTATAGATAAAAAAAACAATTATTGAATAGAGTTGAACACATCATCGCTTAACCCTTTCCCTCATATAGACGCTTTCTGACGCCTCTGCAGCAGACGGCTTTTTTAAAAACACAGTGACAAAAGAAGAAATTGCACAAAACGTGATATTTCTCCTTTTGCCACAATGTTTTCCACTTCTAGTCATAGGTTATCCATTCAATTACGGAGATTTTCCATTTTTTGACAAAATATGTTCAAAGTCGTCTGCTGCAGAATTGTCGTATGAGGGAAAGGGTTAAGGAGAAGGTGCTTATGTTCGTTTAACCACAATGTATAATAAGTCGTCTGCTGCAGAGGCGTCGAAAAGCTTTAACATGAGGGAAAGGGTTTATTTGACAAGAGTGCATGTCTTCCTAGATGGAATAGCAAATTAGGCATCACCAGAAAAGGCAAGCCCTAATCTTCTTATCACTGTTTTTAGAACATGATTTTTTAGGTCAAATTACGCCAAATACATTCGCTGTCAGGCTGATCTTGAGCCAAATAGTCCCTAGAAATGAATGCATTATATATGGCATTGAGTTTAAATTCATTGTAAATGTGTATAGGATGCACTGGAATTGATTGATTTGATCACTTTTAGTATTTTGAGCTTGTTTAAAAGTGAAAGTCGAGAATGTTAAATACCGGTATTGTTTGGGCCCAATTTGGTCCAAAATGACGGTAACCATTTTCGCCTGACCCCTCATTTTCTTTGGATCGTTTTAAAGCTTAGAGGTAACTCTTTTCAATAATATTGGTGTTCAACCTGAGAAACGCTTAGAAAGGGTGACAATTGAGGGCTGAAACTGGTCGATTTACATGGAAACAAAGAAGGCATTTATTTGGTTTATTGTGACCTATCACCTGCGTCTAACGTGTTGGCGTCGTATTCCAACTGCGAAAAGTGAAGACTCTGGTGCGTCTACACATTGTCACAGGCTCTAAAGAGTGTTTACTGTCCGCCTATATGGAAGCACCAATGTCAATCAGGGGAGTAGCTCCCTTTA
Source organism: Serripes groenlandicus (assembly GCA_031761405.1). Taxonomy (NCBI): domain Eukaryota; kingdom Metazoa; phylum Mollusca; class Bivalvia; order Cardiida; family Cardiidae; genus Serripes; species Serripes groenlandicus. The sequence goes on along the minus strand of JASEVX010000008.1, from coordinate 327,358 downwards.
GGCGATGTAGGCACGTGCCTACACATTTCTTCTCAAAATTACCCAAAATGCAGCTGCGGCAATAGACATCTGCGTAATGTATCGACCAGATCAGCCTGCGCTGTCCGCGCTGACTGATCCAGCCGACACATTCCGTCTTAGGGGATAGATGTATAGAGTAGTGATTCCGGAAACAGAAAATCCACAGGAGGCGAAAAGTCTATCTATCCGGCTAGGCCTGTGTGGCATGCTTAGGCTAATCCGGGTCGATACTTTACGTAGAGTCTACAATGTTGATTTTCTCAAGAGACGGCCTACACATTGATTATTGCAAAGCTACGCCCCTGTCAATATTGATTTGTATGCAAACAAACACAAATTCAGATGAGTCAGCTCGTCACGATCTGTATCACCTCAAACCACATTTCTTGCCTCATCTTTATCAAAATCTTCTAAAACTATTATAACATGAAACATGGAGTCGCCTGATTTTGGAACATGGTATCGTCTACTTTATATATGAGCCGTTTCACGAGAAAACCAACTGTATGGACTCTGCGTAATGTATCTACCTAGATCAGCCTGCGCAATCCACGCAGGTTTATCCGTGCGACACATTCCGTCTCAGGGGCTTAGATGTAAAGAGTGTTGATCCAGGAAACAGAAAAACCACAGGAGGCGAATAGTGTCTGTCCGGGTTAGCATGTGCGGTATGCTAAGGATGATCCGGGTCGATACTTTACGCATAGTCCACACTGTTGGTTTTCTCATGGAATGGCTCGTTTATAATTCGGCACTGAAAAAGACGATGTAGACCTAATTGTGTCTTATGACAAAAATCTAAAAGTGTATCCGCACCAGTTATACTAAATTTATTTTAAATGGCGCCAAAATGGCCTGTCAGTAAGACCAATAATCGCCAGAAGTGGCTCATGTGAATTTTAACTTAAAACCATCGGTATTGTATCGATCACTTGATTTGCCTTAAGCATGGATTATCAGTTTGACATGTTATTTACAGTATTAACGCTTTACTTTTCGGTGAGACGATTCTTTTGACTACCCACAACATAGGGTTAGAGGGTCAAATAAGGATTTTAGAACATGCAAAACGCCCCTTATCTAGAGCTCTGCGGAGATTCCATACTTGGGTTCGGATGTTTTCAAATTCGCCCTCTTCCGATTTGTTGTATGAAAGAAAGGGTTTAGTCAAATAAAGAAACTAATGTTATCGTACTCATGGTGACTAAGATATCATTTCGACGTCCTTATAGTTTAAACAAATTCCCTTGAAACTGTAATTATAAGCTTACTCATCAAATGTTGCCAGGGCATAACATCAAAATTGAACTAATTATCTCATACATATATTTATTTTCTGAGAAACTAAGAAATTCAATCACCGCGCAAATTTACCCTAAAAAAGTTAATTTGAGTCCCACGCCTCACCGTATGCATTACCTATTAAACGAATTCCAATTTCGCTGTCGTTAATTATGCAAAGGCATTAGGAGACAATTCCAAGGCAGTTTGTTTTCTAGTTACTTCGAGTGTGCTAGAATATCAAGATGAAATTTTAAATAATTTTTAACCTGGAAATTGATTCGGTTGAATGTGTTTTACTTGATTCTCCTTCTGTGTTTGTTTGGTGCTTTGTGCTTTCAACAATGTTACAGTTGTATACTACCTGTCTATTTACTCTGACAACATCGAGTCAGTCATACTACATACCCCACCAGCCTGAGAGCTAAGGAGATAAAAGCCGCTTCCACCAATTTAGAATCTTTGGTATGACCCGGGTTGGGATCGAACCCGTTACCACCCGCACCCGTGACGGATGATACACCATTCCACCACAGATGCAGTGGGGTTTTCTGAATGTTATTTTATGTAGAAAAAATATCTTCAAACAAAATACGAAGTAGTATTAAACCCTTTCCCACATACAACAAATCTGTAGCAGACGCCTTGAAAAACATTATTGAAAATCTCATTTATTGAAAAGTATAGAAATTTAATCGAGTTGGTAACATTGAAGCAAAAGTATAAATACTCATTATTAGTTTTATGATGTTAATTAGTCAACGGATTTACTGTTATATATTAAAGGATATGACGAACTGAGATTTTAAACAACTTCAGTATATTTTGACAATGTAAATGCCTTTGTTTATTGTGTACATGCTATTGTTACTTTACTTTATAATTCCTTCAGAATGTGTTTCGGTAATCGAAACATTAATATATATTCAATTTGATTTCTTCATCTACTGTTTTCATCGTGTAATCCTCGAATATTATAATCAATATTTATTTAGGGAAATGCTAATTAACTCATTATGTACAATTTATCCTTAATTCTCGTGTTTTCATATGAAGTTTTCAACTGCATGTAAATATTCGAACATAGCCTGCCCAATGTCCTATGTTTTGATTGACTGGATTTGAACTGCCATGACATGTGTGTATACACCTGAGATGAATAATAGTGACCATATGGTCCCTATAGGATGTATATCAGTTTATGTTGTCTTAACATTCAGCTATCACTATTTTAGGTTGTTATTATTTTGGCTGTTTTAACTCTTTCAGCGCCGAATTGTTTAAAGTGGACTCTCCCATGTTCAAAATCGGGCTTCTCCTTTTCTCATGTAATAAAAGTTTGGACTTTTTTGATAACTAAAATGCAAGCAATGCTGATTTCAGGTGAGACAGCTCGTTACGAGCTGACTCGCCTGAATCAGTATTGTTTGCAAAAAAACTCAATATTGCCTTTGGCGCTGAAAGAGTTAAACATCCAATTCCATCTTAACTTACTATTTTGTTCGAAAATATTATGTTGATAAATATATGTGTCTATTCAGAGATATACTCACACGAAAAATAAAGTGTGCACTTTTAAATTGGGCATAACTTTTTTGTTACAAAGTTTAGATATACGGATTTATCATCATGAGTGAAGAAAATAACCCTTCACACATTGCACCCATTTACCCAATATTATGCAACTTTTCGCTCGTGCTACCCGTCACGTAACTTGACAAATATCCGAAGACAAAAAAGCAGTTACAAAACATTACAAATATGCAACTTTTACGTTTCACCCCTACGTTATTCACACGTAAAGCAATGTTCTGATAATTATCAAATTTCAATTAAAAGTAAAACATCGTATAGCCAATACATTTTTGCACATTTTGATACCAAATTTGCCTATATTTTGCTTCTATACCTTCTAACCAAGTGCACACTTTCTTTTTCGTGTGAGTATATATAGATTTATCAATTTGTTTATATTGCACACAAGATGGTTTTCCTATATTCGTTTCTGTATATGTCATTTCGTTTTGACCACCGTTTTTATGTAACACATGTTTTTGTTTTTTGTACAAACTCGGAGAATTAAAGACATTAGACTAACAAATGTTGACATATCGAAGAATACAAGTGGTACTTAATACAAACGTATCAATGTATTCGAATGAAAATGATTATATCTGTACTAAGATACCCTGGAGAATGATTAGACCCATTATTCTACAGGGCAGAAAAACTATTGCGACGTTTGAAAATAGAAAAAAACTGCAGTATGTTAAAACGACAGAGAAGGTTGTTAAAATGAACACAGGTAATTTATATTTGACGAATAGTGACTGAACAGTTCTCGGTTATTGTACACGTCCCTATAGACAAGGTTGTTAAAATGAACACAGGTATGTCATATTTGACAAATACTGACTGAACAGTTCTCGGTTACTTTACACGTCCCTACAGACACATCTGTCATACTTTATCAAATCAGACGGTGCGAAAATGACCTGTAGGGGTTGCTTCTTCGTCTAGGTTTACGCTTCCCTGGAGATAGTTAACCCTTTCCCTAATATAGAAGCTTTCTTACGCATCTGCAGTAGACGGCGTTTTGAAAACAAAGTGACAAACGAAGAAATTGCTAAAAACGAGCAATTTCTCCTTTTGCCACAATGTTTTTTCCACTTTTAGTCATAGGTTTTCCATTCAATTACAGAGATTTTCTATTTGTTGACAAAATATGTTCAAAGTCATCTGCTGCAGAATTGTCGTTTGAGGGAAAGGGTTAAGGCTGCACTTAAACAATGTTCTCTTAAACCAGGTTGATAACAGTATTCTCTTCGCGGTGACCAACCTTAACATGCGTACCAGATGAAATATGGCGGTGACCAACCTTAACATGCGTACCAGATGAAATGTGGCGGTGACCAACCTTAACATGCGTACCAGATGAAATGTGGCGGTGACCAACCTTAACATGCGTACCAGATGAAATATGGCGGTGACCAACCTTTACATGCGTACCAGATGAAATATGGCGGTGACCAACCTTTACATGCGTACCAGATGAAATATGGCGGTGACCAACCTTTACATGCGTACCAGATGAAATATGGCGGTGACCAACCTTTACATGCGTACCAGATGAAATATGGCGGTGACCAACCTTAACATGCGTACCAGATGAAATATGGCGGTGACCAACCTTTACATGCGTACCAGATGAAATATGGCGGTGACCAACCTTTACATGCGTACCAGATGAAATATGGCGGTGACCAACCTTTACATGCGTACCAGATGAAATGTGGCGGTGACCAACCTTTACATGCGTACCAGATGAAATGTGGCGGTGACCAACCTTTACATGCGTACCAGATGAAATATGGCGGTGACCAACCTTTACATGCGTACCAGATGAAATATGGCGGTGACCAACCTTAACATGCGTACCAGATGAAATATGGCGGTGACCAACCTTTACATGCGTACCAGATGAAATATGGCGGTGACCAACCTTTACATGCGTACCAGATGAAATATGGCGGTGACCAACCTTTACATGCGTACCAGATGAAATATGGCGGTGACCAACCTTTACATGCGTACCAGATGAAATATGGCGGTGACCAACCTTTACATGCGTACCAGATGAAATGTGGCGGTGACCAACCTTAACATGCGTACCAGATGAAATATGGCGGTGACCAACCTTAACATGAGTACCAGATGAAATATGGCGGTGACCAACCTTTACATGCGTACCAGATGAAATATGGCGGTGACCAACCTTTACATGCGTACCAGATGAAATATGGCGGTGACCAACCTTAACATGCGTACCAGATGAAATATGGGGGTGACCAACCTTAACATGAGTACCAGATGAAATATGGCGGTGACCAACCTTTACATGCGTACCAGATGAAATATGGCGGTGACCAACCTTTACATGCGTACCAGATGAAATATGGCGGTGACCAACCTTTACATGCGTACCAGATGAAATGTGGCGGTGACCAACCTTAACATGCGTACCAGATGAAATATGGCGGTGACCAACCTTTACATGCGTACCAGATGAAATATGGCGGTGACCAACCTTTACATGCGTACCAGATGAAATGTGGCGGTGACCAACCTTTACATGCGTACCAGATGAAATGTGGCGGTGACCAACCTTAACATGCGTACCAGATGAAATATGGCGGTGACCAACCTTAACATGAGTACCAGATGAAATGTGGCGGTGACCAACCTTAACATGCGTACCAGATGAAATATGGCGGTGACCAACCTTAACATGAGTACCAGATGAAATGTGGCGGTGACCAACCTTAACATGCGTACCAGATGAAATATGGCGGTGACCAACCTTTACATGCGTACCAGATGAAATGTGGCGGTGACCAACCTTAACATGCGTACCAGATGAAATATGGCGGTGACCAACCTTTACATGCGTACCAGATGAAATGTGGCGGTGACCAACCTTAACATGCGTACCAGATGAAATATGGCGGTGACCAACCTTTACATGCGTACCAGATGAAATATGGCGGTGACCAACCTTTACATGCGTACCAGATGAAATGTGGCGGTGACCAACCTTTACATGCGTACCAGATGAAATGTGGCGGTGACCAACCTTTACATGCGTACCAGATGAAATGTGGCGGTGACCAACCTTAACATGCGTACCAGATGAAATATGGCGGTGACCAACCTTTACATGCGTACCAGATGAAATGTGGCGGTGACCAACCTTAACATGCGTACCAGATGAAATATGGCGGTGACCAACCTTTACATGCGTACCAGATGAAATGTGGCGGTGACCAACCTTTACATGCGTACCAGATAAAATGTGGCGGTGACCAACCTTAACATGAGTACCAGATGAAATATGGCGGTGACCAACCTTTACATGCGTACCAGATGAAATGTGGCGGTGACCAACCTTTACATGAGTACCAGATGAAATATGGCGGTGACCAACCTTTACATGCGTACCAGATGAAATGTGGCGGTGACCAACCTTTACATGCGTACCAGATGAAATGTGGCGTTGACCAAACTTTACATGCGTACCAGATGAAATATGGCGGTGACCAACCTTTACATGCGTACCAGATGAAATATGGCGGTGACCAACATTTACATGAGTACCAGATGAAATATGGCGGTGACCAACCTTTACATGCGTACCAGATGAAATGTGAGTTAAACGTTATTAAATGAAATGACTGTAATCATTGTCACATTGCCACGAATAGAATATTGACAAAATATGACTTCTCTTTGAAAAAAGGTGCATACATGTATAACGGCTTTTAAAATGTTTTACCACACTTCTAATACATGTTTTAAACCAGTTCATTGTTCATCTCGGTTTGTCATTTGCAATCATAAAACTTATTCACTCATTATCTCGTTTTGCAAACCAGATACATTCTTTAAACAAATTAACGTTTCACTTTTTAATCTTGTTTTGCCATTAAAATATACTCTTTATCTCCTATTTTGCCATTAAAATACACTCTTTATCTACTCTTTTGCCATTTAAAGACACTCTTTATCTCCTCTGTTGCCATTTAAATAAACTCTTTATCTCCTCCTTTGCCATTTAAATACACTTTTTATCTCCTCTTTTGCCATTTAAATACACTCTTTATCTCATCTTTTACTATTTAAAAACACTCTTTATCTCCTCTTTTGTCATTTAAATACACTCTTTATCTCCTCTTTTGCCATTTAAATACACTCTTTATCTCCTCTTTTGTCATTTAAATACACTCTTTATCTCCTCTTTTGCCATTTAAATACACTCTTTATCTCATCTTTTACTATTTAAAAACACTCTTTATCTCCTCTTTTGTCATTTAAATACACTCTTTATCTCCTCTTTTGCCTTTTAAATACACTCTTTATCTCCTCTTTTGCCATTTAAATACACTCTTTATCTCCTCTTTTGCCATTTAAATACACTCTTTATCTTCTCTGTTACCCTTTGCTCCCATTCTTTAATCTCATTTAGTGTTTTCTTATTTGTCATTAGCAAACATTTCACTCTCTATGTCATTTTACAATGCGCATTGCAGTAGAATATTCAAATTTGTATCCAATGAGGTATCAATTTATAGAAATGTTCACGTTTCGTCAAAGCAGCCTTGGGACCTTCAATTCCGGGAGAGACTCCATGTGCCCGTCAAACAGATCCTAATACAATACATTACTGATGTAAAATACTGACAATAATGTAACTCTTCTGGGATAAACGTTCCAGTGGTAACTCGACAGAATGTCAGACACGATTCCAGTTTAAGTAAGATAAAACACTAACGTTACAGAATTAACCCTTTGATATATCTTAACCCTTTCCCACCTTTAGACACATTTTTTACGCATCTGCAGCAGACGACCTTTGAAAAGATTGTGACAAATGAAGAAATTGCTCAAAACGAGCAATTTCTCCTTTTGTCACAATCTTTTCAACTTTTTTTCCAGTAATTATACATTTATTTCTAGAGATTTTCCTTATTTTGAGTATATGTTTTCAAAAGTCGTCTACTGCAGATTTCTTGTATGTGGGAAGGGGTTAAACCGTTTGTGTGGAGCACGTGACATCAGTCCACGCGTATTCGCGACATCTGACCAGGCTCCTATAATGGTGGCCGCTCAAATCAACATTTCGCCGGATATTCTTCGTTTGGTTATGGACTCTTTCCAAAGCAGAGTTGGACACATATATTTTAGAAAGTGTAATGTCTTACTCTGACCCGGGCACTATGTTTTGGATGAGTGTTCTTCAATGGTACCATTCATGTTAAGGCGTCCTTCAACTCCACTCTGATATCTCGTTATGTGAAATGCAAAGACACTCAGTGGCGTGAATGACTATCCGCTTCGTAGCCTTGGGAAGCCGGGACACCGTGTTTTTAAAGCCAGTTTACCCCCCTTATGTTGGGTTAAAAAACACGGGGAATGATTTACCTCTTCTGTAATTGATTCCTGATTGTTTCATCTTATATAAAAAATACATTTTGTTTGAATAGTTTATTATGTGTGATAGTCGTTAATCACGGAGGGTGGTCGTGTGATACCTCTGGTGCCATTTATCTGACCCAACCTTCAATGAAATGACCCGGTCACAGAACAAAACGGTTTTCAAAGCGCCCACAAAACGTAAGTAAATCAGTATTCTTGACAATTAGAGACAAACAGATTATACAGAATATAACGTGTGATATTATACTATATATGTTTTGTTTTGCTTTCACACACTTGGTTGATTTAAAGACAAGTTAAACGTTTCGAAATATAACAAGATTAGTTATATTGTAACAAGAATATGGTAAAGCGTTTTGGGGATAATCTTAGAACTGTGTGCGCCGTTAAACCAGACGATAGACATATCAAGGTCAGACGGTCAAAGATAAATGAATGTAGACCATTGATACACATTCTATTTTATTAACAAAGTAGACACATAACCCAAGTTAAATTAGCTTTTATATTCCAGCAGTGTTATACAAGACAAAAAAGCCCAGACAGTGATAAAAAAATACAATGGTAAAATAAATATAAAGATCAGAAGGTCAAACATATAAACTATTGATAGACACTTCATTTAATCGGCGAGACTTATTTGTTGAACATTACACAAAGATCGCCCGTAAAGTGAATTTCCTTATCCCCAGTGGTATGTAAGCAAACACAAGTGCCAGACAGAGAAAAAACGGGTTTTGAGTCGACGCGACATAACAAAAAACCCACATGATATGTTATTTGTAAAAAGAACAGGTTACGATCGATCAGTTATCCCTATCTGTACTGTTTGGGAGAAGTCACAATAAAAACGTTCGTAAAGAATGTATGACTTAGTGTGATTATGGAACGCCGGCACTGTCTTTAGAAGTGATGAAACTCCATTATTATGTCTGTTTGTTATTACATTATGTACAACGATCTTTACATGTTGTGCAAACATATTTATATCATGTCAGTATATGGTTATGTCCTGTGGTTTTATACTTATATTATGTAGATACATCTTTATATTATGTAGGTACATCTTTACATTATGTAGATACATCTTTATATTATGTAGATACATCTTTATATTATGTAGATACATCTTTATATTATGTAGATACATCTTTACATTATGTAGATACATCTTTATATTATGTAGATACATCTTTACATTATGTAGATACATCTTTATATTATGTTGATACATCTTTATATTATGATAATACATCTGTATATTATGTAGATACATATTTACATTATGTCGATACATCTTTATATTATGTAGGTACATCTTTACATTATGTCGATACATCTTTATATTATGTAGGTACATCTTTATATTATGTAGATACATCTTTATATTATGTAGGTACATCTTTACATTGTGTAGATACATCTTTATATTATGTAGGTACATCTTTACATTAGGTCGATACATCTTTATATTATGTAGATACATCTTTATATTATGTAGATACATCTTTATATTATGTAGATACATCTTTATATCATGTGCCGAGTCCCGGTAGCTCAGTCGGTAACGACGCGAGCTGTCAATCCAGGGGTTGTGAGTTCGAATCCCGGCTCGGCTAACTTTCTTTCCGACGACATGCGTCATTCGTCTTCCACCAATGGGCTAAGTCTATGTGGAAAAGCAGCCAGTTGCTTGGGAAGATTGTTGTGTGGAGTACTGGTGTGAGAAAACCAGGAAACACATGAGTAGGTGAATTGGCCGCCGTGATATGACTGAGAAATTGTTAAAAACGGTATTAAACCCCAATCAATCAATCAATCAATCAATCAATCAATCAACTTTATATCATGTGCATGTTTTATTATATTATGTCCATTCTTTATTATATTATGTCCATACTTTATTATATTATGTAGGTACATCTTTACATTATGTAGATACATCTTTATATTATGTAGGTACAACTTTATATGATGTGCAAACTTTATTATATGTTGTGGATAGTTTTATCAGGGTGATATTTCGCCTTGACACCGGAAATTAAAGTGCGAATGTACGGAATGTGACGGTAATGTGACCCGTAAAGGGTAACGCCCGTAAAGCAAAAAATTAAAATGGCGACGCCGTGGCAACAGGCCTCCTTGGCCAATCTTCTTTAATCTATTAAACTAGGAGAGTTATTGAACAAATTCGAAACCAACAAAATATTGCTTGAAGACTGCAGGAAACTTTCAGACGCTGCAGTCCTACGCATTTATACCAGATCTCCACTTTCCGCCAACATTTCCTATCAGTGTATGTGGTGGCCAGTGATGGGCATTTAATTATAATGTCATGGCTTGTCAGATACCGCTGATAGTATCATCCTGAATTGTTTTATGATCATATCAAGTTTCAAGAGTTTAGTCTTAATTAGCTGGTGAATTAGGATTGATTGTTCAATTTGAGTTTAACAGTGTTTTAACCCGTTCCCACATAAAACAAATCTGCCATCTGGAGCAGACGACTTCGAAAAGTGACAACAACCTGAAAAATCTCCATAAAAGATAGCTTAATTGTTCAATAAAGTTGAACACATTGTGGCAAATGGAGAAATTGCTCGTCATGAGCAATTTCACCTTTGTCCATAATGTTTTCAAAAGTCGTCTGCAGGTGGGAAAGGGTTAAACCATATTTATATTGTGGCGGCCATTCCATTCAACATGTTTTTCTTTCTTTCAAATCAAACAATCAATCCTAATGGTACTCTTCTGATTACAAAAGGTCATGTCAAAGGTTATACCCTGGGATTCCAACCTGCAGGCACACATAGTGCACTGTTCTTAAATTTCTCACACCAGTACTCAACACAACATCATTCCCAGGCAAGTGGCTACCTTCCCACTATAGCCAAAAGAAAGACAAATTAAGGTATTCACAATTACTTTTGTCGAAATTATAAAGAATGAATGTCCGAAATGGGGTTTGAACTCATGAACCCTTATACAAACCAATGGATTGATAACACTCTTCGAAATCCTCTGAGCTATCAATCTTGGCCGTGTTCGAAGGTCCAGAATGTCCGAAGATTTATGTCAGATAACTAACTATAATCAAAAACTGTCCTTTTAACACTTTCCCACATTACGACAAATCAGTAGCAGACGACTTTGAAACAAAATATTGAAAATCTCTATAAATGAAAATTAAGTTATTGAATATAGTTGAAAACATTGTTGCAAATTGAGAAATTGCTCATATTAAGCAATTTTTCAATTTGTCACAATGTTTTTAAAAAGTCGTCTGCTACAGATGCGCAGCGGCAAAATGCAAGAGGAGATTATGAGCAATTTCCCCGTTTGTCTGAAAAGTAGTCTGCTGCAGATGTGTCAGAATGCGCCTGCAAGAATGAAAGGGTCAAATGAAATTTTAATTATTTAATTAAAGTTGAAAAGAAAGTAACATAAGTAGAATGTAGTCATTATGACCAATTCCTCCTTTTGTGCCAATGTTTAAAAGACATCTGCTGCAGATGCTTTAAAATGCATCTGAAAGTAGGAAAGGCTTATTGATATGAAAAACGCCAGATATTCCAAATATTCAACATACGGTAAGGAAAGGATTTTATAGAGCTGTGATCAGTTTTCAAATAGACTGGATAACTAGTTGATTGTTTGGTATTTTATCCCGCTTTCAAAAAAAATTCCTTGGTAAGTTACTAGTACTACTGGTCCATTTACCCTGACACCAGCAAGTCAGTCGTTATGCTAACCCCGCAACCCTGAGCGCCATATTTTAAAGTGTTTGGTAAGACCCGGCCGAGATTGAACCTGCGACCTCCCACACCCAAGGCAGACACGCTTCTACTACACCAACGAGGCGATACATGGATAACTGGAGACCTACATTAGTGACACAATGTCTCCTTTTGCCACAATGTATTAAAAAATCAAATTCTGCAGTTGCTTCAAAATGCAAACTGCCCGTCTGAAAGGTTTTACGAATTAACGAACATTTTCCTGAAATGCACCTTTAGGTTTTGTTTGAATTGTGTTTATCACTTCTTTTAACAGTATTTTAGTTATATCACAATATATCTTGGGTAAATTACTAGTACTATCGGTATTGTCTATTCTGAACCGATAATTCAGTCGTAATGCTATCCCTACAACCAAGTCAGTAAACCATTTCCCACATACAACAATCTGCATTTAGACAAATTATGAAAACTTTCTAAAATGAAAGTTTGATTATTGAATAAATTTAAAAAAAACATTGTGGAAAATGGAGAAGAGCAATTTCACCTTTTGCTACAATGTTTTCAACAGTAGGTCTTTAGAGCTTTCATCAGTTTTCCAATGTCTCCTCTCCTTATAATGATAAGACTTCTATTACATAATGCTTCAAAATGTATTCTGACTATAGGAAAGGTATAATGAAGTGAATTTAGAAGATATTCCAGGGATTTGTGTGGGAAAGGGTTTTCATAGTTGTCACAATTTTGTTCAAATGGCCGAATTAACAGGGAGACAAATATTAGGTAACTTGACCCTTTAGTGATAGCTAGTTCATGGGGGATTAACAGTTTTAAGTGATTTACTAGCTGAAAAGCCCTTGCTGAATCTCAGTAGGCCTCTGGTATAAATGCGTAGGAATACAAATACGTATGGACATGATATAATAGTGTGTGCACATGATATAAAGATGTATCTACATAATGTAAAGATGTACCGACATAATATAATAAAGTAGGGACATAATATAATAAAGCATGCACATGATATAAAGATGTATCTACATAATATAAAGATGTATCTACATAATATAAAGATGTATCTACATAATATAAAGATGTATCTACATAATGTAAAGATGTACCGACATAATATAATAAAGTAGAGACATAATATAATAAAGCATGCACATGATATAAAGATGTATCTACATAATATAAAGATGTATCTACATAATATAAAGATGTATCTACATAATGTAAAGATGTACCGACATAATATAATAAAGTAGGGACATAATATAATAAAGCATGCACATGATATAAAGATGTATCTACATAATATAAAGATGTATCTACATAATATAAAGATGTATCTACATAATATAAAGATGTATCTACATAATGTAAAGATGTACCGACATAATATAATAAAGTAAGGACATAATATAATAAAGCATGCACATGATATAAAGATGTATCTACATAATATAAAGATGTATCTACTTAATATAAAGATGTATCTACATAATGTAAAGATGTACCGACATAATATAATAAAGTAGGGACATAATATAATAAAGCATGCACATGATATAAAGATGTATCTACATAATATAAAGATGTATCTACATAATATAAAGATGTATCTACATAATGTAAAGATGTACCGACATAATATAATAAAGTAGGGACATAATATAATAAAGCATGCACATGATATAAAGATGTTTCTACATAATATAAAGATGTATCTACATAATATAAAGATGTATCTACATAATGTAAAGATGTACCGACATAATATAATAAAAACTGTCAGAATATAAGTAAAAAACCACAACACATAACCATATACTGACATAATATAAATATGTTTGCACAACATGTAAAGATCGTTGTACATAATGTAATAACAAACAGACATAATAATAGAGTTTCATCACTTCTAAAGACAGTGCCGGCGTTCCATAGTGAACTGTACACATAGTACATTCTATATTTGTTTAGTATTTAGAAAAATGTTTACCATTTGTATTATAAAAACGAAAATAACGTGAAGGCTATGGCGCAAATACGGGCCGAAGACTTTTGAGAGAAAAACAGCAGTGTGACAAAACAGAAATTGATTGTTAAAATAATTTTGACATAAAAACGGCGCGAGTTAAACTAAACTAATCACCTTCTCCTTCTGTGACAATGCTTCAACTCAAATCATTTACTCTTAATTCATATATAAATATTCTAGATATACCTTTATAAACATAACCAAATATTTCTTTAAAATGTATCACGTCATAATTATTATTAGCGTTGCCCTGATGAATAGAATAAACGAAACCGTTTGGCACGTTTAAAAGCAATTAGTGTCTTTTTTTCTGTTTTACTATATATATATATATATACACAGGTCACCCGAGTTCGTGATCCTATGCATTAAACAGCTACACTGTTAAGGACACACATGAATCTTTAGTTCAACACTTCTCAATCGACTGCTTATACAAAATCATGGGAGAAAAGGACGAACGTAATGACGTCAGGATCTAAGATAAATCACGAAGTTGGAAGACTCTACGATACAGACGTGTTCATGTAGCAAACGAACGGTACACTGACGGATATTGTATAATATAAATGTTTATCTTGTTATTTGTTGACGGCCTTAAATCAATAAACTATTTATCAATGTCACTACTTAATGATATAGTTTTTCTAATGCAGTTCAGTGCTAATAATTATCACCCAATATCAGAGGACTAGATAAGGAGGAGTAAACTGGTCGTTTCCCCATCAATATCTATTGTATGACTCAATTTAGCCATATGTTGTTGGTACTCAAAAGAATCGTCTCAGTGAGACAACATAGGGTTTAAAGGTCAAATAAGGACTTCGCTATGTTAGATACTTGTCGTATCTAGAGTTCTGCCCAATATTGTCATCTTTGTTATGCAGCTGATAGCTGATAAATGACACTCACCATCTTCAGTTTTCTATCTCCGTCGACTGCCCTGCATATTCCAGTTGTTAAAAGAACGAAGTCGTATTCTAAACTATGAACTCAATTGAGAATCACTGAATTTCTTGTAGCTTCACCTCCGAATCATGACACCGAATATTATCCGTTTATGCACAGAAGTCCGAGTTTTCATGTGAGAACAAAATGGGTGAAAAGCACAGAGTACCTCGTTAAAATACTACATATAATCTTTCTATATGCTCCTTATCCTGTAATAATAATGAACGTAATGTTATCGTATGAGAATACAATTTGAGGAATCCAACACAGGACTGTGTTACTATAAATAGCCTCTCTACATAGTCTAATATGATACTACATGAACCTATAGAGGATATTTATAGTAACACGGTCCTGGGTGGAATTACCCAAATTGTGTCAAACGAAATCGTTACGGTCATTATATTATAGAATATGGACAATAATGAGATTCTATTTGTAGTATCTTAACGAGATATTGTGCGTTTTCACCCCATTTGTTCTCAAATGGCAACTCGGACGCCTGTGGTTTATGATACAGTGTTCCTATTCAATGAATTTTCACTCAAGTTGGTAACAAAACAAAGACGCATTCTAGTCTATCGTTAATTTAATTACTTGAGAACATAGTATGGCAATTTTGACCAAATTTAGTTACGTGTAAAATTGATTAAATGACACCGGGGTTACCTTTAACGCAAAAACTGACTCGAAAATAAACTACTTTCTAATTGCTTCCTCAAATCTATTGCATTATTCACGAAATTGTAATTGGGATTCGAAATATAGGATATGAATTAGGTGTAACGAAACACCGTCATTAAATTGTTTTTACATTGGAATTGCAATGAAGTTAGGCCTATACTAGGGACATGTCCTTACATGTAAATAGGGACTTATTTGTTACATAAACAGTTTGCTTTTCATAGTGAAACGGTATATAATAGGGACTATTGTATTACATATATATGGTAAATACGCCACAGGGAACTTGTTTAGAATAGGGGCTATTGTATTATATGTATTGCTAACACGCCATACAAATGGTCTATAATAGGGACAGCTATATTACATATATTGTTAACTCGCCAGGTAAATGGTCTATCCTCAGGACCATTGTATTACATATATTGTTAACTTTGCCATAGGGAATTTGTATATAAAAAGGACTTCTGTATTACATATATTGTTAAGTCGCCTATAGGCAAATGGTTTATAATAAGATCTACTGTATTCCATATATTGTTAACTGGCCTAAGGCAAATGGTTTATAATAGGGACTTCTGTATTACATATATTGTTAACTGGCCTAAGGCAAATGGTTTATAATAGGGACTTCTGTGTTACATATATTGTTAACTGGCCTAAGGCAAATGGTTTATAATAGGGACTTCTGTATTACATATATTGTTAACTGGCCTAAGGCAAATGGTTTATAATAGGATCTACTGTTTAACATATAGTGTTAAGTCGCCTATAGGCAAATGGTTTATAATAGGGACTACTGTATTACATATATTGTTAACTCGCCATAGATAAATGGTTTATAATAGGATCTACTGTTTAACATATAGTGTTAAGTCGCCTATAGGCAAATGGTTTATAATAGGATATACTGTTTTACATAAAGTGTTAACTCGCCATAGAGAAATGGTTTATAATAGGATCTACTGTTTTACATATATTGTTAACTCGCCAAAGGGAAATGGTTTATAATAGGAACTACTGTTTAACATATAGTGTTAAGTCGCCTATAGGCAAATGGTTTATAATAGGGACTTCTGTATTACATATATTGTTAACTCGCAATAGGCAAATGGTTTATCATAGGGACTACTGTGTTACATATATTGTTAACTCGCCAAAGGGAAATGGTTTATAATAGGGACTTCTGTATTACATATATTGTTAACTGGCCTAAGGCAAATGGTTTATAATAGGAACTACTGTTTAACATATATTGTTAACTCGCCAAAGGGAAATGGTTTATAATAGGAACTACTGTTTAACATATATTGTTAACTCGCCAAAGGGAAATGGTTTATAATAGGGACTTCTGTATTACATATATTGTTAACTGGCCTAAGGCAAATGGTTTATAATAGGAACTACTGTTTAACATATATTGTTAACTCGCCATAGATAAATGGTTTATAATAGGATCTACTGTATTCCATATATGGTTAACTCGCAATAGGCAAATAGTTTATCATAGGGACTACTGTGTTACATATATTGTTAACTCGCCAAAGGGAAATGGATTATAATAGGGACTTCTGTATTACATATATTGTTAACTGGCCTAAGGCAAATGGTTTATAATAGGATCTACTGTTTAACATATATTGTTAACTCGCCATAGATAAATGGTTTATAATAGGGACTACTGTGTTACATATATTGTTAACTGGCCTAAGGCAAATGGTTTATAATAGGATCTACTGTTTAACATATAGTGTTAACTCGCAATAGAGAAATGGTTTATAATAGGGACTACTGTGTTACATATATTGTTAACTGGCCTAAGGCAAATGGTTTATAATAGTATCTACTGTTTTACATATAGTGTTAACTCGTCATAGAGAAATGGTTTATAATAGGGACTGCTGTATTCCATATATTGTTAACTCGCCATAGGGAAAGTGTTTATAATAGGGACTACTGTGTTACATATATTGTTAACTCGCCTAAGGCAAATGGTTTATAATAGGATCTACTGTGTAACATATAGTGTTAACTCGCCTAAGGCAAATGGTTTATAATAGGATCTACTGTTTAACATATAGTGTTAACTCGCCAAAGGGAAATGGTTTATAATAGGAACTACTGTTTAACATATATTGTTAACTCGCCAAAGGGAAATGGTTTATAATAAGGACTTCTGTATTACATATATTGTTAACTCGCCATAGATAAATGGTTTATAATAGGATCTACTGTATTCCATATATGGTTAACTCGCAATAGGCAAATAGTTTATCATAGGGACTACTGTGTTACATATATTGTTAACTCGCCAAAGGGAAATGGTTTATAATAGGGACTTCTGTATTACATATATTGTTAACTGGCCTAAGGCAAATGGTTTATAATAGGATCTACTGTTTAACATATATTGTTAACTCGCCATAGATAAATGGTTTATAATAGGGACTACTGTGTTACATATATTGTTAACTGGCCTAAGGCAAATGGTTTATAATAGGATCTACTGTTTTACATATAGTGTTAACTCGCCATAGATAAATGGTTTATAATAGGGACTGCTGTGTTACATATATTGTTAACTCGCCATAGGGAAAGTGTTTATAATAGGGACTACTGTGTTACATATATAGTTAACTCGCCTTAGGGAATTTGTCTATAAAGGGACTTCTGTATTACATATATTGTTAAGTCGCCATAGGCAAATGGTTAATAATAGGGACTACATTTTTACTGGGTTAACCAAACACAGTTTTATGAGGGACTATTTAGCGGATGTATTTTGCGTAATTTGCCACAATACCTAGGGTCGAAAGGCTCCTTTCCCAAAAACCTTCTTAGAGCACACGTTTAATTTTCCACATTTGATGAAACATGAATGGTTAACATGGACACATTATTTATATTTTCAGAAAGAAGGTGGACAACAAAGTAAAACAATATACTAACACTTTCCCACCGATAGACGCATTTTGACTCATCTGTAGCAGACGACTCTTGAAAACATTGTAGCAAAATGAGAAATTTCTCAAAACGAGCAATTTCTCATTTTCCCACAATATTTTCAACTATTTTCTTTCAGTAATTATACCTTCACTTATAGTGATTGTCTATATTTTTTACTAAATGTCTTCAAAGTCGTTTGCTACAGATTTGTTACATGTGGGAAAGGGTTTAATTGCTCGTTCTGAGCTATTGCTAGTGTTCTTCGATGTTTTCAACACAGATCTCCTTCCAAGGAAAATATAAATTTCTTGAGGTTACTATACACCAAATAAATTCCTTTTTCCTCATGTAAATCAACCAGTTCCTCCCTCAATTGTCACCCTTTCTAAGCGTTTCTCATGTAGAATATCAGATATCATTGAAAAGAGTTACATCTAAGCTTAAAATAGTCAAAAAAGGCGGGGGTGGGGGTCGTGCATTTTGCAAGAAAGAATTCATTAGGCGAAAAAGGGTACCGTCATTTTGAACCAAATAGGGCCCGGACAGAATTACAGGTAATTCACATTCTCTATTCGCTTTCAAAGAAGGTCAAACTACTAACAATTTCCAGTGCACCCTATACATATTTACAATGAATTTGAACTCAATGTCATATATTAAATACATTCTTGTGATGCCATGGTATACACTCATTTCTACGCAAACACAGTTTTATGAGGGACTATTTAGCGGATGTATTTGGTGTAATTTGCCACAATACCTATTACTTAGCATATATAACCGCGACTGTGTATGGCGTAATATGACCTTTAGGTGGACACCTCTCTAGAACAGCTGATTTGTGATTATAATACAGTCTTAAATACGGGACTCCTTTGGCGTTCTAGTTCTTATTCGACACTCAAACCATAGTTTGTGGTACGCAAAAGAGTGGTGTCTAAGACGATTATTTTGCGTACCCACAACCTCAGATTTTGTTGAGAAATAATAGAGATATTGTGGGGGCGATGGAAACGACCCGGTTACTCGCCATCATGGCTTGATGCTGCTCTGTCGAGGTGTCACTGTATGTCTATATATCTAATTAAATTGTAATCTTGAAACAGCGCTGTAAACATTGTGTATACAATGTGCGAGTCGGGGATTTGGAACCGGACGTCCCGGTTTCGATCCCAGTCGCTGCGCGTCGGTCATCGTGGAGTGCCCTTAGGAAAGCCATATTTCCTAGCCTAGTACTGGTTTGGTTACACAGGGATCATGAATTAAGTGATGACCATTAATTAGTTATCGACTTCCTCTAAGCTGCACTATATAAACCCGGGTAAAAGTATGTTCTCAAGCCATTCGATTGGCGGCCTTTGTGACGATGCTACACTTCTTAATAAAATGTAAAACTTGTTATTTGTCTTGCTTTGTGACAAAGTCTACACGGTTTGAACGTATCAAATCTTTGGTACATATGTTTATATAACGTGGTAAAAGTGGCTGACTAGACCGAGCTTCAGACACACATGATGATATCACATTGTCGACACTGTTTAAATTCCATTTCATCCAGAGGTCTAGACAGGGAAAGGTATCCAGCTCTTTTCCCCTGAATATCTCTCTTATTATCCAACTAAACTCTATGTTGTGGGTACTCAAAGAATCGTCTCATTGAGACGATTCTTTTGAGTACCCACACCATAGGGTTACATGGTCAAATAAGGATCTAAGAACATGCAAAACGTCCCTTATCTATAGCTCTGTCAACTATTATAAGACATCAATCCTTTCCACTTTCTTGAAGTGAGTGTTAAGATGATCAAACCATAAACTAATTACCATTCTTCACTTCATCGATATCTCTAAAAGGAAAGAGTTTAATTAGGTTTTGTAGCATGCGATTCTAAATTACAGATGGCGGCTGCTGACAATAGGTGGTGAATGCGAGGCGATAAAACCCATTTGAAGAAATGCAGCTGTTCTTGGAAAATTTAATTGGTAATACAAATCTACAGAAACCTTGGCTACGTTTAAAACTAACAACATTCTTTTCATGTTTTGCGTAGGAAAATATATTTTACTTTGTGAAGGTCAACCGGTAAATTCAGGGCACTAGATAAGGGGCGTTTCACACATTCTAAAATACTTATTTCACACTCTAACCCTTTGTTGTGGGTACTCAAAAGAATCGCCTAAATGCGACAATTCTTTTGAGTACCAACATCATAGGGTTGTGTTGGACATTAAGAGATATATTGTGTAGGGAAAAGAAGCTGTATACTCCTTCGTATCTGGACCTCTGGTCAGAGCGTAAATAGATCCTGCTATGGAGTTCAGATGCACTTTAAATTGTATCACAAAAACCGTTGAACTTTAACCCCTTTAAACCTATAGACGCATGTTGACGCATCTACCGCAGACAACTTTTGAAAACACCGTGACAAAGGGAGAAATTGCTCAAAACCAACAATTTCTCCTTTTGCCACAATATTTTTAAATTTTGTAACCGTTTCCCTTTTCCTCCCGAGTGCTTATAGATGTATGCTATGTATGATTACGGATTATGCATAATCTCTTTAAAATAGATGTTATGTCTGATATACACACAAACATAAGCAGGGAATATTCATATTACCTAATTTGACGACTATACATTAGACATACTCCCTGTAGGCAGGGTCTTTCAAATAGTATTTAAAAGACCCTGCTGTAGGGTTAGTACATTATGTACGGTTTAAATGTATAAGGGCTGTAATAGTTTTAAATATCACTACAAGCTAGTTTTTAACATTCAAAAACTTGGAAACCTTTCGAATGTTTCCTCAGATGCCATTTATTCTAACCCCGCCTTCCCTGAAATACCTCACTGACAGATTAACGTTGTTTATAAACTCCCGAAAGTCGTAAGTTTGTATAATTAGCGCCAAAGGCTCGTATAGCTGAATGTCTGGAGAGTATACTATAAAATCAAGTTCAACGTTTCGAAATGTAACACAAGTATCTGTATTTCAGCCGTTCCTCGAGACAACCAACATTATGGACTCTGCGTAATATATCGACCAAGATCGGCTGGCTAATCAGGGCCGACACATTCCGTCTCAGGGGGATAGAGGTATAGAGTAATGATTCTGAAAATCCACAGGAGGCGAAAAGGGTATTTCTGGGTTAGCCTGCGCGGCATGCTTAGGCTGATCCGGGTCGATCCTTTACGCAGAGTCCACACTGTTGGTATTCTCGTGGAAGGGTCCTTTGGTAAACTGAATGTTGTATGTTTAAGTAATTTTAGATGCCCCGTTAAATCAGACAATATAGGTCACAATACACCAAATAAATTCCTTCTTTGTTTCCATGTAAATCAGTGGCGTAGCTTTGCAATAATCAATGTGTAGGCCGTCTCGTGAGAACATCAACATTGTGGACTCTGCGTAAAGTATCGATCCGGATCAGCCTAAGCATGCCACACAGGCCTACCCGGATAGACACTTTTCGCCTCCTGTGGATTTTCTGTTTCAGGAATAATTACTCTATACATCTATCCCCCCTAAGACGGAATGTGTCGGCCGGATCAGTCTGCGCGGACAGCGCAGGTTGATCTGGTCGATACATTACGCAGATGTCTATCGCCGCAGTTGTATTTTGAGGCATTTTGAGAAAAAATGTGTAGACACGTGCCTACAGTGCCTAAAGGGAGCTACGCCCCTGTAAATCGACAGGTTTTAGCTCACAAGTGTCACACTTTCTAAGCGTTTTCATGTATGACATCATATATCATTGGAAAGAGTTAACTTAAAGCTTAAAAGCAATCCAGCGAAAACTGGGACTCATGCATTATGCAAAGAAGAACTCACCCAGTGAAAATGGTTACCGTCATTTTGGACCAAATCGGGCCCGGACAAAATCCTATACCCATTTACAGTGAAATTAAACTCAATGTAATATCCAATGCATTCTGATGATGGTATACACTCATTTTTTCTACGCAAACAAAATTTTTCACAAAAAATAACTGTAGGCAAAGAGTATTTTTGATTCACACAGAGAAGTGACCGATGCATATTCTTTCTTCAAATGGCGAAAGGATCTTCAAAATATTTTTGACGAGTTTCACATATACTTCGTCATTATTATTGCAGCATATTTCACCAACAAAATTCTAAAAAGAGACAATCTGTCACAACTTCATTAAATATTTAAATCAATTATAGTTTAAGCCGCTCATTTATATCGCAGGTAATAAAGTTTAAGCCTGAAATATAAAGAACGTCATATACTACCTTCGTGTGATTTATTGCCTAATCTCAACAGCAGCCGATCTCGTGATTGAACATCACTTATATCGAGCCACATTGAAACTCTCCATTCATAAGGAAGAAACGAACACGGTCCACATAACAACCTATGTGTATTCAGTTTGAGACTTCCCGTGACATGGAGACACTTGGATCACATCACTTAATGTATTAGCAAGTAATTGACAACAACGTTCCAATGGTAAATATGTCAATAGTGTGTGAATGTACGCGGGGGATAAAACGGCAGGACAGAATATTTCCTACATTGAATCAACTGCTTAGTTGCTTAAAACAAAGACGCACCCGCTTTTCTACAGTGGTTTGTCTTTGCAGATTTCAATTCGTAGATACATGATAAAGTATTCCTGATACTGAATTATTACACCATGTTATCACATAATACGAAACCAAATGAAGTATTATTTGTCATGATTTATGACATTCTGTGGAATGTTATATTAACATCAAACACGAAATCCTATGTCAATGTATGACAGTATTTGATTCAACGATATTTAATCACACATGTCACATTAAATTATTGAAAAAGATATTTAACTCGTAACAACTCTTAAATTGGTCGTAAAAATGGCCAAATCGTAATGATCCGTGAATGTGTGCGATCCGTAAGGACTCGTAAGAAACATCCGTGTATGTGAAGGGGGCAGTTTAATTCGAACATAATTATTTGTTTCTATTTTCACTTCTGGTTAACTTCCAAATGTTCCTGAATGTGATAATAATTGAATTGCCTTGTATATCTTTCTCAACGACTCTATTTCTGGCTTGTATATTCCAAAAGTTATTGTTTACGATCTGTCGAAGTCATTCTTTAGTCTGCACATTCGTCCAGGTCCATTTATAAAAACAACAATAAAGTGGTCTTCACCGTCCAGTTATCAATATAACAATGACTTTGTCAGACATCAACATACTGTTGTCAATATAACAATGACTTTGTTAAACATCAATATAACAATGACTTTGTCAGACATCAACATACTGTTGTCAATATAACAATGACTTTGTTAGACATCAACATACTGTTGTCAATATAACAATGACTTTGTTCGACATCAATATAACAATTACTTTGTCAGACATCAACATACTGTTGTCAATATAACAATGACTTTGTCAGACATCAACATACTGTTGTCAATATAACAATGACTTTGTTAGACATCAATATAACAATGACTTTGTCAGACATCAACATACTGTTGTCAATATAACAATGACTTTGTTAGACATCAATATAACAATGACTTCGTTACACATCAATATAACAATGACTTTGTTAGACACCAATATAAAAATGACTTTGTTACACATCAATATAAAAATGACTTTGTTAGACATCAACATAATGTTATTTAAACACCAGCACTGTGTTCAATATAACAATTACTTTGTTAGACATCAATATAACAATGAGTTTGTCAAACATCAACATACTGTTGTCAATATAAAAATGACTTTGTTACACATCAATATAACAATGACTTTGTTAGACATCAACATACTGTTGTCAATATAACAATGCCTTTGTTAAACATCAATATAAAAATGACTTTGTTAGACATCAATATAAAAATGACTTTGTTACACATCAATATAAAAATGACTTTGTTAGACATCAACATAATGTTATCAATATAAGTGTTAGACATTAAGAAAATGTAATCAATACACCAGTACTGTGTTCAATATAATAATGATTGTGTTAGAAATCGACATAATGTTATCAAGACACAAGTACTGTGTTCAATATAATAATGGCTGTGTTAGAAATCGACATAATGTTATCAAGACACAATACTGTGTTCAATATAACAATGAAAGGGTTAGACATCAACATAATGTTATCAAGACACAAGTACTGTGTTCAACAATCTCTTAAACAGGAACCATTTTAGTCGATACGAACTAGGGTTTTATATTAAACGGTAAAATTCATAGTCTATTGAATAACAGATAAATAGTGCGCACATGTTGCTAATTAAGAAATTCTTTTTTGAATAACTGAAACACAATTATCCTGACAAGAAATCATTTGAGCATATGACGTGTTTAGTTCGTTTTCTAGGTTGTAGAGCTATACTGCCAATGGCACCAGTTTAACAACTAAAGCGATGATTGACAACGGATTTAATTAGATCACACTGAATGCTTCTCAGGATTCCCTATAAGAATTCCAATTCCTTTGTCCGTTAATACCTCACTTTACCCGACAGCATCTAAAGGATAATGTAAGTGGTTAGGACTACTGTACGCCCAGTCTAGATAAGTGAAGTGGTGTGGTCGCTTTCTCATACTAACCGTTATTATGACACATGCAAGACGTGTTAATTCAACCAGGATTGAGTCCTTTAAGCACTATGACGTGGTGTTTGCAGGTGAAATAAGGAAATCCGCATGTTCTCTAGAGCTATACAGACGGAACTACACGTAATTCCGCAAACTGTTCCTTTACTCGCAATGTTTCTCACCAAGTTGCAAAATCGAAACGTGTATGACTAAATGTTATTGTTGTCTAAGCGAGTTTATTCGAGAAGGTCAACGTTTATACCTATTTAGGCAAACAATTATACTGTAACTAGTTTCAGTCAGGGACGTAGTAAAGATCTACGTCCCTGTTTCAGTTAAGGGTTGATAATTCAGTATGTAATTGAAAAGATGATTTCCGTGACGAATGAAGAACTCTCTGAGATTCACAAATTAATTAAAAGAACCCGCCACTGACGAAATTTTTCCTTTGTCAATAATCTTCCAAGATTTAGAGACGATCTCAGTGATTGCACTCTCTAACCCTGTCAGCTCATTGAAAGTAAGTGTAAGGAACGATAACTCTGCGAAGGAGAATCCCGCGACTGTTGACAAAGATGTCAAAGGTCGATTACGGCTTTCCTTTCATAGCAATCCAACAGTTAACATCAGGAATGTGGGACCTTTGCTAAACATAGGTAGATTACGCAATCCAACAGTTAACATCGGGGATGTGGGATTCCCGTCATAGCAATCCAACAGTTAACATCGAGAATATGGGATTCCCGTTATAGCAATCCAACAGTTAACATCAGGAATGTGGGACATTTGCTAAACATAGGTAGATTACGGCTTTCCTTTCATAGCAATCCAACAGTTAACATCGTGAATGTGGAATTCCCGACATAGCAATCCAACAGTTAACATCGTGAATGTGGGATTCCCGACATAGCAATCCAACAGTTAACATCAGGAATGTCGGACCTATGCTTAACAAAGGTTGATTACGGCTTTCCTTTCATAGCAATTCAACAGATAACATCGGGAATATGAGACCTATACAGATTGACAGGGTTTTGTTTTTCAAACCGTAAAGTTTGCATTTGTTCAATATAATCAGTTCCACATTGGTAGGCCAAGTGATAATGTATACGAGAGCTACCGTATAGCAATGAAAGTAATTCTATGGGTTGGGCCTTATTGGGGAGGTCCCCATCATGTTTGGAAACTAATGTAGGGGGGGGGGGGGGGGGGGGGGGGGGGGGGGTGGAATTTGTAACAATTCAATTTTCAGACACATGGTTTAAGTTATCGTGTCATTCTTGAGGTATTCAAAACGATTTTAAGCGACTTTAACAGTCCAGTAGCGGTAAGCTCTGGTTGAAAATGAAATATGTCAACGCTTTTTCGAGCATAAAAATAGATTTTTGCATATTTTTGAAAATATCGATTTGTTTATAACTTGAATGAGGATTCACCTTATATATAAAAGATAAAAAACATTAACGGTTGCATAACAAAAAGAAATTTTTATCAACAGCATTCGGTAAGATTGCAGATTGTAGACAGGTTTTATTTGTTCATGTAAGGTTGGGGCAATATGTTACACCATACATGGGAAATAGAGTTACGCTGTAACACGTTGCCCCGTATGGATGTCACAATTCAGCTTTCGTTACATCTTCAAAGTAAATATTAGTAACTATCTTGATTGTGTTTCTTATTATGCGAAAATACGCGATTATGAACACCAATCGTTAAAAGATTCAATAAGTAACGCCATATCGAAAACTTATGTGTAACATTTTATCCCCACGTAACATATTGCCCCGATACATTGTAAACAAAGACCATACCCTCGTCCTGCGGAATTTGGTGTTTAACCCGGCGTTGTTGAACCGTAATGTTCACACATAAGAATATATCACACGTGTGACATATTCGTACGAATTCCTCACACGTGTGTGACAAATTTGTACGAATATGTCACAAGTAGGTGTTGTAAAATTCTCGTACCCCCTTTTTTCACCACCTCTTAGTACCAACGAAAATTTCACATTTCGTTTATCGCTCGTGTATTAAATTTAGCTACCAGCAGCCGTATTTTTGAATGAATATCAGTTCGCAAGTGTATCCTAAATTAAAAGGTACACGACTATCTAAGTTAGAGGTGCACCACTATCTAATTTAGAGGTGCACCTCTATATTTAGAAGTTCAGTTCTAAAAACAGAAAATAATATTTTCAAAAAACAAAGTAGACTGCGTGGACGTAGTTTTATCGGAGAAAATGATAAACACAACTTTTATTTGCAGATTTTATTAACTTTCAGCCTAGGATGTTGTTACTAAAAAATAGAAACGAATTTCTCGAATATGACCTACTTTACTACGTAGCGCAGATTCAAAATCGGGAATTGTCCGAAAGTAGTACGCGCACTGTCTTATATCATATGACCATATTTGGTACCGAATTATACCTAGCAGTCAAATACGGCATTTTAATATGCACATGATAATTTGTATATATTTGCGCCGAAAAATGTGCAGGTATATAAAAAATACTATTACCGTATACCGTATAAGAATTGTGTTTTTTATAGAATAGTCTTAACTTAGCATTGATAGGTTAGTAGCAATACAATACAATACAATACAATATCTTTATTCGTAATATAAGACCACCAGTCCACAATACATTATACAATCTAACAATTAATTGATGTGACTAACGTCCAGTAAATATGATCTATGTACACTTTAGTAATTATGAAGGCAAAAATAATCATTCATTGATTTAGAAAAAGTAGTGTCTTCTTTTAATTTCTTTAGTCTGTTTCTTCAGTTGTTTCCAGTTCATTATTTCGTTTCTTGAATGCAATTGTAGCGAACTTGATATACTAGGATTGGACTATATGAAGGTAAAGGCTGATCTTGGTATGTATTGTTGGCCAATGCTGCTTTAAAGCTAAAAAACTATAATTGCCAAATTATGTGTAAAGCATTGTATAGTTCACGTGCCTTCTTTCGTGGGGTGGGGGAGTCGGGCATGGGCCCTATGGGCCCCCGCTAAATCCGCCACTACATTTGCCACACTTTTTCTATGTTGACTATCAATTTTTTGACGCACGGGGCCCTACGCCCCCCCCCCCCCCCCGGTTAATCCGCCACTGTATTTTTCACGTGACTCCTTTCTTTTTTTCCGTTCCCCTTCGCGAATGTTAATAATGTTAACAAGCGTCCATATTTGACCTCTCGGTGCATTAATTTCTAAAGCATTTTTTAAAACTGTTATTGGAGTACTCACGCCTTAAGTTGTTCACTGATGTTCCAACAACATTAAAATGATATTTATGGAGGAAATCCTAAACTTTTAAATGCAGTTTTGTTGAATCCATTATGATGTATTGTTCTCGCGCAGTTTCTCGTGCGTTGTTTGGTGCTAACAGCAATTGGCAGGCTGCCAACTCCGAAAAAATGGTATTACTACTATGACCAGGACCTAAAGCCCCAGGCCAAAAAACATACCTAAACTTCGTTATCTCGTATATAGATCGGATGACTAGCCCACACGGATTGTCTCAGATTGACCTTTGGGTCAACCTATCACATTGTCACTTATCAAATATTTCGGTATAAAACAGGTAAAATAACCAATATAAATAAACGAATACAAAAGCAGTGATTGTCGAATGTTCCGATTGTATACGGCGTTTGTTGTATCGTGCGATTAAATTGGACATAAACACCGAGCACGTTCTCGTAAGTATATGGGTGTATTAGGTCAGTTCCAAGACGACCCTATATGCGGTGTCGTCAGCTCGAATATACGTATAGCGACGTATTTTGGTCTGATATTAATGAGATTGAGTTGACACCATCAGGTGCGTAGCTCCCTTTAGGCACTGTAGGCACGTGCCTACACATTTTTTCTCAAAATGCCACAAAATGCAGCTGCGGCGATACACATCTGCGTAAGGTATCGACCAGATCAGCCAACGCTGTTCGCGCAGACTGATCCGGCCGACACATTCCGTCTAAGGGGGATAGATAGAGTAGTGATTCCTGAAACAGAAAATCCACAGGAGGCGAACAGTGTATATCCGGGTACGCCTGTGTGGGATGCTTAGGCTGATCCGGGTCGATACTTTACGCAGAGTCCACAATGTTGATGTTCTCACGAGACGGCCTACACATTGATTATTGCCAAGCTACGCTCCTGACCAAGACCTTTTGAATACATCTATAGTTTATTAAACCAGAGCCCCTATGAGAAGTTTAACTCCTCTGCTGCAAATTAAATCTTTTTTCAAAAACGTAAGACGATTTGATTAGATTGCATAATTTCATCTGGATCTGTAGTTTAAACAATTAAATGTGTAAAATGTGGAGCCTGGAATATTCAGACTTAACTTTATTACGCCTTACATGGATTTAAAGATTTTGAAATTCTCCTGAAACCTTAATTCTGCTGTTCTATTATAAAAGGGGGCCTTTATACAGTAGAAACTGTACACATACGGATGTGTACAGAGACTAGCGTGCTCAGGACTCTCACACATTTACGGTCACCAGAATCATCAGAGTTGAGTCAATCAAACAGTGTGTACCCAAACCAGATGTTAGTTTGGTACGACACGGCGTTCGGTCTATTTCGCCATCTCTGTGATATCATCATTCTTAACCTTTTTGATGTAGAGGAACCCATTTAGTTTAATTACATATTTAACGAAATTCTCTCTTTAAAAGATGAATTCAAATTAAATTACGAGTTTAACTACCCTTCTGCAGTTGCTCCGAGGAAACTATCTTATCCGATTGAAGATAATCAACTTAAATGGCAAAACTGTAAACCGATTTAATCATTTGTGTCTTGAGTGACTGATGACTACCACACTAATGTTATTGAGATACATGTTTATAGCACGCATACGTTTGTAGTATTCTAGACAATATTTCCTGTGACGGATTCTTTGGCGAAGTTTTAGGTTGTTTAATATAAGCAATGTCTCATTTTCACAAACTGTTTTACCCCATCTTTTAATATTTTTTATATGCTTTCATATTTCATAAAAACCTGATATGAGCCGTCCAATGAAAAAAATCAACATTTTGGAATATGCGTAAAGCATCGACCCGGATCAGCCTAACCATTCCGCGCAGGCTAACCCGAACAGACACTGTTCGCCTTCTGTGGATTTTCTGTTTCAGGAACCATTACTCTATACCTCTATCTACCTGAGACGGAGTGTGTCGGTCCGGATGAGCCTGCGCGGAGTGCGCAGGATGATCTTGGTCGATACATTTCGCAGAGTCCATAATGTTGGTTTTCTCGCGGGACGGCTCTTATATGTATTTCTGGATTAAAGACCACTTTAGTTATTTATGTTTATTGATTAAATGGGGTTAAACGCTTTTTTCACCAGTATTTTCTCGCACCTGTACTCCACACAACATACTTCTCAAGCTTCCTTTCCACATATACAATTGTGCCCATTGGTGTAAGACGAATGACTCTAGTCACGATTACTTTTGTCAATCATCTGTAAGAATGAATGACCGAGCATGAACTCGAACTCACGACCCGTGGTTGTTATTTATATCGTTAACTGAATCCCTACTGTCGATGGAATGGCGTTAAATAAACAGCAAAGAGCTGTTGCTGTAGTTCTCGTGCTGTATCCGACACACAAAATATCACACGTTCTCATGCTGTATAATATTACTGAGATATCGCACGTTCTCATGCTGTATAATATAAATAAAATATCACAAGAACCTTTATGTATAATACAAATAAGATATTACATGTTCTCGTGCTGTATAAATCTAATAATATGTCACACATGCTCATGCTGTACAATTTAAATAAGATACCATACGTTATTAGCTGTATAATATAAATAAGATATCACAAGTTCCTGGCTGTATAATGTAAAATATATATCACAAGTTCCTGGCTGTATAATGTAAAATATATATCACAAGTTCCTAGCTGTATAATGTAAAATATATATCACAAGTTCCTAGCTGTATGATATTAATAAGATATCACAAGTTCTCATAATGTATACTATTAATAATATATCATACGTTCTCATGCTGTAAAATATAAATCACACGTTCTCATGCTGTATAATATAAATCACACATTATCATGCTGTATAATATAAATCACACGTTCTCATGCTGTATGATATAAATAATATATCACACGTTCTAATACTTTATAATACTAATTAGGTTTCACACGTCCTGCTGTTGTATATCATAAATACAAATTATCAAATATTTTTAGGATTATATGAGTTATACATGTACATATTTTGGTATATGATATACAATGAAATTTGAAAAAAGATACATATATCTTTCAACTATATACAGGATAAGTGAGGATCAGATCAATGCGGTTGTGATACTATGTAGTTGATTGATCCTATGTGAACTAATTAGCTATATATATATATATATATATATATATATATCACACAAGCATACATTGCAATAGGATCAAAGATACTTATTTTGAGATGCATTTAACAACAATTTGAATAATGAGTCTGTATGCGGTTTCGTACATTCTTGGTGTTATCAGTCTTATGCTAGTTATGCCAGTCTAGTCCACCTTTTACAGGTTTATCAGTAAATTACTAGGAGTATCGTTCAGTTTACACTGGCGCATATGTCGTAATCATACAGATATGTATCCCATGAGCGCCAAGATTTTTTAGTTTCATCATTGCCGATAGAAACGGATCAATCACGGGTTAATCGCCAGAGAAGCTGCATATGTTATTGGGTCGGTCAGTTATGTTGTTGCGGCCGTGAATGTATTAATTATTCATATTTGACTAACCAATAAAAGTCCCTCATACGCGGACACTCGTTGTTTCTCGGTATACAAATGGGTACATTTAGGTTATGGTCTAGCGAGCTAATCAATTTTCTTTGTTTGTTTTTAGTTTTATGCCGCTTTGAACACATTTTTAGTTATAACACTAACGGCGCCATCTTTTATCGCCAGCCTTTTGCGTGTCAAAAAGATTAGAAATCCTCGCCAGCATTTTGCGTGTCAAAAAGAGAATTTCTAATTTTTTTGACATGCATAAGGCTGGCGAGGATTTCTAATCTTATTGACACGCAAAAGGCTTAAGGGTTTCTAATCTTTTTGACTCACAAAAGGCTGTCGACTAAACAATCGGTAATATAAGATCGGACACTTCTTTGACTTATTGGATACTAACCTTTGAACCCGCCCCCCACACGGATGCCATATCGCCTAGCTTACATTACTTGTATATACATATAGCTACGTGTATTTGTAAACATGTTGATCCAGGCCAGTAGAGCGATACAGTCCCTCCTAGACACAGAGGACTAGACAAGACAGGGTGAACAGGTCTTTTTCCGCGTCGCGCATGATTTTGAAGCATGACTTAAAGGAAGCAGATGCAGTTCAATACATTTAAACAAACAGACATGATGAAAATATTTCGAACAAGAAGGCCAAATGTCCCTTTATTTTAAACAATAAGGCCAAGATGTGCCTATATTGCTCACCTGGCTACCATAGCCAATATAAAAAGGTTACCAAGAGCAGAAAGGGGCAATATTGACGTAGGGATTAAACGTTTTATATGCTACGATCTATGTGATATTCAGCATGTGAAGTTTAGTCGTGAAATGACAAGTTAAGTCCTGAAACCATTTGGTTTACTGTTTGCTTAACATTCACTGCAACTATAATGTGTCATACAAGCTGAAGTTTCTCAAGGATTTTTTTTTACCAATAAACTGTTTTAAATCCTCTAACTAGATCAATTAGATAAAAAAACAAACATAGGTGCTTAAATATTAACATATATTAAGGTTTATTGCCTCTAGTTATACGTTAAGTGTGACACAAGCTTTGGGAGGAGAGGGGGAAGTATTTTCTCCTTTCAATTTAACAGAAGTATGATAGCAAAAACGGGACAAAGAATACGAAGTAAATTAAAGATAGTTATGATCAAGATTGAGCATTATGAAAGTTCACATGTATAGTTTACATATAGCAAGAATTTTTAATTCTGTTTTGTTTGTTTCTAATGTCAATTTAATGGTTTTGAACATGCCAGAAGAAAACTGAAAAATAAACAAAAGAAAATGGTCAAGTCAGTTCCCCAAGAGCAAAGAGCGAAAACCAGTTGGTACGAATCGTTCATCTCGAACGAACCATGAACAACCGAATACGAATCCAATGAATTTTAGAAATCGGATGGAATCGGATGAAATCGTGAAATCAGCGAAGTATTCATAACGGAAGGAAGCAGAGACAACTTAATTACTCTATGGCAATCGATGACACCTTGTCGTATATTAAATAAGAATGACCAAAATCGCCAAGCGATGACATGATGCATTTACAAATAATAGAATGGGTCACGTTACGGCCCTGCCTATTGCATAGTTGGGTTAACGTTGTTTTAACAGTTTCTAGAATTATACTGTTATATGGAGTAATTAAAATGAATCATCATTGATTCTTTAAAGATAACCCATTTATTTAAAAATCTCAATATTGTAAATAGGCAAAAACATCGCCAGAAACTTTTTTCTGAGCTTTGATGAATCGGGTCGTAAACCAAACTATAAAAAATGCGTAGCCTAGGAAGTTAGGGGAAAGTTATTAAATACCCATTACATGTGTCTAAAGTTTTGTAATAATGGTAGAAGACATACGTATTTTGTATCTTGCTGTTTCTTAAATCGGTTTATACAATTTATTTATTCATAAAGGTTTTTTTTTTTTTTCAAACATATAACCGAGTTTTTCTTAACAATAATAATGTTGGTTGCTCCCTTTTCGATTACGTCACCCCATTACAAAATTAAAAACCTATCCCATACTAGGGCTAAATAAGCTTACAATAAGGATTTTAGAACATGAAAAATGCCCTTTATCTAGAGCTAGACATATTCGTATATCTTCTTTTCATTGGTATTATTAAACCAATGGCGTAGAAGGTTATTTGTTGAGTCGACACAAACTTAAATCTGAAGGTATTGTATTATTTCAACGAGCTTTTTCTTTATTAGTTCTAGTCTAGACGAGTTATGTAGGACTACACCTGATTTCTTTGACATTTCTTTGTCCGTCCCTACAAAAGTAATATCCTTATATGACGCACTATACATTATGTGTTATCTTATCCCCTAACTCTCTTCGGATACGAAAATATGTGAAAATCGGCTTTATAAACTGTGATATTAATGAATATTTAGCAACCTAAATTCAACCAGGACAAATAAGGATATATCGTACCCAGTGGAATTTATCTAACAATTTATATTATTTGATATCTTTCGTTGAGGCCTGTTTTGACCGACAGTTGTTGATCCCCCGACGATAGGAAAGTAACTACATCAATTACATTATTACATTATTTGTCTTGGTTATCCTTTCCTTCTCTAACAAAACGGTAGGCACACAATTATACATATGTGAAGAAGATTCTAACTCTTCCTTGGGTGCTGTAGCATATGACTATTGACATAGTGATCATTTTTGACTTTTTTTCAATTATGATATAATCATAATAAAATGAATAGAATACATGGGTTTCTCATAATTAACCCATGTAAAGAGTATATATTACTTTAAACACGGGTTATTGTATGACTCTGTACTCCATCTACGATAATGCCTTGGAACAATTTATCTGCAACTGTAGGATTTAGTTATTTACCGATGTAAATTTGATGTGAATCTTTTAAGTTATAAATCATTCCAAAGTGGCTGTCTTTATCTAGGCAATATTACTTTGTTATATATATACCACGTAAATGGTTTTCCTCATCAATGTCCCTTGACGATTCGATAAAACAATCAATTACAGATATGCCAGTGTAATTTAATATTCTCTCACTTATTCGTGAACAGGATCAGACACTTCATTGGTTGAGTTGCACACTTCAACGCATTCGATCACGCTACGCTAGGTGTTTATTGCTGCTTTCAACAACATTACAGTTATATCACGTCGTTTCCCTGGTAAATTAACCCTTTCCCTCATACGACAATTCTGCAGCAGACGACTTTGAACATATTTTGTCAAAAAAAAGAAAATGTCTTTAATTGAATGCGTAACCTATGACTAAAAGTGGAAAACATTGTGGCAAAAGGAGAAATTACTCGTTTTGAGCAATTTCTTCTTTTGTCACTATGTTTTCAAAAAGCCGTCTGCTGCAGAGGCGTCAGAAAGCGTCTATATGAGGGATAGGGTTAACAGCACTACTACTCCATTTATTCCAACACCATAGAATCAGTCATAATGAAAGCCAAACAAGCCTAAACTCGAAAGCAGCCCTTACTGCCATTATTAGATATGAATTAAAACTGATTGTAATTTTTTTTTATATAAAGGCAGAAATGGAAACATTTAAACAATAATCATCATCAACTGAACTTACGAATGGAAGACATGATTTATATAAGCAAACATAATTTATTGCCAAGTCTGCAGACATATTTAGCAATATGCTTCACTGTATTAGGCATGGCACAGTTTATGTCATTTCCAAACGCACTGAAAGTGCCGACAGAAATTCTGCTCAGAGCAAATTACGAATGTCACGTGAACATTCGTTTAACGAGCATTTCTTCATGGCACTTATAAACAGTGTGGCGCTCTACGCCTTCAGTGATATAGGTTATGTAAAATGTCTAGGCAAACATATTAATAATCTGTATTATTGAAAGTATTAGTATTGACTAGTGAACATTGTGGAAAAAGTCGAAATTACTCAAATCATTCGTCTGTTGAAGATTAGTCAAATTGTAGCAAAACGTTTAACCCTTTCCCTCATATAGACGCTTTCTGCATATATCTGCAACAGATGACTTTTGAAAACATTGTGACGAAAGAAGAAATTGCTCAAAACGAGCAATTTCTCCTTTTGTCACAATGTTTTCAACTCTTTATGAAAAGTAAACTCTCACTTATGGAGAGTTTTCCAAATTTTGCCAAGATGTTTTCAAAGCCGTCTGCTGCAGAATTGCTGTATGTGGGAAAGGGTCCAATATCTAGAATATCAAAGGAATTAACTTTAATCAGGTGTCAAATAGTGTGTGAAAAGGTGAAATGGCTCATTTTCAGCGATTGCTCGATTTCCCACAATATATTCGTTAGTTTCACTAGTTATCACGGAGACGGTTAATCTATTTCCCGCTAGCATTCATATTTGGACGTATATGCAACAGACTGCATTTGACAGCATAGGAGTAATATTCGTGATTTGCTTTGAACTCTCGTGCTGTCAGCGCTTTCAGTGCGTTTTGAAAACTTCCTAAAAGAGTCCATGTATAATACTGTACGGTATATTTATAAATGCTTCTGCAGACTTGTCAATAAATCTACTGTTATAACATACATATTTTCTTATATTTATCATGTCTACAATTCGTGAGTTAACTTGATGAACTCTGGGGGAAAAGTATAAGCCGCCTTTAAATGTATGTTTGAACTAAATGCAGTTCAACCTTTATGTTTTAGCATAATTTTCAATGTGTAACTGCGTTGTTACTGCGCCAAAAAGAACCACAGGTGACGAACTGTTCCACTCAAACCAGTGGTACCTTCCCACAGCACTTTCAGTGTTTTGATGTATGGCTAGAATCCTACCCAAAAACATTGACCTTACTGCGACACCTGTATGAATGGAAAGTCAAAGATCTTTCAAGACTGGCAATAACATGATATTTATGTGACACATTATAGCATACCATATAACATAGGCTACCATATCCTCTGGTAATTATTATGGTGAAAAGAATTGCTGATGGATATTCAACTTACAAAACATTTGAAATGCTGCTGTTCCTTGAGTTTCGTTTCGTTAAGGATACGCATCAACTTTCTTACATACAGATATAGTCGCGTAGTATGCGTGCAATAAATGATTAACCTGCACCCTCATCATTATCCTTTTCCATTATTGCATCCACAACCACCAAACAAATCCCTCCAACACACATATACACACATGCTTAAATTGCATATGTTCGATATTACTTGTATGTCTCTTGTAGCAACCTGTAAATAACTAATATGTGGACTGTTTACTGTTATTTCTGTTATTTGTCGTACTATGTATGTATGTATTTATTCTTCATGTATGGAGGAAATAAAGAAATATATATCTAGTTTATTTGCGTCCATCTATGTAACCTTGAACGAGTTTTTAGACCAGCCCCGGATAATGACCACACTCCGGACAAGAAACGAAAACTGTCACCTTTAAGTCGAAACATAATTTCATGCAAATCCTCACCGCGACAACTGGAACTTATCTGCGATTAAAGATTTAAAAGGATGTCGCTATGGAGATATCAAAAGACGAATATGTGGTGATATTGTTTATAAGAAACACTTAATTATGACTGAAATAAAAGTTCTTCGGTTTTAGGTGACATTGATCGATTACATTGAAGTAGTTACTTTCTGATCATTGTGCCTTGACATATAGATAGTTAATACATCAAGCTAAAGTTAACGTGTACAAGGATATCTTCACGACTGATCACAGGCGTCCGAGTTTTCAATTGAGAAAATAATGGAAAGACCAACCCGGAGGCTTCCATTTTGAATTTTGACTCCAAAGTGGAGATGTGCGTCCCCCTGACCCTACCCTCCTTGAGTTCGTCGTGAACTACGCCATTATTATTATACTGTATGAACCATATAGAGGCTATATATAGTAACACGGTCCTGGGTGGGATTCCTTAAACGTTCTTATACGAAAACTTTACGGTCATTATTATTTTAGCATTTGGACAATACAGAGAGTCTATTTGTAGTATCTTGACGAGGTATTGTGTGTTTTTTCCCAAGTTTGTTCTCAAATGAAAACTCGGACGCATATGGACTGATACGTCGGTGTTAATCGTGATACATATCAGGGAGCGTTTGAAACTATCCCTATAATACATCGTGGGATCACACAGATACGGATGAATGTGGCATGCAAACTTTAACACAAACAGTTAGAATAATCAACGAGATGTTGATTGTTTACACGTTGGAAAAACCTTATCGAACATTGCGAAAATTGCATTTCGATTACAAGTTGGTTGCAAATTCCATTTCAGATGTTTCCATGTCGTGTGTATTCAATGACATGATTAATTTTAACATTATTCAATAGTATCAATTTACATTGGCATAACAGAGTTGTTATGGTCAGTGCACCTTATCAGACAATTTAACATTATTGGATTGTAGGGCTCCCTCAGGGATTAAGATGATAACGTAACTCGTTTATCACTTGGTATTCAAAAGAAGGAATCAAAAGTAGGCCTATCTTATTGTTTAAACTCTTTTTCTCCGTTTAAATATCTGAGAAAAATATAGAAAGATCAACACGTTCACAATCAGTTAGCATATGGTATGCTATAACTTTTGTTATACTGCGAATATTCATATGAAAATGTGAAAAAAACATAATTTTCCAGAAAGAAATAATTCGATTGGTTGTTATCAGGGTCCGAAACTATACAACTCTGAAAACGTTCCCGATGCTCATAAATGAACTCCATGCTCCAAATTAGGCTTCTATTTTGTTCTAATTTGCTTCTGACCAATAAGATACTAGAGCACAAATCCTGAGCACTGATTAAACTTTCACAATTTTGGAGCCTATGAAATGACGTCACACATATTACTTCACCACCTACGTCATTATATATTTTCGCGCTATTAATGCGGCATAAACACAGCTCATTTTACACAAATTAGCCGTTCCGTGAGAAAACCAATAGTGTGGACTCGGGCTAGGGAACTTCCCGTATCGAAATTGTAAATTAACACCATAAACCTCCGAGTTTACTAAGTGGCTGCTGTGTACATACTATATGATAAATATTGTTTGGAAACGAAGCAAACAACTCTTAATTCGCGACTCGTACTACATAAACATTGTATGTCTCTCTATCTAACGAAAAATGCATCTGTTTTAGGTATGTTCTTCATTGGGAAATAACTTTCTTTCGTGTCAAAGATGTGATAGAAATCATAACCATACCCTGGTACAATGAATTGTTACATGTTATTTTACAATCTAATAACGTCCTCACTATTGTAACCACATCGTGGTACAATGAATTTTTTCATTGATAAATAATGTACATAAAATAACAATGTAATTGTCAGAAAGTTACTGTTCAAAACCAGTTATCATCGGACGACGAGAAGCAGCATTTGGCCGTTTAATGAGCCACCTGTGACATGACAATTACTTTTTATTATTGTATTATTTATTTCTCTATACAAATAAAGAGGTCAAAAAGCGTTTATAAAAGGGGGCAAACCGAACCTGATACATACATGTATCTTTACTGTTGCATTTTAAGTTCGTGTCTTAATTGCATGGCGGTCATTAGGGCCAATACAGATATGTAATCTATTTATAAGCCTTTTCAATTGAGTAGAACCTATTCATACTCCCGTGTGTATGTTGACACAGTCTACATGTCACTCTGAACAACGTTTTATTTTATTTCGGGGGTTTTCCAAGAGAAAATTCAAAACCTCATGGGCAACTGAATTAGCTACGTTACGTTTATTTTCCAGGAACGTAATGAATGAGGATATGCTATCAAGGAACACATGTCTCTTGCTTTACGACGTAAACAGCAACATCAGACGGGGAAATGGCTTAATAAATATCAAACGATAAAACTACAAATAACTGCTTTTTCTCATAAACTGGGACGTACAAAATAGGAAATATCCTATGACCAGGGTACAGTAAAGCATTGTGTGAGTCTGGTCATACACACAGT
Source organism: Serripes groenlandicus (assembly GCA_031761405.1). Classification (NCBI taxonomy): domain Eukaryota; kingdom Metazoa; phylum Mollusca; class Bivalvia; order Cardiida; family Cardiidae; genus Serripes; species Serripes groenlandicus. The sequence continues at coordinate 287,334 of JASEVX010000008.1, read as the reverse complement.
CTCGTCAGAACCTTCACTGTCCGCCGATATGTTCTATAGTGAGTAATGCATACTTCGACATAACACTTAAAATGTTGTTCAGCATCAATTTAACTTTATATGATGCCAAACAATATAGTCAATAAGACCCAAATCGAGTGACTCGACTCAAATACAGACCTAGTTTTTTTAGTATTACCTTCATTTATTTCATTGCATTTTAAGTTCTTAATCTTCAACCTGTTACATTATAACCTTCACCCTTGACCTTTCAGATGTCGACACTTTGACGACCCGCTCTAACCACTACACCAACGATGCAATTTGAGGATATTGAAAACAGATGTTATAACTCTACTAAATTGACCAGATGACCTGTTTTATAGAAAAAATATAGAACCGCATCGATGGTGTAGAGGTAGAGCGTTCTCGTCTTGTGCTGGAGGATCGTGGGTTCGAGCACCGGCCGAATCATACCATAGACTTTAACCCATTCCCTCATATAGACGCTTTCTGACGCCTCTGCAGCAGACGGCTTTTTTAAAACATAGTGACAAAAGAAGAAATTGCTCAAAACGAGCAATTTCTCCTTTTGCCACAATGTTTTCCACTTTTAGTCATAGGTTATCCATTCAGTTATAGAGATTTTCTATTTTTTGACAAAATATGTTCAAAGTCGTCTGCTGCAGTATTGTCGTATGAGGGAAAGGGTTAAACATGTTAGTTATGGCTTGCCCTCCCTGACGTTCAGGATTGCGGGTTATAGCATTACGACTGACGGGCTGGTGTCAGGATAAAAGAGACTAGTAGTACTGGTAACTTACCCACAATGCTCCGTAATAATTGAAAACAATATTGAAAACGGCGTAAAACACCTTTCAATCAATATCTAGTCAGTGCAACCTCGACAAACAAACATCTGTTCTAGCGAGGTGTTGCCCTTTCGTGGTTGACTCTTTCAGCGCCAAAGGCAATATTGAGCTTTTTGCAAACAATACAGATTCAGGTGAGTCAGCTCGTAACGAGCTATCTCACCTGAAATCTACATTGTTTGGCTGTGAGTTATAAAAATATTCCAAAAATCCTATAACATGAAAATAGAGTCGTCCGAGTTTGAATATGGAAGAGTCTACTTTAAACAATTCGGCGCTGCAAGGGTTAAAACGTTCTCTTCTTAAAAACATATTTTTAATCATCTGAATACAGGCAACTTTGAAAAGCATTGTAATGGCAAAATGAGATAATGCTCATGTCAAGCACTTTCTCCTTTTGTACATGTTCCATCCCATTTCATGTTTTGTTGACATTTGAGCCGTCCCGCAAGAAAACCTACATTGTGGACTCTGCGTAAAGTATCGTACCGGATCAGCTAAAGCATGCCGAGCAGGCTATCCCGGTGATACTCTTTTCGCCTCCTGTGGATTTTCTGTTTCAGGAATCATTACTCTATACCTATATCCCTCTGAGGCGGAATGTGTCGGTCCAGATTAGCCTGCGCGGACTGCGCAGGCTGATCTGGGTCGATATATTACGCAGAGTTCATAATGTTGGTTTTTTCGCAGGACGGCTCATTTGTCCTTTGCTCATTTATGTTGCGTTAGCATGAATACATATGTAGCTGTCCTTTCAAAAAGGTTTCGCTCCAACAGAGGTGCCGTTTAGAAATTGATTGAATGTGTTTTTCGCCGCTTTCATCAATTTTTTAGTTATATCACGGCGTTTCCTGGGTAAGTCACCAGTACTACAGGTCCATTGATCCAGACACCAGCAAGTCAGTCGTATTGCTTATTCCACAACCCTGAGCGTCAAGTAGAGTAGCCATTTGTACCATTTTAAACAACCCTGAGTGTCAAGTAGAGTAGCCATTACTACCATTTTAAACAACCCTGAGTGTCAAGTAGAGTAGTCATTACTTCCATTTTAAACAACCCTGTGCGTCAAGTAGAGTAGCCATTACTACCATTTTAAACAACCCTGAGTGTCAAGTAGAGTAGTCATTACTTCCATTATAAACAACCCTGAGCGTCAAGTAGAGTAGCCATTACTACCATTTTAAACAACCCTGAGTGTCAAGTAGAGTAGTCATTACTTCCATTTTAAACAACCATGTGCGTCAAGTAGGGTAGTCATTACTACCATTTTAAACAACCCTGGGCGTCAAGTAGAGTAGTCATTACTACCATTTTAAACAACCCTGAGTGTCAAGTAGAGTAGTCATTACTTCCATTTTAAACAACCCTGTGCGTCAAGTAGAGTAGTCATTTGTACCATTGTAAACAACCCTGGGCGTCAAGTAGAGTAGTCATTACTTCCATTTTAAACAACCCTGTGCGTCAAGTAGAGTAGTCATTTGTACCATTGTAAACAACCCTGGGCGTCAAGTAGAGTAGTCATTACTACCATTTTAAACAACCCTGAGTGTCAAGTAGAGTAGTCATTACTTCCATTTTAAACAACCCTGTGCGTCAAGTAGAGTAGTCATTTGTACCATTGTAAACAACCCTGGGCGTCAAGTAGAGTAGTCATTACTTCCATTTTAAACAACCCTGTGCGTCAAGTAGGGTAGTCATTACTACCATTTTAAACAACCCTGTGCGTCAAGTAGAGTAGTCATTACTACCATTTTAAACAACCCTGAGTGTCAAGTAGAGTAGTCATTACTTCCATTTTAAACAACCCTGTGCGTCAAGTAGAGTAGTCATTACTACCATTTTAAACAACCCTGAGTGTCAAGTAGAGTAGCCATTAGTACCATTTTAAACAACCCTGAGCGTCAAGTAGAGTAGTCATTACTTCCATTTTAAACAACCCTGTGCGTCAAGTAGAGTAGCCATTACTACCATTTTAAACAACCCTGAGTGTCAAGTAGCGTAGTCATTACTACCATTTTAAACAACCCTGAGCGTCAAGTAGAGTAGCCATTACTACCATTTTAAACAACCCTGTGCGTCAAGTAGAGTAGCCATTAGTACCATTTTAAACAACCCTGAGCGTCAAGTAGAGTAGCCATTACTACTATTTTAAACAACCCTGTGCGTCAAGTAGAGTAGTCATTACTACCATTTTAAACAACCCTGAGCGTCAAGTAGAGTAGCCATTACTACCATTTTAAACAACCCTGAGCGTCAAGTAGAGTAGTCATTACTACCATTTTAAACAACCCTGAGTGTCAAGTAGAGTAGGCATTACTACCATTTTAAACAACCCTGTGCGTCAAGTAGAGTAGTCATTACTACCATTTTAAACAACCCTGAGCGTCAAGTAGAGTAGTCATTACTACCATTTTAAACAACCCTTAGCGTCAAGTAGAGTAGTCATTACTACCATTTTAAACAACCCCGAGCGTCAAGTAGAGTAGTCATTAGTACCATTTTAAACAACCCTGAGCGTCAAGTAGAGTAGTCATTTGTACCATTTTAAACAACCCTTGGCGTCAAGTAGAGTAGTCATTTGTACCATTGTAAACAACCCTGAGCGTCAAGTAGAGTAGTCATTAGTACCCTTTTAAACAACCCTGAGCGTCAAGTAGAGTAGTCATTAGTACCCTTTTAAACAACCCTGAGCGTCAAGTAGAGTAGTCATTAGTACCCTTTTAAACAACCCTGAGCGTCAAGTAGAGTAGTCATTAGTACCATTTTAAACAACCCTGGGCGTCAAGTAGAGAGTAGTCATTAGTACCATTATAAACAACCTTGTGCGTCAAGTAGAGTAGTTATTACAACCATTTTAAACAACCCTGAGCGTCAAGTAGAGTAGCCATTAGTACCATTATATACAACCTTGTGCGTCAAGTAGAGTAGTTATTACTACCATTTTAAACAACCCTGAGCGTCAAGTAGAGTAGTCATTAGTACCATTATAAACAACCTTGTGCGTCAAGTAGAGTAGTTATTGCTACCATTTTAAACAACCCTGAGCGTCAAGTAGCGTAGTCATTTGTACCATTTTAAACAACCCTGAGCGTCAAGTAGGGTAGTAATTACTACCATTTTAAACAACCCTGAGCGTCAAGTAGAGTAGTCATTATTACCATTTTAAACAACCCTGAGCGTCAAGTAGAGTAGTCATTACTACCATTTTAAACAACCCTGATTGTCAAGTAGAGTAGCCATTAATACCAATTTAAACAACCCTGAGTGTCAAGTAAAGTGGTCATTACTACCATTTTAGACAACCCTGAGTGTCAAGTAGAGTAGCCATTAGTACCATTTTAAACAACCCTGAGTGTCAAGTAGAGTAGCCATTACTACCATTATAAACAACCCTGAGTGTCAAGTAGAGTAGCCATTACTACCATTTTAAACAACCCTGAGCGTCAAGTAGAGTGGTCATTACTACCATTTTAAACAACCCTGAGCGTCAAGTAGAGTAGTCATTAGTACCATTTTAAACAACCCTGGGCGTCAAGTAGAGTAGTCATTTGTACCATTGTAAACAACCCTGAGCGTCAAGTAGAGTAGTCATTACTACCATTTTAAACAACCCTGAGCGTCAAGTAGGGTAGTCATTAGTACCATTTTAAACAACCCTGAGCGTCAAGTAGGGTAGTCATTAGTACCATTTTAAAGTCGTTGGAGTTGTTTAGAGAGAATACTCTGTTACAGTTGTATGACGAACATGTATTTCTTATGTGGAAACAGTCACCCACTATTTAATCCCGTTCCCACATACTGACGCTTTCTGACGCCTCTGTAGTAGACGACATTTTAAGATAATGTTGCGAAATGAGAAATCGCTCATGATGAGCAATCTCCTCTTTTGCAACAATGTTTTCAACTTTTTCCAATTATGCGTTTTCCACCAAAGAAATGTTCAATATTTTGAATAAATATTTTCAAATCCGTCTGCTGCAGATTTGCTGTATGTGGGAAAGGGTTACAATCGATAAAAACAAAAAAGAAGCATGCATATCATTAAAATGTAAATCTTTGCAAAACGGTAATGATCAGGTCAATATTAACAAGTAACGCATCTAAATTGATGATGTTGCTTGTGCATTACTAGGCGCAAGACAGTACGAACGTTTCATTGTGCAGAGAACTGCGAGTTTTACAGATGTGTGTATCGGTTTGTAAGAACCACCGTGTCTGCATTTGAGTTGCAATAAAACGTTATATCACCACACCACAACTAGTACTTGAACTATTGAACATTGTCGTCGTGATGTCGCTATGATCTAACTGTATGTGTCTTTGCTTGGACGTTTGTTATAACAGCAGGTTTGAAGGAATATCGAAAAACTTTATAGTTTGTTTTGAAATGATAACGCATGTTAAATATATTGCTGCTGTATATTAACCCTTTCCCCCATACGACAATTCTGCAGCAGACGACTTCAACATACTTTGTCCAAAAATAGAAAATCCCTATAATTGAATGGATAACCTATGACTAAAAGTGGAAAACATTGTTGCAAAAGGAGAAATTGCTCGTTTTGAGCAATTCTTCTTTTGTCACTATGTTTTCAAAAAACCGTCTGCTGCAGATGCGTCAGAAAGCGTCAATATAATGGAAAGGGTTAATATTTTGTTTCTTTCTGGAGTAAACACAAAACAATTTGAAAATGTCAGCCACTATTACGTTCATCGTCTTGTTTTATAGTAACTTAAGGTGTATATTGAATGTGACACACACAAAAAGAAAACCCCCTTTATGTACAACAAAAAAAACAATTCCTTTAATATTTTGAAATAGTCAAAGCAAGAAAGAAAATCTTTACAAACCTTGTTATGTACTATTATACAACTTCCATCATGTGCACGACTAGAGCTCATCCATGTGTTCTAATTGTCCACGTATTTAAAACAAGCACGCTGTAAGCTATATAATGTCACAATTTACAAGTCCCTAGTTTTTAGGTCTGATAAGAACGGCGGTTTTTATCTGCAAATAAGGCGTTATCATCAAATATGTAGTGACCTTCTGAAACAAGACCGTTCTAACCCTTCTCCACATACAACACATCTTCAGCTGACGTATTTTAAAACATTGAGACAAAACTATGGAAACTCTCAATAAATTAAAGATCAACTGTTGAATTAAGTTGAATTAAGTTGAAAACAGTGTGAAAAAAAGGTTGACAATAGTTTCAAAAGTCGGCTGCTATAGCGGTGTCAGAAAGGGTCTGTATGTATGAAAGGGTTAAACTCTTTCCCATAATCTTACGCAATTTGACGCAGCTGCAGCGGGCGACTTTTACCATAATCTTGTCGGCGCTGTTCAATAATTACGCTTCCTTTCTATGATTATTTATTCTTTGTTATTCTTTACCTATGATCGTCCATGCTGTGTATTGATAGATGTTTTCACAGTCGTCTGCTGCAGATTTGCCTTTTTGAGAAAAGGTTTTTGAACAAGCTAGATGACTTTCAAGTCTCTTAAACATTATGGAAAAGGAGAAATTGGTCGTTTTGTGCGATTTTCATTTCCAAACAACATTTTATATAATCGATAGCAGCAGAGGCATACAATTTCGCCTCGATCTCGGATAGAGTTGACTGCTTACATTAAATGACATCATTTCATATGCTTATACATGTAAATATCCTTTAATATTTCTCATGAAAGAAAGACAGCTAAAATCGTTTGCAACAGGGAAAGTGTTTTTAACAAGATAAATAAGAGAACCTGCCCTCACCCCTTTCCCTGGCACTGAAAGGGTACTTGTGTAAGTCGTCTTCTTTGAAAATATTCCAGGAAAAACACTTTATATGTGTAAGGTGGAAAGTATTAGAACGATTTAGAACTAGTTTGGAAAAAAACGAAACAGTGAGCAATTTCCCTCAATTTTTAACCGTGATTTAAATCGTTTTCTGCTGCAGATGCGTTGAAAGTCGCCAGTGTCCGAGAAAGAGTTGTTTTTAATACGATCGTAACATGTAATGAGTAATTAGTGAAACGAGGAAAAAGCACTTTGTATGTTAATCAACTTTACCGGCCTTTACATAATACACTCGTGTGTCTTTCACTGCCTACTTTCACACAGAGTCCACACTTCCTTGTTTGAAATTGGACCACCGCATTATTCGTCCACCAGGAAATTAATGTCTAAGTAACAAACACTGCATATTTCAGGAGAGACATCACGGCGTGCGCTGTCTCACCTGAATCTGCATAGTTTACAAAAGTATTTTTATTGCTTTTGGTAGAGAAATGGCTAACTCGTGAAGCCAATCTATACCATAGACGCGTGCACGCATACAACAAATCTACATCAGACGACTTTGAAAACTATCAAGCAACAGCATGGAAAGTGTCTGTTAATGAAAGTTTAAGTATTGAAAAAAAAAGTCGTAAACATTGTGGCAAAAGTAGAAATTGATAATCATGCCACAATATTTCAAAGGTGTCTGCTGCAGATGCGTCAAATACGTCTGCACGTGGGAAAGGGATACGTTACAAAGTACTTTTGTGAATTATATGCACATAAGTGTACTCTCAAGTACTTTCAAGTACTTTCAAGTGGTGTCAACAAAACATTTCTTTCCTTGTATCTTTGATGATAAGATGGTGTGTGATATGGAGACAATTCGGGGCGTTTCGCGCAAAGGTCTTCTAACTACATAGTGTAACTATATATAGTTACAACCGGTTAACATTAAGTCATTTATTTTCCCGATACTGACAACAATCTATTATTCTACAATGCAATACAGATGTCGGAAAGAAATACATTTCTCTCTTCTTTTCTATAATGTTTTTAAACTCTGTATCGAAAGTATGCTTTACACTCACACACACACAGGTCTAGGTGTTACAATATAGTTCTTATATGAGTAATAAACATGCACTCCACTTGTAAACGGTTAATTATGGTCGGTAAACGGTTAATTATGGTCGGTAAACGGTTAATTATGGTCGGTAAACGGTTAATTATGGTCGGTAAACGGTTAATTATGGTCGGTTGGTTGTTTGGTGTTTTCACGCCGCTTTTAAGACATTTTTCAATTATATCAAAGTGGAAAACATTGTGGCAAAAGGAGAAATTGCACGTTTTGTGCAATTTCTTCTTTTGTCACTATGTTTTCAAAAAGCAGCGTTTCCTGGGTAAGTGTACAGTACTACTGGTCTATGTAATCTAACACCAGCCAGAGTCAGTCGTAATGCTACCCCCGGGACCCTGAGCGCTAAGGAGGGCAGCCATTACTCTATCATGTTAAAAGTTTAAGACAAACAGGACAATGTTTATTTTGTATAAATAAAATCATAAATCAGTACTGAACGCTGACATAAGAATGCACTAACATCCTTTATTTTGTGGTAAACTTGACGTTGACGCTTTGACTGCTAGACCCGATGACACCGGAATAGAGCTTGGCCATCGGGGGCTACCAGGTCGTTTTACCGCACTCGAACCTGTTATGTTGGCTGGTCAACTAAACAATATCATCGTGATATTCGTATAATTTGCTGACCGCCTCAGTGCGGTTGTGGTAGAGCGTCCGCCTTAAGTTAGGGAGTTCGTGGGTTCGATCCCCGGTCGAATCATACCAAAGACATTAAAACTGGTAGTAATGGCTGACCTCCTTGAAGCTTAGGGTTGCTGGGTGGGTAAGCATTACGACTGACTGGTGGTGTCAGGATAAATGGACAGTATCAATTTAAGACAGAGTAGCAAGTATAATAGAAAGATTAGGAATACTGACAATAATCAGATTCTTCTTTTCCAACGATGATTGTTAAAGTCATATGCATTAGACAATGTTATGTGCGTTTCAGTAAGAAAAATCAGAGGACTAGATAAGAGGGAGTGAACAGGTCTATTTCCCACAATATTTCTCTTATTACTCAACCAAATCCTATGTTGTGGGTACTCAAAAGAATCGTCTCACTGAGACGATTCTTTGAGTACCTACAACATAGGATTTTAATGTCAAATAAGGATTTCAGAATATGAAAAATGCCCTTTATCTAGAGCTTTGATAAATGATCATCTCCAGTTTTAAAACAATTAAATTGCTTCATCACATCATTAAATAATCTACGGACGAGATATACGTTGAAAAAAGCCATTAATGACAAATGAGAAAATGCTCACAGTGAGTAGGTGCTCATTGTTCCACAATGTTTTCAGTTCTGCATGTTCTGTCAGGACAAGGATTAAAATGATACTAGGCCAGAGTAGTAAATCCTATATGTGTACTATAATCTATCGGCTTACCGTTTAATACCTCGCCGAGGTCGTACCGGGGACACTCGATAATCCTCGGTAATCTCCGTAAGATATGGTCACGTTTTGTAAATGATAAGGAATTATTCATTTTATGTTAATTGTGATAACCACTCTAAATAATTGACATTCGATGTCTGTTTGCAGCTCTCTATTTAACGATTTAGGGCAATTCACCAGCCCTCAAATGGATTTGAACCGCAGACCTTTATATCGATTGTCCGGCAGATTGCCTGTGTAGTCAATGTGCTACCATTAACCTGATACGCCCATGATTTCAAGAAAAATAACATACTTAATATTTAATCCTCTCCTTAAAGGCACTTGTAAAACCGCCGTACGGGAGGTCGCGGGTTCGGTCCCCTGCCGTGCACACTAAAGACTTTCAAAACTGTAGTAATGGCTGCCCTCCTTCTTGACGCTCAGCAGTGTGGGGTTAACATTACGCCTGACTAACTGGTGTCAGGATAAATGGACCAGTAATACTGGTAACTTACCCAAGAAAAGCCGTAATATCACAAGTGCTGAAAGGGGACGTAAAACACAAAACATTAGATACATGCGCTTATAATTGTACATAGGTTATAAAGAAAAAAAAATGGCCGGAGTTCACGTAGTTAGACAAGCGTAGACTAGATGAATTTGCTAATCCATGGTATCTGCTCGTCGTAATTAACACGTTAATGTAATATCTTCAAGACGTCAAACGGATTTAACCTATTAACGTATCCGAGATTTAAATGAATTACGCGCTTGTACTTTAAAACACAGCGATATAAATCATTCGTCTGGCTGTACAGGCGTAGAACGAGGGCCAATTCCAGCATAATCATATCTCCAGAACGTTCCCTGCCCGCGCTGTACAGGCGTAGAACGAGGGCCAATTCCAGCATAATCATATCTCCAGAACGTTCCCTGCCCGCGCTGTACAGACGTAGAACGAGGGCCAATTCCAGCATAATCATATCTCCAGAACGTTCCCTGCCCGACTACATATGAGCCGCTTCTAGCAATTTGAGGTATTGGTGCATCTACAAACAGTGAAGATTCTCTGTGCATCCGGAAAGTCTCACCAGAGAGGTATTAATGCATCTACAAACAGTAAAGATTCACTGTGCATCCGGAAATTCTCACCAGAGAGGTATTGATGCATCTACAAACAGTGAAGATTCACTGTGCATCCGGAAAGTCTCACCAGAGAGGTATTTATGCATCTACAAACAATGAAGATTCACTGTGCATCCGGAAAGTCTCACCAGAGAGGTATTTATGCATCTACAAACAGTGAAGATTCACTGTGCATCCGGAAAGTCTCACCAGAGAGGTATTGGTGCATCTACAAACAGTGAAGATTCACTGTGCATCCGGAAAGTCTCACCAGAGAGGTATTGGTGCATCTACAAACAGTAAAGATTCACTGTGGATCCAGAAAGTCTCACCAGAGAGGTATTGGTGCATCTACAAACAGTAAAGATTCACTGTGCATCCAGAAAGTCTCACCAGAGAGGTATTGGTGCACCTACAAACAGTGAAGATTCACTGTGCATCCAGAAAATCTCATCAGAGTCTTCAAAGTCCGCGTTTATGATTGTTATATCATAATGAATATGATCTCGCCCATGGTTAGATATTGATAGTTTGGTGTTTTACGCCACTTTCAACACTATTTCAGTTATATCACGGCGTTTCCTGGGTAAATTACCAGTACTACTGATCCATGAATCCTGACACCAGCCAGTCAGTCGTTATGCTAACCCCGCGACCCTGAGCGCAAAGGAGGGCAGCCACTACTTATTTTTAAAGTATTTGGCAGACCCGACCGGGGAACCAACCCGCGACCTCCCGCACCCGAGGCGGACGCTCTACTACTACACCACCGAGGCGGTAAGGGTAAATATACCAGATGACATATCTGAAAATTGTAGGTTAAGATCAGGCCTGTACATATATTATGTCGAGGGCTTGGCGTGAAACGGTTGTAACTAAAAACCTATTTTGAAAACCCTGGTTGAGGGGCAATTTTGACCCCTTTGTAAACAATGCAAATTTAGATGCCATTGCTCAGAACGAGCAATGGCACCTAAATTTCCATTGTTTACCAAGAAAAATGAATTAATGCTTATATAAAGACTTTATGGCAAGGTGATTAACCTTGGTAAAAAAATACCAATTTAAATTACAACCGTTTCACGCCAATCCCTCGATGTCTTATCAGTATCTACACGAGATGACAGAGGTTTCTAAAAGCGTGTGTACATGTAGGTACATGTAACTATAACTATATTAGCAATGGACATAGCAATCATAACTATATTAGCAATGGACATAGCAATCATAACTATATTAGCAATGGACATAGCAATCATAACTATATTAGCAATGGACACAGCAATCATAACTATATTAGCAATGGACATAGCAATCATAACTATATTAGCAATGGACATAGCAATCATAACTATATTAGCAATGGACATAGCAATCATAACTATATTAGCAATGGACATAGCAATCATAACTATATTAGCAATGGACATAGCAATCATAACTATATTAGCAATGGACATAGCAATCACACTATTTGGATTCACAGGCTGATGTTGGTTTGCACTGTGCACAAACATCAACTTATAACTTGTCAACTAAAATAATTAGAAATGATAGCAGTTTAAAACTGAGCCGAGCAAGTTTCATTCCAACGCATGCGTTACTGATTAGTATCAAATCAAATTCGCAAAACGTATTTCCGAATAATTAATTCACCCCAGCGCAATTAACCCTTTCAAAGATAGGAAAAATCTGCTGAAGACGACTTCGAAAACATTTTAACAATAATTTTAAAAGATCTTTAATGTTAAGCTATTGAATAGTATTGAAAACATTGCGGCATAAGGAGAAATTCCATTTGCCACAATGTTTTATTTAAAGTCATCTGCTGCAGAGACGTCAGAAAGCTCCTGCATGAGAGAAGAGGTTAATAAAAGAAGGATATGTAGAGATTTGAGATATGTGTCGTAGTCTTGCAGTATCCCTGCGTTACTGAAACACCTTTTAAAAACACAACTATGTAACTTCAAGAGATACTCTATAAAATATAGTGATGTCTCTCTTTATTAGAAGGATAACTTGTTTATGAGATCCTTATTTAGAGAAAATGTATTTATCTTACAGAAAAACGTCTTTAGTTTCGAGACAAATCTCTCCATATAACAGTGATATGTCTCTATGTTAGAGAAATATATTTAAATCTTACAGATTTGTCCAACAGTTATGAATTCAATTTCTTTATTGGCTTTGTTGGTTTGTTTGTTTGGAGTTTAACGCCGCTTTCAACAGCTTTGGTCATATCACGGCGGTCAGTGCACCTACCCATGTTTTCCTGGCTTTCCCACACCAGTACTTACACAACATTCTTTCGAAGCCACTGACTACTTTCTCACATAGATCAGAGGTGAGAGGCAATGGAAAACATCGCCCGAAAGAATGTCGCCGCAACCGGGCATCGAACCCGTGACCTCCAGATCACGAGTCAGATACGCTACCAATTGAGCTACCCGGCCGGGTCTTCTTTATTGGCATATAACATTTTAGATGTTGTTGCGACACACTTAACATTTGTAAGGTAATACATTAGTTTAGTTTAAATAAATATCACAAGAATTTTCGCCGGAAATCCATACTGCAGTTATGCATAACACTTACATTATAGTAGTTGAAAAAACAAACAGTTATCAACTAAAGGGCATATTGGAACATCAGGGGTGGGGTCAAGTGAAAATGTATCATAACTTGCATTTTTTTTTTTTGTCAACGAAGTGAATGTCCTTCATTGAAATATAATTAAAGACTTTCATTGTTTATGATCAATCTCCATTCTAAGGTAGGTTGACCATATACACAGCCAACTAAGTATTGGTCATAAACAGGAAATGAGTAATCTTGCCAATCATTAGTCTACTCATGTTTTAAAATTATATAATGATGAGCGCCCTTGTGTCAATGATGCATAACAATATGCAGATCGCAAGCAAAATGCGTGTAGGGAATCTAATAACACATTTAAAATTGTCAAGGACGAAATAATTTTGTACGAAAGACCCGATTCGTTTCTTCTTCGCATAGTTGTCGTTCTTTACACTCTCTTTATAGGCAGAGAGTGTGTTTTAAAATGATATAAAGATGAGCGCCCTTGTGTTAATGATGCATAAGAAGATGCAGATCGCAATCAAAATGCGTGTAGGGAATCAAATGACAAATTTAAAATTGTCAAGGACGAAATAATTTTGTACGAAAGACCCGATTCGTTTCTTCTTCGGATAATTGTCGTTATTTACACTCTCTTTGTAGGCAGAGAGTGTTCATTCAAAGTTATTTTTATATTAAAATTAGTTTTATCTCAGTTTGTTCTTTTCGTCATTTGTTTCTAACCAAATAAACAATTTAAATCACCTATAATTAACTATTTGTAAGTGATTCTAAAGAACGGCGCTCTGCAAAGTAGATTTATCTACGCAGTCGGTATTCGGTAGTCACTTAATCAACATATTTAGCTTAGAAATAGTTCCTATTTTAGATATTCATGGATTAACATTATTAAATGAATTCTACATAAATCAAGACATCTCTTTGAACATGAAAATAACATTCAGTATGTTAAAATTGATACTAAAAGGAGAATTCAACGTGATTTTTATCTCGATATTGACACATAACAGTCTGCAGCAAGTCTAGCAGGGACTTTTTTGTCTTCGTAAATAAGACAAAAAGAACATAAATGCGAGTCAAAATAAAGAAACTGCAAATATTTAAAACATCGGATTATTTATTTCATTTTAGATGTGTCATAACTAAGTGTTTTTAAACAATCACAATTGTAATATGTTCAAGACATTTAAAAAAAAAAGGTTCTAATAAAAAACTCTCCTCCCATGTCATTTCCCAAAAGCTATTATAAATAGAAGTCGCGGGCTTCTGCCTGGCAACTAATAACATTTTAGAAACGTGAAAATTGTTATTATGTGAGATATCTCTTAATTGATGTCAACAGGATCCTTCCGTCCGGCGATAGCCCTCAGCTGTACCAACAGAGTTGAACTATTGTGTTATGCCATTAATTGTGTATGGTATATTGTTGTGTTATGCCATTAATTGTGTATGGTATATTGTTGTGTTATGCCACTAATTGTGTATGGTATATTGTTGTGTTATGCCATTAATTGTGTATGGTATATTGTTGTGTTATGCCATTAATTGTGTATGGAATATTGTTGTGTTATGCCATTAATTGTGTATGGTATATTGTTGTGTTATGCCATTAATTGTGTATGGAATATTGTTGTGTTATGCCATTAATTGTGTATGGAATATTGTTGTGTTATGGCATTAATTGTGTATGGTATATTGTTGTGTTATGCCATTAATTGTGTATGGTATATTGTTGTGTTATGCCATTAATTGTGTATGGTATATTGTTGTGTTATGCCATTAATTGTGTATGGTATATTGTTGTGTTATGCCATTAATTGTGTATAGAATATTGTTGTGTTATGCCATTAATTGTGTATGGTATATTGTTGTGTTATGTCATTAATTGTGTATGGTATATTGTTGTGTTATGCCATTAATTGTGTATGGTATATTGTTGTGTTATGCCATTAATTGTGTATAGAATATTGTTGTGTTATGCCATTAATTGTGTATGGTATATTGTTGTGTTATGCCATTAATTGTGTATAGAATATTGTTGTGTTATGCCATTAATTGTGTATGGTATATTGTTGTGTTATGCCATTAATTGTGTATAGAATATTGTTGTGTTATGCCATTAATTGTGTATAGAATATTGTTGTGTTATGCCATTAATTGTGTATGGTATATTGTTGTGTTATGCCATTAATTGTGTATGGTATATTGTTGTGTTATGCCATTAATTGTGTATGGTATATTGTTGTGTTATGCCATTAATTGTGTATGGAATATTGTTGTGTTATGCCATTAATTGTGTATGGTATATTCTTGTGTTATGCCATTAATTGTGTATGGAATATTGTTGTGTTATGCCATTAATTGTGTATGGTATATTGTTGTGTTATGCCATTAATTGTGTATGGTATATTGTTGTGTTATGCCATTAATTGTGTATGGAATATTGTTGTGTTATGCCATTAATAGTGTATGGTATATTGTTGTGTTATGCCATTAATTGTGTATGGAATATTGTTGTGTTATGCCATTAATTGTGTATGGAATATTGTTGTGTTATGCCATTAATTGTGTATGGTATATTGTTGTGTTATGCCATTAATTGTGTATGGTATATTGTTGTGTTATGCCATTAATTGTGTATGGTATATTGTTGTGTTATGCCATTAATTGTGTATGGAATATTGTTGTGTTTTGCCATTAATTGTGTATAGAATATTGTTGCTTTACGCCCCGTTTTCAACATAATATTAGTTATATCACAGCGACAGTTCACATAGTCATGATCCCTGGGTAAACAAACTAGTATCAGTCTAGGAAATGTACATTGTCAAGGGCACTCCACCATGAGCGTCGTGCCGCGACTGGGAACCCTAGACGCTTAAAACTCACACACGGCGGATTGCTGTTATGCCATTTAGGACATTCCGTTTTCAAAATAAAACACTTGGCCTCGTCAGGCTAATGGGTTTATGTCCGTGTTGGCATCATGCGTATTGGTATGACAGTACCGTACCGTTATTACATGAATGGCTCTTCGAAGTGTAGGCGGACAATCAAAGCTATAGTTTCTCTATGCTTATGCAATGCTCTTATGGGTATTGACTGATTGTTTATGCAAAAAAAGATCATGCACGAATCGTTTGTTAAAATATCACAAGATATGTATAATTGCTTCTAATTCTGATGTGTATTTATTTTGTATTACTCAATCAATTCCCCTTTTAAGTAGGTTATTCAACGAGGGGATGATACTTCATACCCAATTTAATGTCCGCATTTCCTCAATCTCCCTCCTATAACAGGCGTCTGTAATTTCATTTTGAGAGAAAATTGGGGGGGGGGGGGGGGGGGGGAGGGGGGGAAACACACAATACCTCGTTAAAATGCTACAAATAGTCTCTCTATAGTGTCCAACCGCTATAATAATAATGACCGTGATGATGTCGGATGAAAAAATGTGGGGAATCCCACTCAGAATCGTGTTACTATAAATAGCCTCTGTATGGTTCATATAATATAGTATTTTTATCTAATACCATAGTAGAGAGGCTATTTATAGGTCAAATACGCCAAATACATCCGCTGTAATGCTGATCTACACCCAAATAGTCCCTAAAAAAAGTTCTTTGCGTAGAAACGAGTGTACCCTTACCAGAATGCATTGAATATAATGAAATTGAGTTTAAAATCATTGTAAATGTATATATGATTGATTTGATCACTTTTATTATTTTGATCTTGTCTGAATGTGAGAGTTGAGAATGCTTACACCGGTTTTGTCCAGGCCCGATTTGGTCCAAAACGACTTAAAACCATTTTCGCCTGGTGAGTTCTTTCTTGCATAATGCATGACCCCCACCCCCTCCCCCCTCATTTTATTTAGATTGTTTTAAAGCGTAGGTGTACCTCGGGTGTTCTACCTGAGAAACGCTTAGAAAGTGTGACAATTGAGGACTGAAACTGATCGATTTACGTAGAGACAAAGAAGGATTTTATTTGCGGGATTGTCATTATGAGCCATTTCTTCACTTATCACAATGATTTCAAAAGTCATCTGCTGTCGATGCGACAAAAGGATATATATCGGGGACAGGGTTACTAGTAACTGATAGGACTCATGGATTCAGGACAGCACGACGTTTTGTAATCACTACGTACGATCCCTGTCAGTTTAAACTTGATCCATGGATGTCAATGACAAAATGTCTTACAGACAGTACGTCTCGTTTGAGTTATCAAAACCACGTGGTTTAACTCAATCCATCATATAGCAAATCTGTAGCAGACGACTTAAAAACATTTATAAAACATAATGACAATTCTCTATAAATGAAAGAACGATTATTGAATAAATTTAAAACCATTAAAAGTAATTTCTCATTTTGCCACAATGTTTTCAAAAAGTCGTCTGCTACAGATTTGCTATTTGGTGGATTGAGTCTGCAGAACTTCACAACAGGAAGTCGAAACAATTTACAGACCTTGAAAAAAACTACACAGTTTTCATACCAATTGTATCACAGTCCGACCCTTATTAACTCAACTCTCTTCGTTTCATCTTTCTTCTTCTCCCACTTATCATTATCATAATCTCCTTCGTCTAATTCTCCTTTGTAGCATAAAAAACAATGCAAGAATATTGAACATTTTCGAAATAGTTGATATATATTCGAAAGTTTGAATTGCTGTTTGTATTGTAAAATGTACTTATGTATATCTTGTGTGAAATAAAATAAATAAAAAACGCCTCTACATTTGGGAAAGGGGTGGGGTAACGATCCTTTATGAGCATGTAAGACATACCTTATCTACAGCTCTCAAGAACTGAACTAATAGGACTGGACATTATTAGAACTGAAAGATTTGGTAGACCTACGTTGGTCTGTAAATGAGAAACTAACATTGTGAACTCTGCGTAAAGTACCGATCCGGATCAGCCTAAGCATGCCGCGCTGGCTAACCCGGACCTACACTTTTCGCGTTCTGTGTATTTTCTGTTTCAGGAATCATTACTCTATATCTCTATCCCCCTGAGACGGAATGTGCCGGCTCGGATTAGTCCATAATGTTGTTTTTCTCCTGAAAAAGCTCAAATATTAACCCCTTTTCAACATACACCACATCTACAGCAGACGACTTTAAAAACGTATGGGCAAAAATGTGGCAAATCTTCATACATTATTAGAGATTAGTTATTCATAGACTTTTAATCATTCGGGCAAATATATTGTTTTTTCATATTGCCTCAATGCTTTCAAAAGTCGTCTGCTGCAGAGTAGCCAGAAAGTGTTTGTATGCGGGAAATGGTTAAATGTTCTTGAGTATTAATCAAGGAGCCTTTACTAAAGATTAATATATTTGGAAGTGAAGTATGTATAGCAAGATTAGACTGCACGAATGTGGAGGCCGACCTTAGTATTTGATTGTTCGCAAATGGTGCTAAAACAAATAGAAGGCCAGTTCAATGTTGTCTATAGTCTCGTATAGCAGGATAAGGGTTAATTATCTTCTACACTTTCCCACTTTCAGACGCAGCAGACGACGTACCAAAGGTCTTCAGTAGACGACATACAAAAGGTCTTCAGCAGACGACTTTGAAATTATCAAGTTCAAATTATTGACATTTTCTATAAATGTTAGCATGATTATTGAATAGAGTCGAAATCATTGTGCCAGGATGCTTTCAAAAGTTGTCTGCCCGCAGAGGCGTGAAAGAGCGTCTATATGTGGGAAATGGGTAAATTACTGTGATAAAAGTAGAAAATGCGCATAATGAGTATTTTTTCCTTTGTTCCATAATGCTTTCAACTTTTATCAAAACAATAAGTTTATAGATATTTTCCCCGGTGTTGCCCGGTCGTCTGCATAAGTTGTGTGGCATATTGGAAATGACAGTCGAGCGGTGTTTCAGTCCTTTATATAGTAAAAAAGAAAAAAGAAACTACCTTGGTTTTAAACATGCCAATAAACGAAACCGGTTGGCACGTTTAAAACCAATTTAGTGTCTTTTTCTTTTTTTACTATTTTTTGTTTTGTTCCAGTATATTTCTTTGTTTTAAATTATATATTACATATATATATCTTTATAATAAGATTTCCAACTATGTAAAGAAGAACGCTACAAACAGAAACATGTAGACTAAAATATCAGACTTACTTTATCTCGGATAAAAGGGGGGGAATTTAAAGGTCTTAATTGAAAGCTACCAGCTATTTCTCACTTTATAAGAGCGTCAAAAACATCTTCGCAATTTAATTGACACTACGAATTTCGCCTTTGGAAAGAAACTTCTCTCACAAACAAGAAAGCTCGTTCGAATTTTTTCTCCTAATTCTGAGAGAAATCTAATAAGATATCATCCCCATACATGCCATTTATTCTTGTAACAAATCCGTTCTGGTGTCTTCATTCCAAATAGGTTCATCTTTATTGGTTACGATACGCAGTTACGTCTCTTTAGAACCAAGTCGAGGTTTTGTTATCTCTTAAAAGAAAGAAATGTTGCAATACCAAGTTAAAACAAACAAAAAAAGAGTCGATTGCTTTAATAACATCTGAGGAGAAGGTGTGAAGTCTGAAGGGCATTTATACAGAATTGAAAATAAAAACTTTCGTAATGAGTGAATTCTTCTTTTGTCACAATGTTTTAAAATATTGTTTGCTGCACATGCGCAAATTGTTTATTCATTTGAGATGTGTTAAGACAATAATGACAATATTTTATTGACGTAAACTACATAGTTTCTTGTCGAACAATAAATCATTATACTATATATACAATACAAAAATGTAAAAAACAAAACAAAAAAAACAACAACAAAATAACTGATAAATAAAAATTTAAAAAAAAAAAAAAAAAAAAGGAGACGTTCCTTTGGCTCATACACCATTAACAAGGTCTTCTAAAAGATTAACCCATAACGATAATACATAAATAGTATACCTATAATGAGTATACATATGTGGTAAACCCACAACGATAATACATAAATAGTATACCTATAATGAGTATACATATGTGGTAAACCCACAACGATAATACATAAATAGTATACCTATAATGAGTATACATATGTGGTAAACCCACAACGATAACATAAATAGTATACCTATAATGAGTATACATATGTGGTAAACCCACAACGATAATACATAAATAGTATACCTATAATGAGTATACATATGTGGTAAACCCACAACGATAATACATAAATAGTATACCTATAATGAGTATACATATGTGGTAAACCCACAACGATAATACATAAATAGTATACCTATAATGAGTATACATATGTGGTAAACCCACAACGATAACATAAATAGTATACCTATAATGAGTATACATATGTGGTAAACCCACAACGATAATACATAAATAGTATACCTATAATGAGTATACATATGTGGTAAACCCACAACGATAATACATAAATAGTATACCTATAATGAGTATACATATGTGGTAAACCCACAACGATAATACATAAATAGTATACCTATAATGAGTATACATATGTGGTAAACCCACAACGATAATACATAAATAGTATACCTATAATGAGTATACATATGTGGTAAACCCACAACGATAACATAAATAGTATACCTATAATGAGTATACATATGTGGTAAACCCACAACGATAATACATAAATAGTATACCTATAATGAGTATACATATGTGGTAAACCCACAACGATAATACATAAATAGTATACCTATAATGAGTATACATATGTGGTAAACCCACAACGATAATACATAAATAGTATACCTATAATGAGTATACATATGTGGTAAACCCACAACGATAACATAAATAGTATACCTATAATGAGTATACATATGTGGTAAACCCACAACGATAACATAAATAGTATACCTATAATGAGTATACATATGTGGTAAACCCACAACGATAACATAAATAGTATACCTATAATGAGTATACTTATGTGGTAAACCCACAACGATAACATAAATAGTATACCTATAATGAGTATACATATGTGGTAAACCCACAACGATAATACATAAATAGTATACCTATAATGAGTATACATATGTGGTAAACCCACAACGATAATACATAAATATTATACCTATAATGAGTATACATATGTGGTAAACCCACAACGATAACGTAAATAGTATACCTATAATGAGTATACATATGTGGTAAACCCACAACGATAATACATAAATAGTATACCTATAATGAGTATACATATGTGGTAAACCCACAACGATAATACATAAATAGTATACCTATAATGAGTATACATATGTGGTAAACCCACAACGATAATACATAAATATTATACCTATAATGAGTATACATATGTGGTAAACCCACAACGATAATACATAAATAGTATACCTATAATGAGTATACATATGTGGTAAACCCACAACGATAACATAAATAGTATACCTATAATGAGTATACATATGTGGTAAACCCACAACGATAATACATAAATAGTATACCTATAACGAGTATACATACATGGTAAACCCACAACGATAATACATAAATAGTATACCTATAATGAGTATACATACATGGTAAAACCACAACGATAATACATAAATGGTAAACCAATAACGATAATACATAAATGGTAAACCCATAACGATAATACATAAATGGTAAACCCATAACGATAATACATAAATGGTAAACCCATAACGATTACACATTAATGGTAAACCTATAACGATAACACATAAATTGTAAACCTATAACGATTACACATGAATGGTAAACCTATAACGATTACACATAAATGGTAAACCTATAACGATTACACATGAATTGTAAACCTATAACGATTACAAATAAATGGTAAACCGATAACGATTAAACATAAATGGTAAACCGATAACGATTAAACATAAATGGTGAACCGATAACGATTACACATAAATGGTAAACCGATAACGATTACACATAAATGGTATGCCTATAACGATTAAACATGAATGGTAAACCGATAACGATTACACATAAATTGTAAACCCATAACGATTAAACATGAATGGTAAACCGATAACGATTACATATAAATGGTAAACCTATAATGATTACACATGAATGGTAAACCGATAACGATTACACATAAATAGTAAACCTATAACGAGTATACATAAATGGTAAACCCATAACGATTATACATAAATGGTAAACCGATAACGATTATACATAAATGGTAAACCGATAACGATTACACATAAATTGTAAACCCATAACGATTAAACATAAATGGTAAACCGATAACGATGACACATAAATGGTAAACTCATAACGATTACACATAAAAAACATCAATGGTAAACTCATATCGATTATAGATAAATGGTAAACCGATAACGATTACACATCAATGGTAAACTCATAACTATTACACATAAATTGTAAACCGTTAACAATTACACATAAATGGTAAACTCATAACGATTATACATAAATGGTAAACACATGACGATTACACATAAATGGTAAACTCATATCGATTACACATGAATTGTAAACCGTTAACGATTACACATAAATGGTAAACCGTTAACAATTGCACATAAATGGTAAACCTATAACGATTACACATGAATGGTAAACCTATAACGATTACACATAAATGGTAAACCTATAACGATTACATATGAATTGTAAACCTATAACGATTACAAATAAATTATAAACCTATAACGATTACACATAAATGGTAAACCGATAACGATTAAACATAAATGGTGAACCGATAACGATTACACATTAATGGTAAACCGATAACGATTACACATAAATGGTAAACCGATAACGATTACACATAAATGGTATGCCTATAACGATTAAACATGAATGGTAAACCGATAACGATTACACATAAATTGTAAACCCATAACGATTAAACATGAATGGTAAACCGATAACGATTACATATAAATGGTAAACCTATAATGATTACACATGAATGGTAAACCGATAACGATTACACATAAATAGTAAACCTATAACGAGTATACATAAATGGTAAACCCATAACGATTATACATAAATGGTAAACCGATAACGATTATACATAAATGGTAAACCGATAACGATTACACATAAATTGTAAACCCATAACGATTAAACATAAATGGTAAACCGATAACGATGACACATAAATGGTAAACTCATAACGATTACACATAAAAAACATCAATGGTAAACTCATATCGATTATAGATAAATGGTAAACTCATAACGATTGCACACAAATTGTATGCCTATAACGATAACACATAAATCGTAAACCCATAACGATTACACATAAATTGTAAACCTATAACGATTACACATAAATGGTAAACTCATAACGATTACACATAAATGGTAAACCGATAACGATTACACATCAATGGTAAACTCATAACTATTACACATAAATTGTAAACCGTTAACAATTACACATAAATGGTAAACTCATAACGATTATACATAAATGGTAAACACATGACGATTACACATAAATGGTAAACTCATATCGATTACACATGAATTGTAAACCGATAACGATTACACATAAATGGTAAACTCATAACGATTACACATAAAAAACATCAATGGTAAACTCATATCGATTATAGATAAATGGTAAACTCATAACGATTGCACACAAATTGTATGCCTATAACGATAACACATAAATCGTAAACCCATAACGATTACACATAAATTGTAAACCTATAACGATTACACATAAATGGTAAACTCATAACGATTACACATAAATGGTAAACCGATAACGATTACACATCAATGGTAAACTCATAACTATTACACATAAATTGTAAACCGTTAACAATTACACATAAATGGTAAACTCATAACGATTATACATAAATGGTAAACACATGACGATTACACATAAATGGTAAACTCATATCGATTACACATGAATTGTAAACCGTTAACGATTACACATAAATGGTAAACCGTTAACAATTGCACATAAATGGTAAACTCATAACGATAATACATAAATGGTAAACTCATGACGATTACACATACATGGTAAACTCATAGAGATTATACATAAATGGTAAACCGATAACGATTACACATAAATGGTAAACTCATAACAATTACATATAAATGTTAAACCGATAACGATTACACATAAATTGTATGCCTATAACGATTACACATACATCGTAAACCCATAACGATAACACATCAATTGTAAACCTATAACGATTAAACATAAATTGTATGCCTATAACGATTACACACAAATCGTAAACTCATAACGTTTACATATAAATTGTAAACCTATAACGATTACACATAAATGGTTAACTTACAACGATTACACATAATTGTAAACCGTTAACAATTACACATAAATGGTAAACTCACCACGACTATACATACCTTACATGGTAAACGATTATACATAAATGGTAAACTCATAACAATTACACATAAATTTATGCCTATAACGATAACACATAAATCTTAAACTCATAACGATTACACATAAATCGTAAACTCATAACGTTTACACATTAATCGTAAACTCATAACGTTTACACATAAATCGTAAACTCATAACGATTACACATAAATCGTAAACTCATAACGTTTACACATAAATCTTAAACTCATAACGTTTACACATAAATCTTAAACTCATAACGATTACACATAAATCTTAAACTCATAACGATTACACATAAATCGCAAACTCATAACGTTTACACATAAATCTTAAACGCATAACGATTACACATAAATCGTAAACTCATAACGTTTACACATAAATGGTATACCTATAACGATAACATCCGAAAGAGACAAATATTAATATCACATGAAAGATAATCCCATAACGATTACACATACATGATAAACCCAAAACGATTACACATACATGATAAACCCATAACGATTACTCATAAATGGTAAACTCATAACGATAACACCTTAGAGATACCCATATTAAACTCATAACCATTACACATAAATGGTAAACCCATTTATAACGATATTGCATAAATGGTAAACCTTTAACGATAACATCTTAAAGATACCCATATTATTATCACCTAAAGGATAAACCCATAACTATTACACATAATCAACTGTGATAAAAAATGATTCTTATTATCTTTTTCCTGTAAGATCTAAACGAAACCAAACCCCTATAAAACAAAACCCTTACTTTGGAGACCAACTTTTTCTACCAAAATCAGAATGTGATTTAAGCATTAAAGCATTGTTTAGGATATCTACTCGAGTCCATGTTAATTAATTTGATAAACTTGCAATAGTAGTGTATTGCAAAATGGAATCTTTCATATTCTCTTAAAGCAAGCCATAGCATTACTTTTTAAAAAAACTTGTTTTGGATCTGCTCTACACATTCATGCCTCCCAAATTTCTGCCCCATAGATTGGTATAATCAATGAATCAAATAGTTTAAAGTACTCTCTGTGGTAAAATTTACCAAAAGATTTTCGGAACTGTTTTATTTTGTATATATCGATTTACGAGAGTGAGCAGCAAGTTTCCTTGTAGTCTTATTAAAAGACGATTTAACGTAAGAAGAAGTCCTCTATATTTATACACCTATGATTATACATTTATAAGATCACCCTTAAATATCCAGTTCGCGTAATGTCGTTAAGGACCGCCATTTCAAAAATAAATTACTTCTGACTTTTTAAGATTATCTACCATGTTTGTTTCTGTACAGAAAGCATCAATACTATTTAATTGATTTTGCAAATAAACAACAATTTCGGCGCAGTCAGCTACATCATCTGCAAACATCAAACAGAAGATATCTGGAATATCCCAAGTGATACAAATACTGCTAGAACCGTTTTGTTTCAGGCTTTTTCTCAACCATGAAGTGTTGATGTTAAAAAGGATTGGTGAACTGAATTCTCATTATTTCAATCAAATATTACTGATGATATTAGAGGTTGTAATGTTTTTATCGATGCTATCAATATTACCATAAAGATAAACCCATATCAATATCACCTGAAAGATAAACTTGGAATGATAACATCTTACAGGATCGAACAGACGTAACCATATTGCCTTATACTTCAACCCGATACGGCTTTGTTACTAATATCTAACAAGATAAAGGGTTCGAATTTTCCTATATCTGTACCACAATGTTATATAGCAGATAAACCAACAACGATAATACCTTACAAGTATAATCCAGCAACGATAATACCTTACAATATTTAAGGTTCAAATGGTTCATACAACCATAGCAATATTGCCTAACAGGTACGGCTTTGTATAAAGAGTTCGATGTTTCGTCTACCGGTTTGTTAAAAAAATATCTAACAGGATAAAAGGTTCGATGTTAAGTCTACGGGTTTTGTTTTAAGTATCTAACGGGATAAAAGTTTCGATTTTTTTTTAAATATCTAACAAACAACAATACGTGTTTTCAACGTCTCGGTGATTGAGCCTCCATCTCGTCTTTTTTAAATATAATAATGTAAAATTACAATGTCCAACCGGATGCCGCCGTTGCCGAGTTGTCAGCGTCGGGGAGTTGGAACAGGGCGTACCGGGTTCATTTCTTAGCCTAGTACTGGTGTGTAACTTTACAGGAAGGAAGTCGTCTACAACGAAAATGAACAACTAAGTAATAGAAACAGTCAGTGTTAAGGTCTTATTTTGCTCAGACAAACTTGAAATAGCTTTTTGTGGACAAGGTTAAAGGTCATGACAAAAACGAGAAACGTCTATGTTCTAGTGGCAGTTTTGGCAGATTTTCTCAGAAAAACATGCCTGTTCGTCTGAGAACTATTAATCTTCATTATTATGTTTTTGATTAAAGAACTTGTAATACATTTGGACAGTAATTCAGACGTATTGCATTCACCCATGTCCTTTCATAAAACATGCTTTCGCCACAGGAAAGTAATTGCTACATAGTATGCCCATTTCTTAATAAATGGGGACACCTTGTTTAAAGAAATGCAAGTTGCCTATCTTGCTGTCATGTTTTATGAGTTTTAGTTGTTCGACAGACAGAACTCCTTACGAAGGCTTGTCTAAGACTCTCCCTGATACAAACGGCATGTGTCACTTCTTTCTGCAAACTATGGTATGTGCTATCATGGTGTTAAAGAAGTAAAAACCTCTTCGGTATTTGTTGGCAAAATATAATATTTGCTATCATAGGGGTAAATAAAAATTCCTCTTGTTTTATTTCTGCAAAATATGGTATTCGCTATCATGGCAGTAAGGATAACAAATCCCCTTGATTTCTTTCTGCAAAATATGGTATTTGCTATTTGCTATCATGGCGGTAAAGAAAAAAAAATCCCCTTGATTTCTTTCTGCAAAATATGGTATTTGCTATTTGCTATCCTAGCGGTAAAGAAAACAAATCATCTTGTTTTCTTTCTGCATAAATTGTTTCTTTTTTCCACAGCACTTCTATTTATTACCGAACATTACACTTTCATAAGTTTTGTTTTTTAGATATATCTCCATTAGCCACATGCTTAGCTATGTGAAGGTCATGCCCATCCTCCCGCATACCTTATCATAAATGTGTTATTAGTAAATCGTTGTTAGTATATAGAATTAATAATATGTTAATATTAGTTTTCTTTTCAAAGCTTTGTGGCTTTGATTAATGTCGTCAATATTCTGAACCGCTAGGACACATACATTTGTGTGTATAGGTGAGCGGATCGTCGCAAGTGTGTCTAGGTCATGTTACATCAATTACATTCCTTCTTTGCATGTAAACCAATCTGTTTCAACCATCAATGATCACTCTGTTAACCGTTGTACAGGTAAACCATCCCATATGATTGAAAAGAGTTACATATAAGCTTTTAAATAATTCAAAGAAAATGGTGGTCATGTAGTATGCAGGAAAGAATTCACCCCGGTGGTTATCGTTATTTTAAACGAAATCGTGCTGGGACGAAACTGGTTTTTCACAAACTCTTCCCTTCATTTTTAAACATGGTCAAAATGATAAAACAGTTCTCAAGTGCATCCTATAAATATTTATAATGAGTTTAACTTCAATGTCATATATTCAATTCATTCGGGTGAATGAATACATTAATTTCTATGCAAACAAGGAGATTTTAGGTATTGTTTGTGGTAGATCAGCATGGCTCCGAATGCATTTGGTGTATTTGGACCTCGTATCAGGATATGTCATACCAAATACATTAGCATAGAGGTAGCGGCTAATATCGTAAAAACTCGGGACTGCACGGGACAGCATGGACATAGTCACTGATTGATAGATTGAAGTTTAACGCCATTTTCAATTATATTTCAGTCATATTACGGCGGCCAGTTCATATACTCACGTGTTTCTGGCTTTCTCACACAATTTTTCCAAACACAATTCCTTCCAAGCAACTGGCTGCTTTTGCCACATAGACTGTTAGCCCATGGGTAGATTACGAATGACGCTTGTACACATGTATTTTGTCAAACATCGTAAGGAATGTTGGCCGACCTGGGGTTCGAACTCACAATCCATGGATTGACAGCCTCCGTCGCTACAGGGGCTACCGGAGCTCGGCTTGAATGGAGTTTTGTGAATGTTGTAGATCCAGATCAGCCTTTGTATCAGCATATTCTGCTGTTCTGAAAAAGACTGTGCGGATGGACATGCTGATCTGAACATACACCAGTTTCAGAAATACTATTGGACAGGCAGCAATTTCGGGGGGGGGGGGGGGGGGGGGGGGGGGAGAGGGGTGGGGGGGGGGGGGGGGGCGGTATTTGGACCTTTTCCGTCCGAGCTCTTAAAATGTATGAACAATCAAGATTAAAACTCTCGACAACGTGTTATGGAATCTACATAAGTGAAACATACTTATTAAAATAGAATTGTAAACATGATGGCAGCAGGAAATATTGCTTATCATGATAAACATTTCCCTTTTCCCAATTTTCTTTTCAAAAGGCGTCGACAGATGGGAAAGGTCCGGTTTCATTTAGTCAAAGGTACTCGTTTTGGAAAGCATTGTTTTTTTGTTTTTTTTGGGTGGGGGGGTTCTACGTCCTTAGTTTACCAGTCAGACTGAGCAGTATTGTTTCTACACACTATTTTACATATCAAAGAGACATCTTTATACAAATTACCAAAGTAATATCAATTTGAAACAATCGAAGAGTAACAAACTCTAATAATGTATTTCCTTTTGTGGGGTATACTGTTTCAACATTCTTACCCATGAGACCCAAACGGCCTCCAGACCTATATAAGCATATATGAGCCGTTCCAAGAGAAAATCAACATTATGGACTCTTTGTAATGTATCAACCCAGATCAGCTTGCGCAATCCGGGCCGACACATTCCGTCTCAGGGGAATAGAGATATAGAGTTAAGACTCCTGAAACAGAAAATATACAGGAGACGAAACGTGTTTGTCCGGGATAGCCTGCGCGGCATACTTAGGCTGATCCGGGTCTATATTTACGCAGAGTCCACAATGTTGGTGTTCTAGTTGAACGGCGGCTAAACTTGCAGTGAGTGCAGCCATGAAGGTCGGTTTGCGTGTACCGTGGATCAGTTATCTACCGAGCCTTATTTGTGTTTACATTAAGAATTAAGGAGAAGAAGATTTTTTAAATTTCAATATTGATTTGAACACATATGTCCATCATCTTTGTAAATTATTAACAATGACAATAAAGAAAAAGACGATTCTATTAAACCATCCTGCCTTTAGTTTCATAGCCTACGGAAGTCAGTTTTAACGAGACGTAATTTAATATTTTCTGAATATTTCAAACAGACACACTGATATGACAAATACATCTGTTTTATTGGGTCGTTCAAATACCAAATAAAGGATGAATTTCCAGGGTACAAACAGTTTCCGTTCGTTTTATGGTACAGTTTAATAACACAGAACCTCATTTTAATGTCACGAAAAGAAAGATTATTAGAATATAGTATGAGTTCAATATTGTTGTCTATTGTCATAAGACACGAGTTGTCATAACATGCTATTTGAAGAATTCTTGTTTCGTTATATCTTCAATCTTCAACTTTCCTTTTCGAAGTTAGGAAATGTACTTCATCTGCAGTATTGTTAATCATGATTTAAAAGTGTAATTGAACTGATTGAATATAAAAGAGTGGTTCTAGATTTAGCTTTTCAAATTAGAAAAAAAGGGGAAATAAGTATAGCTTATTAAACGTCTCAATAACATATTTAATATATGAATGCTATGACTTGGTGAAATTAATAACGTAACTCCTAGAATGAAATTATGCCAGTTTGTATAAAGACTCCTTCAAATAAAATGTTATATTTCATTTTACCTTTGCTAGCGACTTCCAGTTGGTCGACATCCTCCCGAACCAAAGGGAGTGGATACAAAAGGTTGTTCTCTCCGATATTCTCTTACGGAAGATATAATACAATCAACAATTCGTGTCAAAGTAACGTGCAAGAGCCGTCCCTTGTTAGTCTTATTTTGATTTCGTTTTCTCACAAAATAATCTCATTAAAGCCCGCGAGTGCCTGACAAATGGACACTGCTATCTTATAAGGGTGGCATTAAATTGATTTAAAATTGTTTATTTGAATCGACATCGATTTAGAATTCCAGACAACACTATGTCTTATATGGATTTAAAATGGATATAAAATACCTCAAAGCTTTAAATACCGTAACGATAAATGTGTTATGATCAATGGGAATTAAATCGCACCTTTGGGTTTATTTTTGGAAACCTTTTTATCTGAAAACCCCTTTATATTCTTCGTGTGTGTTTTGGCTGTGCATATGACTGTTCTGGACGTTGAAGCGGGTCACTCCACATCAAGTGTAGGGATATTTGATGCATGGATATAAACGAATAATTTGTATTCTAGCTAGCTTAGACCAGTCCGTTATGTGTCAATTGTAGATATTCTAGGAACGCATAAATGGAATTAAGTCAAACTATGTTGGTTTTAATTTCGAATCTATATATTAGATTAGTTATGTCCGCGTTGGAATGACAAGAGTTTGTAAATGGGTAAAATAATGTGTGTTTAAATGGTGTTTAATGCCGCGATCAACAGCATTTTAGCCGTCTCGGGAGAAAACCAACATTATGGTCTCTGCGTAATTTATCGACCAAGATCAGCCTGCGCAGCCTAAGCAGACTGATCCGGGCCGACACATTCCGTCTCAAGGGAAAAGAGGTATAGAGTTATGATTCCTGAAACAGAAAATCCACAGGAGGCGAAAAGTGTCTATCCGGGTAAGCCTGCGCGGCATGCTTAAGCTGATCCGGGGCGAAACTTTGCGCAGAATTCACAATGTTGGTTGTCTCGCAGGACGGCCCATTTCAATTGAATCACGACGATTCTTGTATCATAGATTAGAGATATCGCTATAATTTATCCTGACAACGAATTATCAGTTGGAATGTGATTCTCGCAACACTGAGCGCCAAATATTGAAGACATTACTACCATTTTACGAAACCATTGTATGACTCGACTGGAGAGTCAATCGTTGCTCTGGCCAAATATTATACAGTGCTGTTATATATTGTCATAAATGTCGGAGTATTCAAACAGTCACTTAATTCCGCATCCTTTGTTTATCTGCAGATTATTATGTGGATATCGAAAAGTTGTCTTCATTTACTTGTTTAACTTGAATTAAAACACATTCTATAAATATGAATTTGATAAGACAATCTATATATGTCACAATTTTTTCACTGAGAGGTCGACTCTATCCGTTGGCTATTTTCTTTAATTATAACTGCATTCTTCGTACTGAAGAAAGTGTAGTGAAATACTGACAAGGCGTCGTGGATTTCAGAATGAATCAATTTGGAAGTGAAGTCAAGACATGAATACTTGCCATCTATCTGTTACCAATATATCAAGACTTGAACAGGCGATTTAATTGTGAATTCTCTTGGGGAAGCTTTGAGGGAATGTTTGCTGAGATAATGAAAATTCAATAAGACATCACTCTGTCCCTTGATGAGTACCTTTACCTCATACTGTTCCCCAAGGAAGAGACAGACATTTCTATTCTATAAAGGCAGATGCGGAATTTCAGATTTCTACGAGGAGTTCTTACAAAAAGAGGCATTATTGCTATCTGCATTTATTGCAATACTTTCAACTTCAATTTAGTTGGCTTTCCGATAGTGAATGGTTATAACATATATCACAGATATACTACGTATATGTGCACTAAAGGTCCACCCAAATAACTTGAAGCAATGTGTTTATAAAGGGGGAATACTTGGTATGGAATTAGCTTTTATAGCGACGCGGTAAAGTGTTTGCATCCGGGATAAGTTTTCTCGATTTCGAATCATGGTCGGTCCGACCTTTTTAGCTGTGCTACATAGGCGCCCAACTTCTACATCAATCGGTGATGTGTCGCACCTGAAGTTCCAAGCTTGTTGCCTATTATTTATTTTATCATTTCTGGGTAATTTACGATAAGCTGCTCATACACATCGACCTGTGCCTGGGCATATCCTGATTAATCTGTCCTAACTTGTAAATACAACAATAACAAACAGTTACTGCCAATTTTAACCTAAGCAATATAGCGAGGAAACCCCTTGTAACAGCTTCAATGGTGTTACTTACAGTAAGCATGACATAAAAGCATATATTTTATCACCTACGGCAGGTATCTATCACATGTAAACACATTGTTTACAGAACTTCTGTCTGGAGTTTGATATCTTTTTAATCCATTACGTCGACGAAGTATTTCACATTAAACCCACCATAATACTTAGAGTATTATTGCTTCGGTGTATTAAAGAGATATGTTTTCACTGTTTGGTGTTCGTGAATTTCCGATTGCATTTTACACTACCGATGTACCTCGCCGGGGCTAAGCCGGAGCACAAAACAACGGCGAGACAATCGTCGGAGCTCCGTCGAGAAAGCACCTGAAAAAACACAATTGGCCGTAGCAATACCGATGTAGTACCGGTGTTCCAGTTGTGATACCGTTGTTCTATCGTTGTTCTACCGATGTAAGAGCCGATGTGCTACCGAATACCAATTTTCTGTCACCTTAGTGTTACCGATTGGTCGTCGATGTTATACCGAGGCGCCGACATTGTTCTACCTATGTATACCGGAGCTATAGTGGAGTGATACCGTTGCGCTGCCATTGTACTGCCGATGCACTACCGATGTGATACCGAAGTCATCACCGACTAAGCGGTATGACACATCCTTGTAGTCATTAGGAAGAGGATCTGGAGCAGGGTCGCTAATGGTTTAATCTTCAGCCATTATTTTAAGTACAGACTCATTGTACATCTGGGCGTCAGACGAGGCTCCGGGACTACCCACATCTGCCCAGAGGAACGTGTAGTTCGCATCTACCAGTGCCATGCGAACGATGGAGTAGGACCCCTTGTTATTATCGTACACGGAACAATTCTTTGGAGGAGCCTTGCCATCAAGGCCACCACATGTATGTGGGAATTTTCTTTTCTCCATGAACTGGTCTGAGATCTCACGCCAGCCTTCAGGGGTTATAGGACAGGTCATCGCCTCGTCCAGGTACTCATCAATGATGGATTGGCCGACTTCTCTCACGACCATTGACTGGGTGTTCAGGGGTACCCTCCAACCAAACGTCATGGCCGCGTACTTGGTCCCAGAGGCTATGTGGCGCAGAGTGATGGCAATTGTCAGACCAGGATCCAGGGGCTCCCTATACCAGGTTCCTTGTTTGGTGATCCTGTACCAGCTCATCGTGCACTCATCGGGACATTCTGGGGAAGTTCCGGAAGGCCTTCTGGTCCTATTTGCGGAGCTCCACCAGCAGCTGGTCGTACATGCCAAACTGACGACGCCTGCTGATCTATGGTCTCACTCAGATTGCTCGAGGTACTTGAGGTCTTCTTATTCTTCTTCTTCTCCCCCTTCTCGCCTGGATCTGGTGAAGTGCCAACTGAGTCAACCGTTTTGATGATAGCTAGTTGATAATCATGTAGCCACATACGGTATCGCATATGTATCAGTACGGTACACATTGCGGCCAGCGGAGAGGCGCTACTGGTGATCTATCGACATTAACGAAGCCATGCCGTAGTACTGCCGTTTTAGTCCCGTTGTTCGCTCCGGCAGCGTAACGGTAGACAATTTTGAGCATGTTCAAAAAGTTTACCGTCGCCTGCCGTAGCTAATTTGTTCGCCGATGTTCTGACAATGTCCTGACGATACACTACTGTACTTAGCGATGTGATACCGTTGCACTGCCGTAATAGACCGACCCCCGGAAATCATTAACATGTTTGCCCCGGTATAGCTCTGGCGAGCCAAATCGGCTAGGTGTGACAGAGACGGATTGCAGTCAGGGTAAACAGTGAACATTAATAATCGTTAATGTCATTGTTTGAAATCTTGAGCCAAAAGTGAAAATAATTACTTGATAATTTCACTGTTTGACATCTTAAGCTAATAGAGATATGATCTGTTAGGTTTTTACAATCAACTGAAAATCATATACAAATCTAACACATATCACGTTTGGATATGATAAGGAGTTACAAACTAGTTGAACGAGTTAACTTTCTAAATGTGATTTTAAACTAATGTATTTAAACGTGCCTATGACAATTTAAAAGTAAAATGAACTGGAATTCATTTTAATATTATAATTTTTTTGAATGTAAGAATCGATACTATAAAGCGTTTTCAGAAGTGTGTCTTATTTCAATGAAAATTACATTGCTCATACACTATTTGCATATTGAAACAAACGACGAATTTGAAATATTCCACATCAGTTGTCAAACATTAATCGAGACATTTATCTCAAGCATGTCAAAAAGTACGAAACTCTGCTTTTGACAGGTCTTTATTCTCAACTGTACTGTTCAAACTAGATAAGAACCGTTCCACCAGAAAATCAACATTATGGACTCTGCGTAATGTATCAACCAAGATCAGTATGCCAAGTCCGTCTCAAATGGATAGAGGTAAAAGAGTAATCATTCCTGAAACAGAACATCCACAAGAAGCGAAACGTGTGCGTCCGGGTTAGCCTGTGTGGTATTCTTCGGCTGATCCGGATAGATACTTTACGCAAAAACCACTGTTGGTTTTCTCGTGGAACGGCTCACATAGTTGCTGTTAACTATAAATATCAGTGACATGAATTTTACACACGAAAGGGTAATTTTATTGGTAAAGTTCTCTCCTTTTTTTCATTGACAATAAACACAAAAACTTCTTTCTATAAACCTGCCGGGTTACGTCATTAATACAATTGAATCTTTATACTTCCTACTATAAACCTGCCGGGTCATGTCATTAAAATAATTGAATATTTATACTTCTTACGAATCGTTACTGGAGCAGTCAACCAATATTAAAGATAAAGTCCGAGTGGAAAATTCTAAATGCAAAACGAAAAGAGTCGATCGAGGCCAGACGCCATATCGCCTTGAAGTACGCAGAGTACTGGGGATTTTGTTTCCATTCCAACATTGCGGCATTTAAACTGACACATTAGTGACGCTACTCTTATATATGTTTTTTTAAAGGTAGCACTGATGACTATTGTGCATGGAGATGATCAGTTAAAGATCTTGTGAGACTGTAGATGCTCACTTGGTGAGGATAAACAATCTACCCACGAATGATAACTATCATATCGTCAGATACGGGTTTGATCAGCATCGAGCAACACTTGTGATATCATCGGTGGAAATGGATATGATGAAGAGGAGTAATCTTTAAAAGAATAGGGATTTACCTTTTACATGATATAAACGATTCGTTGAGGTGAAACGGTAGATTGCACGTAGGGTAAACATGATGAATAGTTGATAATATATTTGAGTAGCTACTAAAGTCCCATTTGGCTTTCATAAATATACCAACGTGTCTTCTAACATGGATTAATTTCAATAGGGGAATGAACGCAGTATTCTCCATCATTCTTGGGCTAAAAAAGCACATTTTTCAAAAAAGAATGTGATGCTAAATACACGAAAAATAATAGTAGCTGATTTGACTGGTTGCTTGTAATAATTATTTCTGTAACCATATTTAAAACATTCTTCTACTGCAGGTAAGGGGGTCAAATATAATATAGTCAGGACCACAGAAAATAATACGCATTTGATTCTGGAGATTCTGCTGGGAGAAGCGAGTTCTTATGTGCACTTTTAACAATATTCATATTAGAAAACACTCTCTCACATGCAGCTATTGAAATTTAGAGTGGTCACTGAAACTGAAGTAAAACATTAATGTGTTCGACATAATCTTCCTTCCTCTTAAGGACTGGTATGTAGGTTACAATACACCAAATAAATCCTACTTTGTTTCCATGTAAATCGACCAGTTTCAGTCCTCAATTGTCACACTTTCTAAGCGTTTCTCATGCAGAACACCATATTTCATTAAAAAGAGTTAACTCCTAGGTTTAAAACAATCCAAAGAAAACGTGGGGTCATGCTTTATGCAAGAAAGAACTCACCAGGCGAAAATGGTTACCGTCTTTTTGGACCAAATCGGGCCCGGACAAAACCGGTGTTTAGCATTCTCTACTTTCACTTTCAAACAAGGTCAAAGTATTAAAAGTGATCAAATCAATCATTTTCAGTGCATCCTATACACATTCACAATGCATTTAAACTCAATATCATATATCCAATATTTTCTCGTGATGGTATACACGCATTTCTACATAAACACAGATTTGTTTAGGGACTATAGTACTGTAGCTCAGCAAGTCAGCGGATGTATTTAGCGTAATTTGACCGGTAATCTGTAAGGGGATTGAAGGATCACTAGAAAGAAACCTGGACTTTTAGAGTTTGCCATTAAGTCGGAAAAGAGGAGAATTCATCCTCTGTCACAAGATCCTTGGATTGTTGACACAATTATCTTTTATCTTGGCATATAATTGTGTCAAGTGTTGTCAATGTGCATTATCAGTTCCTAGCAGTAAAACACCCTGTACAAACTTAGTGGGAGAGTCTCTGGTCTTTAAACCTGTTCAATATATACCGGCCGATTTCGCTATCCTACATCTGAGATGTATTCTGCCAAGATGTTCCGAATGCCATAAACTGGAAATTATAAACTATTAAGGACCAGTAGGTGTTTATAATATCATCGAAATTACGAGAATTAATAAAACAAATACTTGGAAATATATATAGCATTTTAAATGAGCCATAATTAAGTCTCTTCAAAATCAATTGTAACTGTATTTTGACCAAAGCATTTACGTTTAGTTTATCGTAATACTAACTTCTCCTTACATTGTCAACTAATGTGAAATTTCAAAGTAACCACATTTATTTTCAAACGGGAATTAATTGGATCATTTTCAAATAGTTTATAACAAAACCGTGTAAACCGTACAAAGTGATAGTTAAATTACTGGTACAAGCATAATGCCTATACCTCTATATATAGACATATATACGCTCATTCATCACAGATGTAGGTCACACAATATGTTACAAACCGTGTTCTCTCTGTGGTACTTTGCTGAAATTAAATGTCTCTAAAGGGGATGTCTATTGACATATTGATAAAATCATAAATAATTTTGATCTGTTTTGGAAATAAAATCTGACAATTACGCATTAATATGTGTTGGTAATCATTCGATGATTTATATATGTTATCAACTATATATGTTATCAATTATATATGTTATCAACTCTTCAATTTATTTTGAAGACACTTAATTATGGCTCATTTAAAATGCTATATATATTTCCAAGTATTTGTTTTATTAATTTAAATCTTATCTTGAAAAAAGGATACAACGTGTTCAAATTGGGAGCATTAGTTCAAAATGTCTCCCTATATTGTCTGGCGTTCCTCAAGGCTCTGTGCTAGGTCCTCTACTTTTCTTAATGTATGTGAATGACCTATCTCTGCATGTCACACTATCTTCTTTAGATTTATTTGCTGATGATGCAACCCTTCAAAAGTCTTCCCCATATTTGTATACATATTTCTACAGACGTTAATAACATCCAACGCTGGTGTAATGAAAACAGTATGGTGATCAATGTTTCAAAAACTAAAAGTATGCTCTTAGCAACAAATCAAAAATTGACAAAACTTCCCGCAAAATCATTGAATATATCAATGAATAGTATTCCTGTAGATTGTGTAAAGAATCATAAACTTTTAGGCATAAATATAGATAACAATCTTTCCTATGTCAAACACGTAGACAGTGTATGTCACTCAATTACTTCAAAAATCGCTCTTCTTAGACGGATTAAACCTTACCTTTCAATACAATATCGGAAAATGTATTATAATGCATACATTCTGCCTGTCATTGATTATTGTTTAACTATTTGGGGTAATGCACCAAAAGTACAACTTAATAGAATCCTCAAACTTCAAAAGTCTGCTGCACGAATAATTCTAGATAAACCCTATGACTCGCCATCCAAACCATTATTTGAGGAATTGGAATGGTTGGATGTTTATGAAAGACTAGAATACAACAAATCAAAATTGATATACAAAGCTATGAATGGACAAACACCTGGATATATAACCGATATGTTTTCTTCACAGTCAACCAATACTTACCATTTACGCTCGGTTTCAAATAATAACCTTTCTTGTCCGAAATCATCTACAGAACTATTTAAAACAAGAGGGCCATGATGGCCCTTGAATCGCTCACCTGATTGATTTTTTTTTTCACTTTAGCTATATAAGCCTCGCCCCCTGGCAGCCATAGTTTCCGACCAATCAACTTGGCTTGAAGGAATGTGATAGAAGGTCACCATAGGAACATTTCTACAATTTGAAAATCGGCCAGATACTTTTGGAGGAGAAGATTTTTTAAGTTTTCACTATAGCCATATAATGCAAAATAGCCCTGCCTACTGGCGGCCATGTTTTTTGACCAATCAACATGGCTTGAAGGAATCTGAAAGTGGGTCATCCAAGAAACATTTCTACAAAATTATTTGAAAATCGGGCCGACACTTTTGGAGAAGAAGATTTTTTAAGTTTGCACTATAGCCATATAAGGCAAAATAGCCCCGCCCCCCCCCCCCCCCCCCTGGCGGCCATGTTTTTCGACCAATCAACATGGCTTGAAGGAATCCGATAGAGGGTCACCCAAGGAACATTTCTACAAAATCATTTGAAAATCAGCCTGACACTTTCGGAGGAGAAGATTTTTTAAGTTTTCACTATAACAATAAGGCAAAATAGCCCCGCCCCCCGGCGGCCGTGTTTTTTGACCAATCAACATGGCTTAAAGGAATCTGGTAGAGGGTCATCCAAGGAACATTTCTACAAAATTATTTGAAAATCTGCCAACCAGTTTGGGAGAAGAAGAATTTTGAAGTTTTTTTCGTTTCGTTGCCATGGAAACCAGAATTCTGCATGGATCCCTAAAATTTGAAGGAATTCTGGTGAGGTCATTAAGAGGATGCTTTCTGTGATGTTTCATCACAATTGACCCACTGTTTACTGAGGAGAAAATCTTACAAAATTTAAGTGTGCAATTTTAAAGCACATTGTTTCAAAACGTTATCTTCTGTAAATCACAAGTCTTTCTTTCTTTATCATAGTACTCACAAGTTAAAAAAAAAAGCAATTCAACATCATTTTGTTTTATCAAATGCATTAAGATAGATCCTTTGTAATATGCATTACTTCTAAAAAGTTAGTCACAGTACATGTGGGTAACTTGTTTTTCAGCAAACACTTTAATTTCATGTATCACATACAAGGTTGATACATGATTTACTCTTATGTACTTGTGACGCTTCTCTATCACAATTGACGTTTTCATTTTTGATGTTATTGGAGGGGGGGGGGGGGGGGGGGATTAATTGTTTCATCATTGTATGTTTCTTTATGATAGCTATTAAGATGGCCTCATTGTAAAATAGCCAATGGCTAAATGAGTCACCATCTATAAATAAAGTATTATTATTATTATTATTATTATTATTATTAACTACTATGTGCTAGACTTGAAACTGACAATCTTTAAGCGTAACATTTATAGAAATAACTGACATTGAGTCGAAGTCACTGGTAAATTTTTATTTTCATTCAACACTATTTTGGTATTATTGAGTAAACATATCGCACTATTAAGATCGCATAAATAAAAAAATATCTTGTAGAATATTTTCAATTAATGTTTGCTCACTTTTGTTGTATTATAACTGGACAATTGACAATCAAACTGAAGTTCAAATTATGTATCCAATGAAATTATGTATGTATCCAATAAAATGATGCATCCAATGAAATTATGTATCCAATGAACACCCGTGGTTCAGCTAACAAACAGCTGACCAGGCTCTTCTGGGTATTACGTGGAAGTAGTATTTTACTACCGTCTATAAAGAATATATTCCAACACACTGCCATAAATGTTTAAAATCAAAGCGCTTATTTGTGAAAATATCAATAACACGAAGAAAAGAACATACTTTTAAATGTAACAAATCCTCAAAGGGGAACATACGGTATTCTTAATTTAACTTTTGCTAAAATGTACAAACCCTACAAAGTATTTATTAATTGACTGATAAATAGCCTCTAGATAAAGACATATACAACAGTTTTCTTTAATATAGAACAATAATTAAATAATCCAATACGGTTTGTTATTTCTGTTACATCCGGATGTCTTTTGTGTATTTTCTTCAAAATGATCTGCCGTTGTATTATGACATCAGGGTCAACTAGCTAAGAAGAAAATGATATAAAAAAAATGATTTGCAATATTTTACCCAAACGCAAGCTGAACCTTTAACTGATGATTAGACAGACTTATTTTCTCAAAGAATATCCCATATCATATCAATATTTGTACGGAAGCATATAAACCCTGGTTTAGAATCATAACCATGACAACCGGTATCCTATGACAATAGACAGTAATATCGAACAGGCAGTAAATTCTGATCATCTGTCTCATTGTACCATAAAAGTGATTTACTTGGGTATTAAATTATGCCATAAAGCCGGCGAAAAATGTCGTATTGTGAATATTTATCACTTTGCCGGTACTTTGTGGAACTTCCGGATGTTTTTGATACACCAGCGTTTCGCTGATATCCTGTCGAAAAGAATTTTAACAAATTCGGTGTGGAATTATCTGTTATAAAGACATCATAGATGGACAAAAATCATAATGGACGTTTTTGGAAGAAGAAAATCCATCCGATTAAAAGATAACACGCAAGTCTTCACCTATATTTGGCTTGTGTGTCAAGTTGATGTTCTGGATAGACTGTATATAAATGCCTGTAACGAAACACGAGTTTAGCGCTTGGTAGACTGTGTCCAGTATAAACTTTAAAAACACGACGTCGAGTCTGGAGCGAAGAAAATGCCTTACAGGGATTTGCCTTATGTCTGCACATAGAGATATGGATATCAAGCTTTATGTTTTCAAAAGTCTAAAAAATATTAATGAATTAAAAATGTAGCCTACTTAGTATCACTTAAACCCCAGTCACAATTACCTTGCGATAGGTTTGCGAGAAGCTTGCGACGGATTCTTAGTCATTTTCGGCCGGAATCCTTCGGGACTCCTCGCGGGTATCGAGTGACTTTTACCTCGGACTTAAAACCTCATCGCACATTAATCGGCTGATGCCTGACCGATGTCCGGACGGGCATCACACATATCGGGGGAGTGTCGGGCCAAATTTTGGACTACCAAGATAATCCAGACGCCGCTCAGAGCCCGGCCGGAAATCGGGCAGACATTGACGGCGTCTGGCCGACCACCCACTGTTGCTCGCAGGTTATGAAAGCCGGTTCATCGCATTATTCATCAGATCATCCAGTCGCGCTCTTCACAGAACGTAACAAGTTAACACACAGTTTATCACAAAAGTGTCAGAATAACAGTACTACAAGATGTCCTAGAAAAGATGGAATGACTGAAGGAGAAGGAGAGTGCAAAACTTCTCCTCTTCAGCCACCAATGCACCAATAACCAAGTTGTATCGGAAGAGTGCAAACGGCAACATCTGCCTCGACTGGGCGACCCGATTGCGCTGCAAGTGCCCGCAAGAGATGTGGATGTATCAACGGCATTCTCGTAATGCTATCTAAGTCAAGTTCGAATATGGGTAATATTGGGTCAGAAACTAGGTCACTTGGCCAAATTGAAGGGAAATCTTGTTAACAATCTGAAGGCTGCATTTCTAACTTGAGCATGATAAACTGAATCAGAATGTTTGTCTTGATGATATGTGAGCCATCTTCGAATATTGGTCAGGTCTGTTCAAAAACTAGATCACTAGACCAAATTGAAAGAAAATCTCGTTATCACTGTACAAGACGCATTAAAATTAGGTCAGAATTAGGTCAGAAACTAGGTCACTACGCCAAATTGAAGGGTAATCTTGTTATCACTCTGGATGCTGCATTTTTAACTTTAGCATGTTGAAACTGTTTCAGAATGTTTGTCTGGATGATATGTAGGAAAAGTTTGAATATTGGTCATGTCTGTTCAGGAACTAGGTGACTAGGCCAAATTGAAGAAAATTCTTGTCAACACTGTAGAAACCACATTCCGGGTTAAAACTAGACCACTAAGCCAAATTGAT
Source organism: Serripes groenlandicus (assembly GCA_031761405.1). Classification (NCBI taxonomy): domain Eukaryota; kingdom Metazoa; phylum Mollusca; class Bivalvia; order Cardiida; family Cardiidae; genus Serripes; species Serripes groenlandicus. The sequence continues at coordinate 244,876 of JASEVX010000008.1, read as the reverse complement.
GGAAAATGTTGTGAATAGTCTGGAGGCCGCATTATTTGCTTAAGCAGCTTGAAACTCTGTCAGAATGTTTGTATTGATAATATCTAGTCCATATTCCAATATGGGTCATATCAGGTAAAAACAAATAGGTCACTAGGCCAAATGAAGGAAAATATTGATAACACTCTGGATGTTGCATTTTGAATCTTTGTCAGAATATTTGTCTGGGTTAGTTTTGCATTGATCAAACACTTTCTCCCAGTCTAGTACATGGTTTAGAGAATTATTTCTGCTTGATGGAAGTATATATTGACCTATTTCTCAATATAATAAGGCAGAAACTTCAAAAAAGTCTGCCTAAACCTGCTGTCAAATTTTCTTCATGTCGTAAATGTGTATACGTTTAAGCTCTTGCACTCAGGTGAGCGATATAGTGCCAACAATGTCCTCCTGCTTTCAAATTGGCAGTTTCATAATATTTACTATTTTTGATATGATCTTTCAACTTCTTAACAATAAATACATAAACATAAGCTGCAATTGTTATTTCCTTTCACATTGTCCCTACTTCTCCAACCTTACTGCAGCCCCCAGGCCGTCAGCACTTTCAGTGCTTTGATTTAAACTGTGATGTATTGTACTTTTATTCCTATATAAATTCAACAGTATTGTCTTTACGGGTTTAAATGTGTTTGCAGACACTCTGTAGGTATACATTGGAAAGGAGTAACGGATAAACAAGATAGTTAACTAGTTCGAACGACAGAGCCGTGCAATGGGTTTGAATCTATCTTTACCATGTACAAATTTATTTTCTTGACTTGTTTTCTCGCGCACTGTATATAATCAAATCGAAAAGAAATGATTGTTGAGAAACCATTTGATAGGTGATGTTTCTCGTGGGAGATTCCGCCAGACGTCGGAAACGTTACAAAATTAGAAATTATTATTTACTGGACGACTTCTTATGACCTTAGTTATCTGCGTCAGATATAATCGCCAACAAATCGCCACGAATGGACATCAGGGGTGTCTTCAGATTGTCCTCACACAACTCTTGTGAAGCGAGTGCTAGCCAAAAGCTGTGAGTTCAAAACAATATATAGTGCCCAGTGTATTAATACACTCTGAACACGCCCTGGTACTTCTGAATATTTAATCCTAAAACAACGCTTCCATGTGTGCCCTGACTTATCGTGTGATCAGTTAATTTATAGTTGTTCTAACAGCTTTAAAAATAATACTTCACGTGTTTATATCGCCTCCTTTGGTAGGGAAACACATCGGGATCACGTTTCAATCAACTTGTTTTTTCTTACCAGCATATTGGCAGGCGACACATTTGATCCTTTGAACACTCTTGTAAGATAATGTGTGAAATAAAGACTGGCATCTTATTTCTGTGTCGTGGTAATTACACTAGAAAGTACCTTGTAAAATAGTTCACCAATATGCACGTAAGATAATGTGTGAAATAAAGACTGGCATCTTTTTTCTGTGTCGTGGTAGTTACACTAGGAAGTACCTTGTAAAATAGTTCACCAATATGCACGTAAGATAATGTGTGAAATAAAGACTGGCATCTTTTTTCTGTGTCGTGGTAGTTACACTAGGAAGTACCTTGTAAAATAGTTCACCAATATGCACGTAAGATAATGTGTGAAATAAAGACTGGCATCTTTTTTTCTGTGTCGTGGTAAATACACTAGGAAGTACCTTCTTGTAAAATAGTTCAAGACTGGCATCTTATTTCTATGTCGTGGTAGTTACACTAGGAAGTACCTTGTAAAATAGTCCACCAATACGCACGTATACTGTTACATAACATGCAGGGACAGACTATAACTGCTGGTATATTTCTTCAGGATGGGGTCCTGACTCCTAAGCTCAATCACTGATTGCGACTGACAGGCCTAACTCTATGTTGTATATATATGTTATTAAATGTCATTCTTGAAACCAGCACCGGTGTTTGACTGTTATTATGCCACAAATGGCACGCGATTTAAATTGCACCGGCTAGAAAGTTGAGATAACGGTATTGTTTGAATGTATCGTTTTATGTATTATCATCCGATGAGTTTCAGTCAGTGGGGGAAAACGCTGTTATCAGCTAAACATTTATTACATTACGGTATCGCAGCGAGTTCTTAGAAGTAGTAAGAGAAATGAGAATCTCGGCGCATGATGTTTTCCCATAATTATGTTTGAAGTAAATAAAATGAAATTATAGTAGGTTCTGTTACGGTTAAAGTATGTATTTTATTAATTTGTTCTCTATAATCTTTTTTTTTTGTATAATAAGTTATTGTATTATTGGGTGGATAATACAATTTTTTGTCATCGACCGGCTTATTATTATCATCGTCGTAATCAAAGTCAACTACTATAAAATAAGTGCCGTGTTTTTTTATCATCCAATTTCAGCGTTATTAAGATGATCTATCACTTCTGGCTCGCTTAAATAAGTAATAAAATCGTCATAGTGAATATTTTCATTGTATTCCAAAGAAAAATAAATTAGTAAAATAGTTTTATTCCTTACCATTTTTACTTACAAACTTGTTATTTTTAAATCATATTAATCTATCCGTTATCGATATAACTATTACAAGAAAGTAATTTGTGTTAAAGTAAAATCTCTTGAGACATTGCTATGAATTTATATTTCGTCACATCGTTGTTACGTTGTTATTGTATTTATTGAATTCCAGCTAACGGTTGATGAAAGATAATGAATGCATTGTGTATGCATATAACGGCAATGGGATAAGATAAACTAGACCAGGCATTTTATATTACTTATAGGCAATATTCAGGTTGTTGCAAACAATACTGATTTAGGCGAGTCAGCTCGTAACGAGCTGTCTCACCTGAATCAGTATTGTTTACCTTTTAGTTATCAAAATAGTCCAAAATTGAATTATATAAAAAATGGAGAAGCCCGATTTTGAACATGGAAGAGTCTACTTTAATTAATTCGGCGCTGAAAGAGTTAAGCTCACAAACTACGTTGATAGTTTAAAAGTAAAAAGTCAGGGAGAGTTTAATATGAAACGCATGCAGTGGCATGGTCCAAACTTACGTCGCGCATACTGACAGTTACTGAATGTCATGTTTCACAAACATAAGGTAAACACTGAGGAAATAGTTCGCTCCACAGTTAGCGATCAACGCAGTGATACCAGTGTAGTGTATAGGTGGTATAACACAGTTGAAAGCTGGTTTTCTTTTTCCTGGGACATCCCAACTTTTATTCTCTCATTATTTCTCATAATATCCATACTGGTTCGATAAAAAGGGTTTTCCTGTATCAAGGAGTGCCAGAATTGTAGGAAAATGACTGGAAGTCACACTCGCAATCCATATTATGGAAATAATTGGCCACAAAAGTGGTCTGAAACAGGGTGAAAAAAGTAGGACAGAAATATCAATTTGACCCTTTATTCCAAAAATCACCCAACAAAAAAGCAGGGGGTTAGAGTAAAATTGATGAGCTGCTAATTCTCTCAAAACAATAGGCAATCTATGGATGCAGTCAGAAATACCACGTTTCCAGCTCCTTTTCAAGCAATTTTGGACGCGAAAGCTGGTATTCAAATTTACCTCTAAATTCACGCCTAGCTCTGCAACCAGTGTTGTCAAACTGGAAGGAGAAGTGGGTTCAACTGAACAATTCAATGCCATGCTTAGAGCTTACATTTCACATTTATAAACATCAAAATCAACCATTTACCCACAAATGTACCCAAAACTTACTATTTGTCATTTTTTCTATTTTTGGCCAAAATCCGAATATCCCGAAAGGAAGTGGTATCTGTCACCATAAGAGGTCTAGATAGGAAGAGGAGTAAATAGGTTTTTCCCAAAACTATATCTTATAAATTTAAACCCTAATCACATGAATCGTCTCGTTTAGACGATTATATTGAGTAACAACAACATTGGTTTAAGGACCAGACAAGAATTGCAGGACATGAGATACGCAGCTCATCTAGAATTCAGAATTGTGTATCATCGACAAGCTTTGTTTGCGGTTGAAAACATTGTGACCAAAAGTGAAATAGCTCATAATGAGCAATTTCTCCTTTGGCCACAATATTTTCAACTTTATTTAACAAATAAGTTATCTTTTATGGAGATTGTTCAGGTTTTTGTCACTATGTTTTTAAAGTCTTGTCCTACAGATTTGTTGCATGTGTTAAAAGGGTTAAATGAAAGGTGCATTTTATTAGGCCCCGTCTCAAATCTATTAGGACAGCAGACGGTGAATATTTGACATCTTGATTTTCATACATAATCGGTCCCCGGGTAAATATCTCCTAGACGTCTTTATCGATAGTCGTAATGGCATAATTTATTTTTATTCTCGAGAAATAAAAAATTGGAAAATCTCTATAATTGTAGGTATTATTATGATAAAAAGTTGAAAACATTGTGGCAAAAGGAGAAATTGCTCGTTTTGAGCAATTTCTCCTTTTGTCACGATGATTTCAACAGTCGTCTGCTGCAGATGCGTCAACATGCGTCTATATATATAGGTGGGAAATGGTTAAATACCGAAGTTCGTGTATATTCAGGCAGTCACGTGCACATACGTATAATATGCCCAGAAATGTAATATCTGACATAAACTATAAAAATGAACTGCGAAAACGGGTCCAACTCCGAGCTATTTTGCAATGACTCAGAAGTGCACGAGCGCGACAAAAAAACAAACATTTTCACTTCTGAAAGGGCAACAATGCTTTTTAAATATGCTATATAAATAAACAACAACTTCATGAACTTTACGAAATGTCTGACATGTTGTGATCCGGATCACGCTTCGTCTCTTATGCACTGCCAGTTCTACATGTAAGAATGCATGACACATTAGTTTTTGGACCAGATAATAAGGGTGTACAAACTAGTCTTTGTTGTTACCTTTAATCCTTTCCCACATACCGACATTTTCTGACGCTTCTGCAGCAGCCATATCTCTTGAAAACATTGTGGAGAAAGGAGATATTGCCCATAATGTATTAATAGAAATTTACTACATTTTGTCTTCTGACATTTTCAAAGTCGTCTGCTGCAGATGTGTTGTATGGGTGTCGTCTCACTTTGCCAACTTTTAGTTTTAAGTTAAGATTTTGGGGGTGAAAAAGGCAAGGTGAGACTAGGTCAACTAGGGTGAACTAGCCAGGGGCAATATTGGTTTGTAAATGTTCAGCTGTCCTAGTTTAATAGTATCCACCTTTTATTTGTATGATACTTGAACCTTATGCAATTGGACTAAGGCAATTCATCAACGTTTTGAATGATATTTGAGCCTTATGCAATTGGACTTAGGCAATTCATCAACGATTTCAAAAGTCGTCGGTTAAACCAATTAAATCAATAATTTATATTTTATATTTATGATATACATGTATTTGATTATAAAAATGAAAAAATGTATTTCATAATTTTCCAGTTTATTCTTCTACGCAGAACTCATTTATATATTTACTAGGTGGACATAGATTACCATTTTCCGCACTAGTTTTTACAGGTAAGACAGAGGTGTTAAAAAATAATTGGTCGGCAAAATGAGACAAATATTTTGTTCAAAAAATAAACAAGAGGGCCATGATGGCCCTGGAATCGCTCACCTGATTTTTTTTTTCACTTTAGCTATATAAGCCCCGCCCCCTGGCAGCCAGTTTCCGACCAATCAACTTGGCTTGAAGGAATCTGATAGAGGGTCACCCTAGGAATATTTCTACAAAATTATTAGAAAATCACTTTTGGAGGAGAAGATTTTTTAAGTTTTCACTATAGCAATATAATGCAAAATAGCCCTGCCCACTGGCGGCCATGTTTTTGACCAATCAACATGGCTTGAAGGAATCTGAAAGTGGGTCATCCAAGGAACATTTCTACAAAATTATTTGAAAATCGGCCTGACACTTTCGGAGAAGAAGATTTTTTAAGTTTTCATTTTAGCCCTATAAGGCAAAATAGCCCCGCCCCCCCCCCCCCCCCCTGGCGGCCATGTTTTTCTACCAATCAACTTGGCTTGAAGGAATCTGATAGAGGGTCACCCAAGGAACATTTCTACAAAATTATTTGAAAATCGGCCCGACACTTATGGAGGAGAAGATTTTTTAAGTTTTCACTATAGCCATAAAAGGCAAAATAGCCCCGCCCCCTGGCGGCCATGCTTTTTGACCAATCAACATGGCTTGAAGGAATCTGATAGAGGATCACCCAAGGAACAGTTCTACAAATTATTTGAAAATCGGCCTGACACTTTTGGAGGAGAAGATTTTTTAAGTTTGCACTATAGCCATATAAGGCAAAATAGCCCCCCCCCCCCCCCCCCCCCCCCCCCCCCCCCCTGGCGGCCATGTTTTTCGACCAATCAACATGGCTTGGAAGAATCTGATAGAGGGTCACCCAAGGAACATTTCTACAAAATTATTTGAAAATCTGCCAACCAGTTTGGGAGAAGAAGAATTATTTTGAAGTTTTTTCGGTTTCGTTGCTATGGAAACCAGAATTTTGCATGGATCCCAAAAAAAGGATCACCCAAGGAACAGTTCTACAAATTATTTGAAAATCGACCTGACACTTTCGGAGGAGAAGATTTTTTAAGTTTTCACTATAGCCATATAAGGCAAAATAGCCCCGCCCCCCCCTGGCGGCCATGTTTTTCGACCAATCAACATGGCTTGAAGGAATCTGATAGAGGGTCATCTAAGGAACATTTCTACAAAATTATTTAAAAATCTGCCAACCAGTTTGGGAGAAGAAGAATTATTTTGAAGTTTTTTCGGTTTCGTTGCTATGGAAACCAGAACTTTGCATGGATCCCAAAAATTTGAAGGAATTCTGGTGAGGTCATTGAAAGGATGCTTTCTGTGAAGTTTCATCCAAATTGACCCACTGGTTACTGAGGAGAATAAGTTGACGCACGACGGACGACGGACGACGCACGACGCACGACGGACGAAGGACGCCGGACAAAAGGCGATCACAATAACTCACCCAAAGCTCAGGTGAGCTAAAAAAAGTTGGCAAATTCAGGCTGAAACTTGTATGTGGGAAAGGATTAACTATCGTGTTAATGTTTGCCGTCTAGAGCACGGATCTCACATTCTAGAAGACGTCAACAATTTGACTTTACTGAGAATGTCTCCGATAATTTGAATAAGTAAAATTCCAGTGTTAACCCTGTTCTACTTATATCAAACCTGCATCAGACGTCCTTGAAAACATCTAGGTTAAACCAGAGACATATAAACACTGATGAGCAATTTCTCCTTTGGGCACAATGTTTTCAACTTTATTTAACAATTAAGCTATCTTTTATGGAGTTTTCATGTTTTTGCCAAGATGTTTTCAAAGTCATCTGCTGCAGATGTTTTGTATGTGGGAAAGGGTTAAATACAGTGAGTTGATCATGATAGTATATAAACACTGTTTCTTCGGAATTGCCCACCGAAAAGCATACAATAAAGATTACGAGCTACAACTTATCTTTAACATGTAGTGGGTACTCAACAGAATGGCATCGAGACGATTCATCTGAGTACCCACAACACAGGGTTTGGAAATAAATGAAGTATTAGAGAACATTAACTACAGCTCTGAGGTTGACAGATACTCGCGGTTTCGTTTTACCCTTTCCCACATACGACAATTCTGCAGCAGACGACTTCGAAAACATATTGGCAAAAATGTGAAATATCTCCATAAATCAGAGTGTAATCATTAGATAGAGTGGAAAACATTGTTTTAAAAAGGCGTCTGCTGCAAATGCGTCGAAATGCGTCTGCAAGTGGGAACGTTTTAACGAAATATTGATATTTCTGGAAGCTACAATGTATTTGTTATCGACGAAATAAACACGGCGACGTTAAACGGAAGTTTAAAACGACTATAATACAAATAGTTTTAAAGCTGTATGATTATATCTGTTTGATTATATCTGTATGATTATATCTGTTTGAATATCCTTTCTAAAATTACATGGGCACAACGAACTTCTATTCAATGAGACCGGTATACAAGGAATAATATGATTATAATTACGTTTTGCATGCATCTGTCATATTGACAGATTAATTTTGAATTATGGCGAGATGCGGCAAAAACATAACCATCTCCCACTTCAACCATTCTGCAGCAACTGACTTTGGAAACATCTATACTTAAATATGGTCAATCTATATGAATTAAAGAAAATTTATTGAATAAAATATAACAAAAATAAGACACAAGAAGAAACTGCGTCTATCGAGTAATTTCTCCGTTTGCCACAATGTTTTCAAATGTAGTCTGCTGCAGATGCGTGTGCATGTGGGAATGGGTAAGACAGTGAAAACTTAAATAAGAAGCTGAAAAAGAGATATCATTACATCAATAGTATATGAGCCACGAGAAAAACAACATTGTGCAATCTGCGTAAAGTATCGAGCCCGCTCTGGCTATCGCGGACAGACACTTGTCGCCTCCTGTGGATTTTCTGTTTCAGAAATCATTACTCTACACCTCTATCCCCCTGAAACTGAATGTGTCGACCCGGATTAGCTTGAGTCCATAATGTTGGTTTTCTCATGGAACGGCTCATATATGGGTGTGTTTTCGCAGTGCATGGCCCGTTTGGTGTAATTCACATTATTTCCAAATGCAGACGCATTTATACGTATCAGTTCAATATGGTCTGCATCAGATGTGTTGTACATGTGGGTTAAGGAAGCACGCTGTGATCATTTAAATGTGATAGTAATAGCACATGAAAACAATCAGATTGTTATAATTCCGGTCCGGACGCCAACATCCTATTCTTAACATTATTCTCGAAACAGACAATATTTCGAGGGCTTGGCGTGAAACGGTTGTAACTAAAAACCTATTTTGAAAATCCTGGTTTAGGGGCAATTTTGACCCCTTTGTAAACAATGCAAATTCATGTGCCATTGCTCGAAACGAGCAATGGCACCTAAATGTCCATTGTTTACCAAGAAAAAAGATTTAACGCTTATGAAGACTTAATGGCGAGGTAATTAACCTTTGTATAAAAAATACCAATTTTAGTTACAACCGTTTCACGCCAATCCCTCGATTTACTGTATTAGAAAATATTTCGGAAAACAACAAGAAATTGCACAAAACGAGGATCTTTCTCTTTTCTCCCCAATAGTAACGAGTCCTGAAACAGAAAATCCACAGAAGGCGAAATGTTAAAATGTAAAAAGGGTCGGGGGCCCACATTACAGAATAAACAACATTTGTAGCTGAAGTTTGTCTTCGAACAGCTTTTGTTCAAATACAGATTTTCATATCAATATCTTTTATTTAACCCTTTCCCACATACATACGCTTTCTGACGCCTTTGCAGCAGACAACTTTTAAAAAGACTGTAACAAAAAGAGAGTTGAATAAACTGAACATAAAACATTGTCTTTGAAGAACTTTTGCTCAAATACTGATTTTCATATCAATATCAAACTATACAACCATTTCCCACATACATACGCTTTCTGACGCCACTGCAGCAGACAACTTTTCAAAAAATTGTGACAAAAGGTGTTTTACTCCAAATGAGCAATTTTCCTTTTGGCACAACGTTTAAGCTACAGATAGTTTATGTTTCTGCATTCATGTTTTCAAACCCGTCAAGCTGCAAATATGTTGTACAGGGGTTAAATATATCATTATTTAATTTTACTTACGTTCGAGTTGTTAGCTGTCTACAATAATCTAACCTGAATGGTCATCAAATTCTACCTGGTGTCGGTATATTCCCCCTTCTCTTAGGAGCTCTCCCTAGGGACACATAACGAAAATAATAAAAAAAAAACCAGATACGCCTATACATCTACACCACCATCCGTTAATGCTCTCCTTGTGGCAGTGTCTTATTATTTATCTTAATTAATTTTACAGTAAAATTGGATTGTCCTTGCAGCTCGATATCACAGCTCGATATCACAGCTCGTTTCATATGCAGGAAATAACATAATATTCCGGTAATGTGTTCTATGTCTAAATAATTGGTTTTATTGCTGAGTCCTATGATTGAAACTAACTCATGTGATGAAGAATTTAATAGAAACGGGAGAAGCAATCCCTTCTTTATTATATTTTTTAATACTCCTTTCTTTATATTGTTATTATAACACTTAAACGTATACACATGTTCATCACTAGTAAGTCACGGAATGAAATAAAGCGTGTTGACTAACAGTTTCATTGTTGACATATAAAGTTTATCATAGTATTGGTTTGATTCCACAGTGACACAATTGTATGATGGTATGATATACAGTTAACCTTCTGTCGCATCAGGCCAATGACATATCCTGTATATTTCATTTGAAATTAATGGAACGAATTGACGAAAAGAAGAGATCGGTTCTCTGTTAAACAACCGACCGTAAGGCATTTGCGATAAGTGTAGACCCACATCAGGCAGCGCAATCTCGTTTGGATTTGCACAATAAGCCAATTCGTCCTACACATTGTTTCAGGAACCCTTTATAATGCAGTAGCCATTTCAATCATTAAACATAGAAACGTATATAGGAAGATTTGATCCCACAAGTGTGAATCATAACATTAAGGAAGGTTTTCCTGGATTTATTGTTTGGTACTTAACGCCGCTTTCAACATTGTTTCTGTTATATCACGCCGCTTTCAGCATTGTTTTTGTTATATCACGCCGTTTTCAGCATTGTTTCTGTTATATCACGCCGCTTTCAGCATTGTTTTTGTTATATCACGCCGTTTTCAGCATTGTTTCTGTTATATCACGCCGCTTTCAGCATTGTTTCTGTTATATCACGCCACTTTCAGCATTGTTTCTGTTATATCACGCCGCTTTCAGCATTGTTTCTGTTATATCACGCCGTTTTCAACATTGTTTCTGTTATATCACGCCGCTTTCAGCATTGTTTCTGTTATATCACGCCGCTTTCAGCATTGTTTCTGTTATATCACGGCGCTTTCAACATTGTTTCTGTTATATCACACCGCTTTCAACATTGTTTATGTTATATCACGGCGCTTTCAACATTGTTTCTGTTATATCACGCCGCTTTCAACATTGTTTATGTTATATCACGGCGCTTTCAACATTGTTTCTGTTATATCACGGCGCTTTCCTGCGTAAGTTACAAGTAATATTGGTCCATTTATTCCGACATCAGCCAGTCAGTCGTAAACCTGAACATCAAGGAGAGCAGTCATTATTACCATTTTTAAAGTCTGGTATGATCCGACCTGGTATCGATCCTGTGACCTCACGCAATGGACGCCCTACCACTACACCACCGAGGCGGTATTCGTTTTCCTGGAGCACGGCTCAAGTCTTGTTGTATTTGCGACCTGTATAGCCGCGGGTGACCTTGTACAAACGTTGAGACCAGTATAGCCGCGGGTGACCTTGTACAAACGTTGAGACCAGTATAGCCGTGGATAACCTTGTACATACGTTGAGACCAGTATAGACGAGGGTGACCTTGTACAAACGTTGAGACCAGTATAGACGAGGGTGACCTTGTACATACGTTGAGACCAGTATAGCCGCGGGTGACCTTGTACATACGTTGAGACCAGTATAGCCGCGGGTGACCTTGTACATACGTTGAGACCAGTATAGCCGTGGATAACCTTGTACATACGTTGAGACCAGTATAGCCGTGGATAACCTTGTACATACGTTGAGACCAGTATAGCCGAGGGTGACCTTGTACATACGTTGAGACCAGTATAGCCGTGGATAACCTTGTACATACGTTGAGACAAGTATAGCCGCGGGTGACCTTGTACATACGTTGAGACCAGTATAGACGAGGGTGACCTTGTACAAACGTTGAGACCAGTATAGACGAGGGTGACCTTGTACATACGTTGAGACCAGTATAGACGAGGGTGACCTTGTACAAACGTTGAGACCAGTATAGACGAGGGTGACCTTGTACAAACGTTGAGACCAGTATAGACGAGGGTGACCTTGTACATACGTTGAGACCAGTATAGACGAGGGTGACCTTGTACATACGTTGAGACCAGTATAGCCGCGGGTGACCTTGTACATACGTTGAGACCAGTATAGCCGCGGGTGACCTTGTACATACGTTGAGACCAGTATAGCCGTGGATAACCTTGTACATACGTTGAGACCAGTATAGCCGTGGATAACCTTGTACATACGTTGAGACCAGTATAGCCGAGGGTGACCTTGTACATACGTTGAGACCAGTATAGCCGTGGATAACCTTGTACATACGTTGAGACAAGTATAGCCGCGGGTGACCTTGTACATACGTTGAGACCAGTATAGACGAGGGTGACCTTGTACATACGTTGAGACCAGTATAGACGAGGGTGACCTTGTACATACGTTGAGACCAGTATAGCCGCGAGTGACCTTGTACATACGTTGAGACCAGTATAGCCGCGGGTGACCTTGTACATACGTTGAGACCAGTATAGCCGTGGATAACCTTGTACATACGTTGAGACCAGTATAGCCGTGGATAACCTTGTACATACGTTGAGACCAGTATAGCCGAGGGTGACCTTGTACATACGTTGAGACCAGTATAGCCGTGGATAACCTTGTACATACGTTGAGACAAGTATAGCCGAGGGTGACCTTGTACATACGTTGAGACCAGTATAGCCGTGGATAACCTTGTACATACGTTGAGACCAGTAAAGCCGCGGGTGACCTTGTACATACGTTGAGACCAGTATAGCCGCGGGTGACCTTGTACATACGTTGAGACCAGTATAGCCGCGGGTGACCTTGTACATACGTTGAGACCAGTATAGCCGTGGATAACCTTGTACATACGTTGAGACCAGTATAGCCGAGAGTGACCTTGTACATACGTTGAGACCAGTATAGCCGAGGGTGACCTTGTACATACGTTGAGACCAGTATAGCCGTGGATAACCTTGTACATACGTTGAGACAAGTATAGCCGAGGGTGACCTTGTACATACGTTGAGACCAGTATAGCCGTGGATAACCTTGTACATACGTTGAGACCAGTATAGCCGAGGGTGACCTTGTACATACGTTGAGACCAGTATAGCCGAGGGTGACCTTGTACATACGTTGCGACCAGTATAGCCGAGGATGACCTTGTACAAATGTTGAGACCAGTATAGCCGAGGGTGACCTTGTACATATGTTGAGACCAGTATAGCCGAGGGTGACCTTGTACATACGTTGCGACCAGTATAGCCGAGGATGACCTTGTACAAATGTTGAGACCAGTATAGCCGAGAGTGACCTTGTACATACGTTGCGACCAGTATAGCCGAGAATGACCTTGTACAAATGTTGAGACCAGTATAGCCGTGGATAACCTTGTACATACGTTGAGACCAGTATAGCCGAGGGTGACCTTGTACATACGTTGCGACCAGTATAGCCGAGGATGACCTTGTACAAATGTTGAGACCAGTATAGCCGAGAGTGACCTTGTACAAATGTTGAGACCAGTATAGCCGTGGATAACCTTGTACATACGTTGAGACCAGTATAGCCGAGGGTGACCTTGTACATACGTTGCGACCAGTATAGCCGAGGATGACCTTGTACAAATGTTGAGACCAGTATAGCCGAGAGTGACCTTGTACAAATGTTGAGACCAGTATAGCCGAGAGTGACCTTGTACATACGTTGCGACCAGTATAGCCGAGAATGACCATGTACAAATGTTGAGATCAGTATAGCCGCGGGTGACCTTGTACATACGTTGCGACCAGTATAGCCGAGAATGACCTTGTACAAATGTTGAGACCAGTATAGCCGTGGATAACCTTGTACATCAGTTCAGACCATTATAGCCGCGGTTAACCTTGTACATACGTTGAGACCAGTATAGCCGCGGTTAACCTTGTACATATGTTGAGACCAGTATAGCCGCGGGTAACCTTGTACATACGTTGCAACCAGTATAGCCGTGGATAACCTTGTACATACGTTGAGACCAGTATAGCCGCGGGTAACCTTGTACATACGTTGAGACCAGTATAGCCGCGGGTAACCTTGTACATATGTTGAGACCAGTATAGCCGCGGGTAACCTTGTACATACGTTGAGACCAGTATAGTCGCTGGTGAACTTGTACATACGTTGAGACCAGTATAGACGAGGATAACCTTGTACATACGTTGAGACCAGTATAGCCGCGGGTGACCTTGTACATACGTTGCAACCAATATAGCCGAGGGTGACCTTGTACATACGTTGCAACCAGTATAGCCGTGGAGAACCTTGTACATACGTTGAGACCAGTATAGCCCTGGGTAACCTTGTACATACGTTGCGACCAGTATAGCCGTGGATAACCTTGCACATATGTTGAGACCAGTATAGCCGCGGGTAACCTTGTACATACGTTGAGACCAGTATAGCCGAGGATGACCTTGTACATACGTTGCGACTAGTATAGCCGCGGGTAACCTTGTGCATACGTTGCAACCAGTATAGCCGCTGGTGAACTTGTACATACGTTGCAACCAGTATAGCCGCTGGTGAACTTGTACATACGTTGCGACTAGTATAGCCGAGGATGACCTTGTACATACGTTGCAACCAGTATAGCCGCTGGTGAACTTGTACATACGTTGCGACTAGTATAGCCGAGGATGACCTTGTACATACGTTGCAACCAGTATAGCCGAGGGTAACCTTGTACATACGTTGAGACCAGTATAGCCGAGGGTGACCTTGTACATACGTTGAGACCAGTATAGCCGCGGGCGACCATGTACATATGTTGAGACCAGTATAGCCGTGGATAACCTTGTACATACGTTGAGACCAGTATAGCCGTGGATAACCTTGTACATACGTTGAGACCAGTATAGCCGTGGATAACCTTGTACATACGTTGAGACCAGTATAGCCGAGGGTGACCTTGTACATACGTTGAGACCAGTATAGCCGTGGATAACCTTGTACATACGTTGAGACCAGTATAGCCGTGGATAACCTTGTACATACGTTGAGACCAGTATAGCCGCGGGTGACCTTGTACATACGTTGAGACCAGTATAGCCGTGGATAACCTTGTACATACGTTGAGACCAGTATAGCCGTGGATAACCTTGTACATACGTTGAGACCAGTATAGCCGTGGATAACCTTGTACATACGTTGAGACCAGTATAGCCGTGGATAACCTTGTACATACGTTGAGACCAGTATAGCCGAGGGTGACCTTGTACATACGTTGAGACCAGTATAGCCGTGGATAACCTTGTACATACGTTGAGACCAGTATAGCCGTGGATAACCTTGTACATACGTTGCAACCAGTATAGCCGCTGGTGAACTTGTACATACGTTGCGACTAATATAGCCGCGGGTAATCTTGTACATACGTTGCAACCAGTATAGCCGTGGTGACCTTGTACATACGTTGAGACCAGTATAGCCGCGGGTAACCTTGTACATACGTTGCAACCAGTATAGCCGCTGGTGAACTTGTACATACGTTGCGACTAATATAGCCGCGGGTAATCTTGTACATACGTTGCGACCAGTATAGCCGCCGGTAACCTTGTACATACGTTGCAACCAGTATAGCCGCTGGTGAACTTGTACATACGTTGCGACTAGTATAGCCGCGGATAATCTTGTACATACGTTGCGACCAGTATAGCCGCGGGTAACCTTGTACAAACGTTGCAACCAGTATATCCGCGGATGACCATGTGCATCAGTTGATACCATTATAGCCGAGGGTGACCTTGTACATATGTTGAGACTAGTATAGCCGCGGATAACCTTGTACATATGTTGAGACTAGTATAGCCGCGGATAACCTTGTACATATGTTGAGACCAGTATAGCCGTGGATAACCTTGTACATATGTTGAGACTAGTATAGCCGCGGATAACCTTGTACATATGTTGAGACTAGTATAGCCGCGGGTGAACTTGTACATATGTTGCGACTAGTATAGCCGAGGGTGACCTTGTACATACGTTGCGACCAGTATAGCCGAGGGTGACCATTTACATACGTTGCGACCAGTATAGCCGAGGATGACCTTGTACATACGTTGCGACCAGTATAGCCGAGGGTGACCATTTACATACGTTGCGACCAGTATAGCCGAGGGTGACCTTGTACATACGTTGCGACCAGTATAGCCGAGGGTGACCATTTACATACGTTGCGACCAGTATAGCCGAGGGTGACCTTGTACATACGTTGCGACCAGTATAGCCGAGGGTGACCTTGTACATACGTTGCGACCAGTATAGCCGAGGGTGACCATTTACATACGTTGCGACCAGTATAGCCGCGGGTGACCGTGTACACTCTCCACCTACACGTAGAGGCTCCAAACCTACATTTAACAATCGAATAAGAAAATCAGGAAGTGTAGCCCCACGCGTTTTACAAACATACATGTTTATGTTAATCTCAGCAAAGGTGCAATAAGGTCCTATTTCACCCGACGTAGTTTAAATAGTTCTTAAAGTATGTATGAAAGCTAGTTTCTTTATTACACATATAAGGAGAGAAAAGGACGGCGCTTGGATACGTTGATCGTTTTCACAAGTTACCAATCAATTTAAAGGAAAACATAAAAGCTATTACAGCTAAGTGTATGATGACAATTATTCCGCCATTGTATACTATATATAAATGTCCATATGTTGTATTCAACACTGCATACTGTGAGGTCCATATATATCTGTCATGCAAACTCATGTGACATTAACAAACATTTACCCACCGGGAAGTAAATTTCCCTTTAGTTGAATGGGGGAAACCCAGATAAGTAGGACAGTCTACTATGAGACGCTCCACGAGAACAGAAACAGAAAATCCACAGGAGGCGAACAGTGTCTGTCTGGAATAGCCTGCGCGGCATACTTAGGCTGATCCGGGTCGATACTTAACGCAAAGTCCACAATGTTGATTTTCTCGTGAAACGGCTCATATATAGTTAAATACTCCATCTAGTCATCTAAACATGTAGTTCATGAAGAACGGAAAACTGTGATGGGAGCTAGACAAGCCTCCGTATCATTGCAATGTGGTATGTCGTTGCTGTGGCCAAAACCCGGTTACATGCGTCCCATAAAGTTACGCGGTAGTCAACAGAACCCATTCATTTCAAAAGTGTTGCTTTTCCTGAAAGTATTTCTCTTGTTCATGTATACATTGAATCCCAGTGTTACATTTAAAGACTGAACTTAACCGTTGCCATCTTTAAAACGACGTTTGAAAGCATTGCGGTAAGGCAATCGGAGAAATTGCTCATGTTAAGCAATTTCCCCTTTTCACAAAGTTTTCCACTTTATTAAATCAATATACTTTCCGTCTACAGTACCACTGTTTGTATTATACGCTTCCTTTTCTTACTTGTCAAACATTTGCTTTTTATATCGATTTATGAATTTGCGCAAATACATTTTAAAAGAAGATATGATAAATGCATTTTAAAACGTTTACTCGATCCCTATCAATTTACAATTCCCGCGGGTAAACGTTTTTCTCGTTCCCTATCCATTTACAATTCTCGTGGGTAAAATAAAAGAGATTATACAAAGAAGTTCTTCAAATTTAATTCAATAACAAAAATGTCGGTCTTAAAGTGGTAGGATAGATTCAATCCATTTAAACAATGACATGGCATTCAATCTTCCACATTTCAAACAGATTATTTTCTGTCATACGCTTTATATGTGGTGGAAATGTTGATGCCAGAAAGACGTAATCACCTAAAGTTAAAACAAGTATTTGCCTTATATAGCTTGGTACATAAACATTACAGCATTGTAAATCCCGATTCTCCCCTTTTGTGGAGAGAAAATGAAGAAAATGGGATCATACATGAATAAATATTTTAGGAAGAGGACCGCAGTATTGTAAATTAATCCTAAATAAAAATAATAAATAGGTTGCTCAAGAGACAAATAAAATGGTCGTCTATCACACAAGGGAAGTCGTTAGATAGTGTATAATCTGTGTTCTCTCGCAATTTAACTACGGTCGTCTATCACACAAGGGAAATCGCCAGATAGTGTTTAATTTGTGTTCTATTTCAATTTAACTACGGTCGTCTATCACACAAGGGAAATCGCCAGATAGTGTTTAATTTGTGTTCTATTTCAATTTTACTACGGTCGTCTATCACACAAGGGAAGTCGTTAGATAGTGTATAATCTGTGTTCTCCTAAATTTAACTACGGTCGTCTATCCCACAAGGGAAGTCGCTAGATAGTGTTCAATTTGTGTTCTCTCACAATTTAACTACGGTCGTCTATCACATTAGGGAAGTCGCTAGATAGTGTTCAATTTGTGTTCTCTCTCAATTTAACTACGGTCGTCTATCACATAAGGGAAGTCGTTAGCTAGTGTTCAATTTGCGTTATCTCTCAATTTAACTACGGTCGTCTATCACATAAGGGAAGTCGTTAGCTAGTGTTCAATTTGCGTTATCTCTCATTCAGCTAGATTCTTTCGGTAGTGTTAAACGTTATTCGTGATACATTCGGTCATTTGATAGAATTTGAATAAAAGAGATCCAACGGCGTGTATCTTCATCAAAAGATGGATGTTGATCTTCATAACGTAGAGCTCTAGATAACGGGCATTTTTCATGGTCTAAAACCCTTATTTGACATCCAAACCCTATGTTGTGGGTACTCAAAAGAATAGTCTCATTGAGACGATTATCTTAAGTACCCACTACATTGGTTTTGCGTTAATAATAAGAGAGAAAGTGTGGGGGAAAGAGCTGAATACTCCTCCTTATCTTGATCTCTGAATAAGTGTTATTTTCACAAAGGGCTATCAGTGAAAAACAATGTAAGACATATGGCTGGACTTTACACCTTAATAAGCAATCACATGCTTTTGCTTACTCATGTCATGTAGATATTTGTTGAAGACAGAACAAATAAGTATTGCAGAACAAATACACTGTTTAACCCTTTCCTATCTGCAAACGCATTTCGATGGAATAGTAGCAGACGACTTTTGAAAACATTGTGGCCAAAAGAGCAATTGTTTATCATGAGCAATTGCTCCTTTGTCCACAATGTTTACAACTTTGTTTAACAATTAAGCTATCTTTTATGGAGATTTTCCATGTTTTGCCAAGATGTTTTCAAAAACGTCTGCTGCAGATGTGTTGTATGTGGCAAAGGGTTAAATACAATGAGTTGATCACGATATTATATAAACAGTTTCCTCATTGCTAACCGAAACACATCCAATAACGACTACGAACTACGACTTATCTTGAACATGTAGTGGGTATTCAACAGAATGGCATCGAAACAATTCATTTGAGTACCCACAACAAAGGGTTTGGAAACAAATGAAGGATTTGAGAACATAGATGAACATGAAGATAGGATTTGATTGAGTAATACGACAACTATTGTGGGGAAAATACCTGTTCACTCCCTCTTATCTAGTCCTCTGAATAACGTATTTTGATGTGTTTAGATCAACACGGATGAACGTCATTGGTCTCTCTAATCGAATGGACGTGGATTTTGCAACACGATTTTCATTGGTCGGTACAGACCACATGACGTTTGTCTTTTAGTTTCGTCTATCACTACGTCACTTTTGGCATATCCTTATATTACGTTATGCACGTTCCGATGACGTCAATTTAATATCCAATATTATAGGTTATTGCCATCAATATGGGAAAATATTGTGTTGCAGAACTCCGCCGAAGGAACGAGTCCCAACACAATAGATTCCCATAATCATGCAATAACCTTTTTATTGTATAATTTGATATCAATTGGCTATTTAAAATGTGTCGTTTTGTTTGTTTTAAACACGTCACACTATAGGGATAATACACATTTTCGAGGGCGTGAACATCTGCGGACGCCCGCAAAATGTGTTTATGCCCGAGTGCGAAGCACGAGGGCATAAACACATTAAAGGGCGTCCGCAGATGTTCACGCCCGAGAAAATGTGTATTTTCGCTATTATTGCATAAAATAAGAGCAAACATCCAATATACAGTCCGCTGTAACGTTCAGTTGTACGATAACCGCCGATGAACATGACCCGATAACGCATGTGACGTCATAAACACATGTGACGTCATAAAGTAAACAAGTAATGTTTTACATATCCACGAACCGGGCCTACATCAAGGTTGCCATCGCTGACTCGACACGGGTCGAATTAAATAAATGGTTTTGGATTATTTGATGCCCTTTAACTGTGAATCTAGTGCATGTTACCGATTATCGAGTTAAAGAAGCTGATGTTATTGTTAACCCAACAAATTGCTCCTATTCTAGGGGAGATGCAGCGTCCATGTTTTGTTTACTAATGGTGCCCGGGTAATGCATATGTAAAACATCTAACCGGTCTGAAACGGCACGTACGCGCGAGAATCGCTTTGTTTATACACGTTTTCTCGCCGTTTACGCCCGGCTTTTGCAATGTTTCTGTATCCCTTAAGCGGGCGTAAAACATAGATTTTATGCAATAATATTAGAAAATTAACAGTTGTTTTGGATTGTTAAGATAAATAAACATTAACGATATATCGCGCAATTATACTCTCCTTTACGCTGGTTGCTAAGGTCGCGGAAAATATAATTTACGAACCGCCATTGTTGTCGACTCGAAATTGGAATCGTCGACAAAATGATGTGTAACGCCTTTTCTAACAGTGTTTTTCATTAATAACTCGTGTATTATCTTATTCTTGTATTTACGCCTGGATATTTGTTTTTTTATTACGATTTAGATGCCCCTTTAAAAGGGCCTTTTGACCTCGCAGTATGTTCAGTAAAGCGAACACACATCTTTGATATACATATAAAGGCTACTGCGTTGATAAACTTCACATCGGAGGATAACAAAACAAATCTGAAGACCTACCTTTAAAACAAATGTGTGTGAAGTTGGCTCTGTGATCGGTCATCGGCCATCGGTGACAAAAACCGGAACGCCGACCTGGAACACCGAGCTCGGCCATCGGTGTTCGAATTTATATAGCAATTTGAACGCCGACCTGGAATATCGAGCTCGGCCATCGGAATTCGAATTTATATAGTAATCTGAACGCCGACCTGGAACACCGAGCTCGGCCATCGCTGTTCGAATTTATATATCAATTTGAACGCCGACCTGGAATATCGAGCTCGGCCATCGGAATTCAAATTCATATAGTAATCTGAACGCCGACCTGGTACACCGAGCTCGGCCATCGGTGTTCGAATTTATATAACAATTTGAACGCCGACCTGGAATATCTAGCTCGGCCATCGGAATTCGAATATATATAGTAATCTGAACGCCGAGCTGGAACACCGAGCTCGGCCATCGGTGTTCGAATTTATATAGCAATTTGAACGCCGACCTGGAATATCGAGCTAGGCCATCGAAATTCAAATTTATATAGTAATCTGAATGCCGACCTGGTACACCGAGCTCGGCCATCGGTGTTCGAATTTATATAACAATTTGAACGCCGACCTGGAATATCGAGCTCGGCCATCGGAATTCGAATTTATATAGTAATCTGAACGCCGACCTGGAACACCGAGCTCGGCCATCGGTGTTCGAATTTATATAGCAATTTGAACGCCGACCTGGAATATCGAGCTCGGCCATCGGAATTCGAATTTATATAGTAATCTGAACGCCGACCTGGAACACCGAGCTCGGCCATCGGTGTTCGAATTTATATATCAATTTGAAAGCCGACCTGGAATATCGAGCTCGGCCATCGGAATTCAAATTCATATAGTAATCTGAACGCCGACCTGGTACACCGAGCTCGGCCATCGGTGTTCGAATTTATATATCAATTTGAACGCCGACCTGGAATATCGAGCTCGGCCATCGGAATTCGAATTCATATAGTTATCTGAACGGCGACCTGGTACACCGAGCTCGGCCATCGGTGTTCGAATTAATATAGCAATTTGAACGCCGACCTGGAATATCGAGCTCGGCCATCGGAATTCAAATTTATATAGTAATCTGAACGCCGACCTAGAACACCGAGCTCGGCCATCGGTGTTCGAATCTATATAACAATTTGAACGCCGACCTGGAATATCTAGCTCGGCCATCGGAATTCGAATTTATATAGTAATCTGAACGCCGACTTGGTACACCGAGCTCGGCCATCGGTGTTCGAATCTATATAACAATGTGAACGCCGACCTGGAATATCTAGCTCGGCCATCGGAATTCGAATTCTATAGTAATCTGAACGCCGACCTGGAACACCGAGCTCGGCCATCGGTGTTCGAATTTATATAACAATTTGAACGCCGACCTGGAATATCTAGCTCGGCCATCGGAATTCGAATTCATATAGTTATCTGAACGGCGACCTGGTACACCGAGCTCGGCCATCGGTGTTCGAATTAATATAGCAATTTGAACGCCGACCTGGAATATCGAGCTCGGCCATCGGAATTCAAATTTATATAGTAAACACCGATGGCCGAGCTGGATATTCCAGGTCGGCGTTCAAATGACTATATAAATTCGAACAGCGATGGCCGAGCTCGGTGTACCAGGTCGGCGTTCAGATAACTATATAAATTCGAATTCCGATGACCCAGCTCGATATTCCAGGTCGGCGTTCAAATTGCTATATAAATTCGAACACCGATGGCCGAGCTCGGTGTTCCAGCTCGGCGTTCAGATTACTATAAAAATTCGAATTCCGATGACCGAGCTCGATATTCCAGGTCGGCGTTCAAATTGCTATATAAATTCGAACACCGATGGCCGAGCTCGGTGTACCAGGTCGGCGTTCATATTACTATAGAATTAGAATAACGATGGACGAGCTCGATATTCCAGGTCGGCGTTCAAATTGCTATATAAATTCGAACACCGATGGCCGAGCTCGGCGTTCCAGCTCGGCGTTCAGATTACTATAAAAATTCGAATTCCGATGGCCGAGCTCGATATTCCAGGTCGGCGTTCAAATTGTTATATAAATTCGAACACCGATGGCCGAGCTCGGTGTACCAGGTCGGCGTTCAGATTACTATAGAATTCGAATTCCGATGACCGAGCTCGATATTCCAGGTCGGCGTTCAAATTGCTATATAAATTCGAACACCGATGGCCGAGCTCGGTGTACCAGGTCGGCGTTCAGATTACTATAGAATTCGAATTCCGATGGACGAGCTCGACATTCCAGGTCGGCGTTCAAATTGCTATATAAATTTGAACACCGATGGCCGAGCTCGGTGTACCAGGTCGGCGTTAAGATTACTATATAATTCGAATTCCGATGGCCGAGCTCGATATTCCAGGTCGGCGTTCAAATTGATATATAAAGTCGAACACCGATGGCCGAGCTGGATATTCCAGGTCGGCGTTCAAATGACTATATATATTCGAACACCGATGGCCGAGCAAGGTGTACCAGGTCGGCGTTCAGATTACTATATAAATTCGAATTCCGATGGCCGAGCTCGATATTCCAGGTCGGCGTTCAAATTGTTATATAAATTCGAACACCGATGGCCGAGCTCAGTGTACCAGGTCGGCGTTCAGATTACTATAGAATTCGAATTCCGATGGACGAGCTCGATATTCCAGGTCGGCGTTCAAATTGCTATATAAATTCGAACACCGATGGCCGAGCTCGGTGTACCAGGTCGGCGTTCAGATTACTATAGAATTAGAATAACGATGGACGAGCTCGATATTCCAGGTCGGCGTTCAAATTGCTATATAAATTCGAACACCGATGGCCGAGCTCGGCGTTCCAGCTCGGCGTTCAGATTACTATAAAAATTCGAATTCCGATGACCGAGCTCGATATTCCAGGTCGGCGTTCAAATTGCTATATAAATTCGAACACCGATGGCCGAGCTCGGTGTTCCAGCTCGGCGTTCAGATTACTATAAAAATTCGAATTCCGATGACCGAGCTCGATATTCCAGGTCGGCGTTCAAATTGCTATATAAATTCGAACACCGATGGCCGAGCTCGGTGTACCAGGTCGGCGTTCAGATTACTATAGAATTCGAATTCCGATGACCGAGCTCGATATTCCAGGTCGGCGTTCAAATTGCTATATAAATTCGAACACCGATGGCCGAGCTCGGTGTACCAGGTCGGCGTTCAGATTACTATAGAATTCGAATTCCGATGGACGAGCTCGATATTCCAGGTCGGCGTTCAAATTGCTATATAAATTCGAACACCGATGGCCGAGCTCGGTGTACCAGGTCGGCGATCAGATTACTATTGAATTAGAATAACGATGGACGAGCTCGATATTCCAGGTCGGCGTTCAAATTGCTATATAAATTCGAACACCGATGGCCGAGCTCGGTGTACCAGGTCGGCGTTCAGATTACTATAGAAATCGAATTCCGATGACCGAGCTCGATATTCCAGGTCGGTGTTCAAATTGCTATATAAATTCGAACACCGATGGCCGAGCTCGGTGTATCAGGTCGGCGTTCAGATTACTATAGAATTAGAATAACGATGGACGAGCTCGATATTCCAGGTCGGCGTTCAAATTGCTATATAAATTCGAACACCGATGGCCGAGCTCGGTGTTCCAGCTCGGCGTTCAGATTACTATAAAAATTCGAATTCCGATGACCGAGCTCGATATTCCAGGTCGGCGTTCAAATTGCTATATAAATTCGAAGACCGATGGCCGAGCTCGGTGTACCAGGTCGGCGTTCAGATTACTATAGAATTCGAATTCCGATGGACGAGCTCGATTTTCCAGGTCGGCGTTCAAATTGCTATATAAATTCGAACACCGATGGCCGAGCTCGGTGTACCAGGTCGGCGTTCAGATTACTATAGAATTAGAATAACGATGGACGAGCTCGATATTCCAGGTCGGTGTTCAAATTGCTATATAAATTCGAACACCGATGGCCGAGCTCGGTGTACCAGGTCGGCGTTCAGATTACTATAGAATTCGAATTCCGATGACCGAGCTCGATATTCCAGGTCGGCGTTCAAATTGCTATATAAATTCGAACACCGATGGCCGAGCTCGGTGTACCAGGTCGGCGTTCAGATTACTATAGAATTCGAATTCCGATGGACGAGCTCGATATTCCAGGTCGGCGTTCAAATTGTTATATAAATTCGAACACCGATGGCCGAGCTCGGTGTTCCAGGTCGGCGTTCCGATTTTTGTCACCGATGGCCGATGACCGATCACAGAGCCAACTTCACACACATTTAAAACAATCATTTGCTTATTCATCCTAGCAGTTATGAATCCCTCTTTATTTGTTGATACACTTATAATAGATCGTCAACGACAATCAAAACATCAATCGAGCAATAGTATTGATGTACACGTCACATTGTTACGTCAGAAACTACGTACGTATTTACTAGCATAGCTAACGCTATATATAGACCAGATTGGGCTTTGTGTATGTCTATCGATTTTTTTCACTACGTGTCATCTATAAAAGATGTACCAAACAATGTACTACGAACCGTATAAGCACAGCTTTTTCCTAGGGCTATCAGA
This sequence comes from Serripes groenlandicus, assembly GCA_031761405.1. Lineage (NCBI taxonomy): Eukaryota > Metazoa > Mollusca > Bivalvia > Cardiida > Cardiidae > Serripes > Serripes groenlandicus. The sequence goes on along the minus strand of JASEVX010000008.1, from coordinate 219,397 downwards.
GAGTCGAACCTTGAGCAGATTACATCTGTAAACTGATTCAAGTCCAGTATACATTGATACACAGCCTAAACAACAAAGATGTTTTTTTATTTCATTTATATTTGTAAATATGCCTAATTAGTTGTTTTAACCATTTGAATGGCTTCACTTGTCTGCGATGCACTAAGCCCTGACAGTAACAAAGTAGAAGTAGAAATTAGCTGCTCTCTAAATCATGAAAGGTTGGATGAGAGCGCTTTGTAACGTTAGTGTATGGAAATAGTTCCGTCCTTAGCGTCACGTGAAAAGATTCCAGTGCAATATCAACCCGTGCAATATCAAATGATATTGCATCCTTTGTTCATATGGAAACAAGAAGGAACAATATCAAAGTATACAATAAATTAATATATATCCTACCTCCTACATAAATCTACGTATTTCATTGGTCAAGCGACGTCACGGGGTGACGGTGTATAATCCATTCTCTCCCTCGGTGATTGCGTCATCTCGGAGGTTATTTACGATGTGCATAGTAGCATAAGTGTGCGATGAAACGAGGAAGGGGACGAGGAAGGAGAAATAAAAGAAAAATAAGTGGTGATGGAAATTTTGACCATAATTTGAAAACGGAGGCAATGTGAGTAAATCAGTTAGTGACGCATTACGTACAGTTCAGACTCAGATATGGAGCAAATGTTCAGTACACCCGAGCATCTCCATCCAAGTTAGGGAAAACTAAACATTCCGGAGAAGGGAGCAATGATTTGGCCAGTAATACTGTAAGTGTAAAACAAGCAAGTGGTCTCTCAATTTCTGTTCTCGATGATGAAACTTTACCTGTTTCACTCAGAATGCAGTTTGGAGAAGTACTTCTCAAATGAAATCACGGGACAGTACTCTGAGTCTGAAATGTATAATCAAAATTAATGTTATGGCATGTTATGCAAGATCTAAATCTGTAGTCATAGGGTTCTGTGATATATACTGCCAATGTATTTTTGAACCTAGATCTGAATATTACTTAAAAATAACTATTTAGGAATTCCGTCACTAGAATACAGAAGATTACGAGTAGACATGTTACAAGTATTCAAAATAATGAACAAGTATGACTCAACTTCAAACGAGAAATTCTTAACACTCTCAAGCTACACAAGAACAAGAGGAAATAGTCTCAAATTATTTAAAAAACAACCAAAAACCGACATGCGAAAAAATGCCTTCAGTATAAGGACCGTGGACCCTTGGAACTCGCTCCCAGACGATGCAGTAACAGCTCCAAGTATAAATGCCTTTAAAAATAAACTAAACAAACATTGGATAAATCACCCTTTTAAATTCAACCCACGCTGCCATTTGTCAATAAATACAAGTAATCACACAAGAGATGGACCATTAGAAGCCTCAGGCTTTCCGGCGGTCTCGGAACCGTAAGAAAACCGTAAGTGGATAATTATAATGTAATCTCAACAATTGACCCCATATGCTATAGATAACTACAGAGTTAAAGCATCTGGTGAAAAAGGAAGAATATCTAAAAGAAATGAAATTGCTGATTTTGAAGGGTTTTGAAAACAACGTGGGTGGGAAATGGAACACTTGCTCGTTATGACAACTGACAATTCGTGTAAGAATCTAAATATCATGAGAGAACTAACCTATCTTTTCCTGGCATCACAACAGAGGAGTTTTCTTTGTCAAGCCTGTGGTTTTTCGTAAGCTCATCCTGCGCTTTCGTCACAATTTTAGCTCCAGTGTTCTTCTCTCTTTCTATCATGAATGTGTCTTTTGTCATGAAGTGCATGTTCTCGTTTCCACGTCTACAGAAATATAATCTAATGTCAAACTGGACTTTATTATGCAGTCCTTGAGGAGTGGATATGTCCATCTGCATACAGGAGTAAAGCTGACGGATTTCATCGTCCGGAATGATCGGATAGTGTTCCACATCCCCTTTCCCCTCCCGTTCAGTTCCATCATTACCGCTTTAAAGTTGGTGTTGCTGTTGTCAAATTTAGGGTCCTTGATAATGTCAAATGTTTTCTGTGCGGGGATTTTTCAGGTACCTGTTCAACCCATGTCTTATCGATTCCATAGAGTTCGCTTTGTACAATTCCCCATCCGCCCTCCTCAAATCCATCCAAAATCGCCCGAGAATGTTGTCTACTTCTCGCTCTTCCAGCGGTTCAAAATCTCGGTTTTCGCCGGAAACACTCAGGTATTCTTTAAAAGTCTTGGCGGCACTCTTGTTTGCCTTCAAAGTGTTGGCTGCGTTTATATTAACACGTATCTTCTCCCTTTGTTGCTCCATAGTGGATGCGAATCGTCTCATGTTTACAGCAATGCAGAAGAACTACTATCGACAATGGATTTCCGTTGACAAAGGCAAGGTCGTAAAGGGAAATTACTCTCCAGACTATTAAAATGCGATTCGTATTGTCAACATATGCAACTGAAAAAAACTTCCAGTCAGCTTGATCTGGGAATAGACGTCATATTGAATTAACGCAAACCCGATTATGGAATTTACTCAACCCCTAAAGAAATATAGGGGTTTGCATGTGACAGGCTTTAACCAATGAAATTGCTAGATTCGTTTAGTATGTGTGTGTTAACTGTAATTTGTTTATATATTGTCAAAATGACAAGAAACTGTACAGTATACGTCAAACAAAATTACTGTCTGTCTACAACTCTGTAATTTGAACAATCACCAACAAGCATTCGAATTATTCAGATAGTTGAACTCATTAATGTTTTAATTATTGACCACATTAAATAGTGTACAGTCTGTCTGGTTAACCAGCGAATCAGAATATAAGAAATGATGATTTGCAAATACTGATATCTGCATCCGCACGCAACTAGGACCTTTAACTTTAAAGGTGCAGACTTGAACTCCAGATGAAGATCCATATTGTGTTGAAACCTCTGCAAATATTGCTAATAATGACAACAAAGTAAGTAATAAATAGTTCAAAACTATTTTGGTAGTAAATATTGAAAAACAATCAATTGAAAGTCAGTGGACATGTACACAATTTGGATTACTGGGTATGTCTACCCGGTAAAAATGAAGCATAAACCACCAATATTTAGATGTTTATTATATTGGAAACTGAAAATATTTCTCTAATTTGATCTCAGAATTATGATTCTAATATTTCAAGACAAAACTTTGACTATACTATCTATAATCTGGAGTTGAGCACCTTCAACATGACAAAGATCCTCAATATCCTATATTTATACGGTATCTCAGATGAGGAAGGTACTCTTAAGATTTCGGTAAGTAGCGTCATTATTTAATTAGACGTATTTTGTGATATGGCATTTGCATTTTACGCCATAAAAACCTCGAATACAATTACATGTACCTGGAATCGGTGCTTATGCCGCAAAGACGCATCGTTTGAAGGCGATGCGTTAAACATAATGGTAATAGAAAACGGACCTTATCAATACCGAGTTGTCCATTTTGCCCAACATGTTATTAACTCCGCATCAAACCTATTTATTCTAACTTTCCTGGAATTATAATTTATTTCAAAATAAGATAATTTCTAAATACAAAATATATGCAAAGTGGATATTGTTTACTAAACTACTAATTACATACTAGTAACACATTATTTGGCGTTTGAATCTTGTTATTGGTTTGGCTGTTAACAGATCGCATGCTGTGTCGTCTTTCAAGTTTTAGTTTAACTAAACTCAACGTGAGGTATTGTGACCGGTCGTACGTCGCTAGTCGTCCGTTTGTCATTGATATGTTTCTGCAAATGACATCTCCGCCTAAACTCCTTGGCCAATTTTAATAAAAATGTGCATGGTTGCTTGGTCCATTTTCAAACTTTTTCAAATAATTGACGGTTTACTGAACCTGGTTGCCATGGCAAATGAAAAGGGGAACTGGGAAAATATGAAATATTGTCAAAATCTACTCGCCAGTTTGAAATTAATTTGGCAAAAAGTGTTTTGGATGACCCTCTACAAAAAAATGCAAAGTATTCCGATCCGTTATAAAAAGAAAAAATATGCCCGAAAGACAGAGGGCGGAACTATTTTTCTTGTATGAATATATAACAAAAAATTCTTTTCCAAAGGTAATGGCCACCCGATTTGAAAAAAAATGTGTCTGAAATGTTCCTTAGTGACTCTCCACCAAGATTGTGGACATTAATCTGATCCGTTTAAAACAGTACCACCTGTGGGCGAGGCTTGGCTACCTTATAAAGTATATTTTGTTCGGGTTACCCTCTATAACGTTTGTTCAAATTAATCCGATCAAGTAAAAAAGCGGATTTACCTTATCTATATTTAGTGAAAACTTCAAAACCTTTTATGTGCAAAAATACTGGCCCGACTTGAAAGAAATTTAACAGACATGTTCCTTTACCTTCGCTGACGGCGTAGTGCTCGCCTTGTTAGAAGGGAGCAGTCCGCGACTGGCCGGGGGCAGTGAACCCTTACCAAAATTATTCATCATATTCCGATCCGTTTACACACATGGCCACCAAGGGACAATCACGTTTTCCTGATATGAGTAAATAGAGTTTGAACATTGAAAACTATTTAAGTTCTTTTATATCAAACGACGCGATTCAAGACAAAACCTGCACTGGAGATTAGGCTAGAATTCACATGGATATAAAGCCAATGGTTTTGTCTGTGGCCTGAACGCTAAAGTAAGGAATGTCATTATTTTAAATAAAAAACTTCGAAATTAACATCTTTTGTGCTTTTTATCTTTTTTCAAATCATGAATAAATTGCATGAAAAAAATCTGCTAAAAGGCATTCCGTTTATAAATTAATTTCTGAATTAGTTTCGTATTTTAATCGCTAAATGTCAGGAGTACACACTGTGCCAGAAAGCAGAAATGCTATTAGAGGCGCAGTGCACATCGTTAAATACGAGGTTGAATGTCACATTAATTATTGGTTTGCAGGATCTTGAGCCCGTTTACTATTTCAAGGTTGCTTTTTGCCTATAATGTAAACAAACAAACAAGCACATTTTCTCTGGTTGAACTGCCGTTTCCGTTTGCCAAAAATGTATTAAATTACATTTTGTTTTTATCAAAGTGTATGGTTTCATTAGAATATCAAACTAAACCCGAAGCCATACAGTTATTTTATTGCCACTATACAACTCTTTATACTGATCCATACAATTGATTAAAACTAAGATACGCATTCCACGTCAATGTTTAACCATGCCATTCTAAAAAAAGTTCATGTTCTTCTCTTTTAATGACGTTTTTCGGCTTACTGGCCTTGATCAAAATATATATACAAAGAAATTCAGACTAGATTGTGTCTAAACATGGCAATTGCATTTCATAAAATGACGTTATGCAGCGAATTACGTCATACAGGAAATGACGTCATAACAAAGTTCCATAAAAATGACACATGACGTTACGTCGCAAAACTATATCAGTTGACTATGTATGTAAAAAAAGAGCATTTAAACATTATTATAACACCTATTCTAGCATCATTCCATTTTAGTTAGACAAACAATCCCAGTCGCGGCACCTCGGTCATGGTGGAGTGCCCTTAGGCAAGGCACAATTTCTAGCCTAGTACTGGTTTGTTTACCCAGGGATCATGAATAAGTGAACGGTCGCCGTTATATAACTGAAATATTGTTGAAAGCGGCGTAAAACCCTCAATAAATAAATAAATAGACAATCACCAATCGTGTTTAATATAGGGTTTTCAGCTTAGAGTTTAAAAGTAAAACTGGTATGTTATTATCACGTCAGAGGTAGTACACATACATCTGAATTCATCTCGGTGTTACGCTATAAATATAGAAATAACTTGGCATTAAAGTGAAATTATGCCCCTAGCTCTAACCCAATTCCAGACGCAGTGTATGGCACATTAACTGCAGACGACTTATGAAAACATTGTTGAAAAAGTATAAATTGCTTATAAAGAGCAATTTGTCTTGTTACTACTATGTTGTCATCCGTATTCAATAATTATATTTCGTTTATATAGATTTTCCTTTTTTTGCCAAGATATTTTAAAAGTCGTCTACTGCCGACATGTTGTGTGTGGGAAAGGATTAAGTATAGATCATGTCACCAATATACAAGCATCTTGTAAGATATAAATACAAGCTGTAGACTTGAAAGATAAAGTTGGCTTAAAATTTCAACCAGGGGATATCGGTGAGTCTTGTGATACGCTGTTAATGACACTAAATATAGGCGTACGTGCGAGAGGTAACGTATTTTATTTCCCATTCTGACCCTAGACGTGAGCCGTTCCACGAGAAAACCTACATGATAGATTCTTCGTAATGTATCAACGTAGATTAGTCTGCCCAGTCCGCGCTGGCTAATCCGAACCGACACATTCCGTCTCAGGGTAAAAGAGGTATAGAGTAATGATTCCTGAAACGGAAAATCCACAGGAGTCGTCCGAGTTAGCCTTGACAGCATGCTTAGGCTGATCCATGTCGATACTTTACGCAGAGTCAACAGTGTTCATTTTCTCGTGGAACGGCTCATATATACATGTTTTGTTAAACAGACCGGTCACATTTTACAAACGCATAAATGTACGTGGCGAATGAGGAATTTGAAAATCGGAAATGGATCGTAAAATGTACAGCGGCATAGCATGGTCGATTATCTTATACAATTTAGAAGTATGACTTCCGAACGGAAGGTGTGAAATTTTAAAACCAATCTCAAAGTTTGGCGTAAAGTTCTCCTCGTGTAAAAGTGTTTGTTTATTGTGTTATGACATGAAATATTTAGCGATACGTAACTTGTAGCACAAAACGTTGGTCACAAGTCGCCTAAGCATTATACAAACGCAATTTAAAGGACACGAGAGATATGTTGACATTAAAAAACTGACATTCTGAAAGCCATTAGTAACGCGTGTGTAGCAGAGGAAAGTGCATCCAAAGAACAGCCTTTGAAAATTCGACTCGATCAGTTTCTCACAGCATATCGTCAGATGAGCTTATATATTTTAGCACAGCTGAATCCGTGCCCTGCTATACATGCCTCTCAACAGACTCGGTGGTGTAGTGGTAGATCGTCTGATTCCGTACCCTGCTATACATGACTCCCAAAAGACTCGGTGGTGTAGTGGTAGATCGTCTGAATCCGTACCCTGCTATACATGACTCCCAACAGACTCGGTGGTGTAGTGGTAGATAGTCTGAATCCGTACCCTGCTATACATGCCTCCCAACAGACTCGGTGGTGTAGTGGTAGATCGTCTGAATCCGTACCCTGCTATACATGACTCTCAACAGACTCGGTGGTGTAGTGGTAGATCGTCTGAATCCGTACCCTGCTATACATGACTCCCAACAGACTCGGTGGTGTAGTGGTAGATCGTCTGAATCCGTACCCTGCTATACATGACTCCCAACAGACTCGGCGGTGTAGTGGTAGATCGTCTGATTCCGTACCCTGCTATACATGCCTCCCAACAGACTCGGTGGTGTAGTGGTAGATCGTCTGCCTCTGGTGTGGGAGATTCAACTCCCAGACGGGGGGGGGGGGGGGGCATTAAAAAAAATACTTTAAAATGGTAGTTATGGCATTTCTTCCTTGGTGCCAAGGATTGTGGGGTAATCATTACGACTGACTCACTTGGTTTCTGGGTAAATAGAAACGCCGTTATATAATTGCCACATTGTTAAAAGCGGCATAAACACCATATTATACATACAAACAAACACAACTTTAAACGTTTATGTTTGCTGCAATACAAGACATTATAGCACATTGATTGTGATTGATGTAGACCAAAATCAGCCTCTACAATCGTACAGGCTAAACAGTGTTCGTTACTTTTGTATAGATGTGTAGCACGACATCTCCATTGATTTTAAGAACATAAAAACAAAATAATAACCTTATGACGATGATTTTAGTAATGAGTATCACGAACTGTATAGAGCTGTTGTGCGACCATGTCGTTATCCTCAATTTGATCGCGTGTTACAGAACAGGTTAAGAGACGTGTTTACATGTCGTTACGTTATATCAAAAATTCTAAAATATTTTGAAGCACAATTGGACAAATTCCATTTTCTGTAATTCCCACAGAGTGCAAACGTGATAGCCATAAATCTCGTTCTCAACGGGTTTCTTCTGTTTAATACCATCGATGCTTCTGTTTCTGATGGATATAATAGAATCAAGTTTAACCCTTTCCCTCATACGACTATTCTGCAGCAGACGACTTTGAACATATTTTGTCAAAAAATGGAAAATCTCTATATTGAATGGATAACCAATGACTAAAAGTGGAAAACATTGTGTCAAAAGGAGAAATTGCTCGTTTTGAGCAATTTCTTCTTTTGTCACTATGTTTTCAAAAAAGCCGTCTGCTGCAGAGGCGTCAGAAAGCGTCTATATGAGGGAAATGGGTTAACGTATGCACGGTCCAATGCAATCTCGTTAAAACCAGACCCAAACTTCACAAGCTGGTACAAAGATAGGTCTGATGACGTCATCACAGATTGACCTTTACCTTAGTCAATCAAATTGTCGCTCACCAAATGTTACGGTATAAAACAGGTAAGACGATTCATATAAATAAACGAAATAGAGAACCGGAACCGGTGATTGTGGGGAGCTCCGGTTGTATAGCACGGGCGTTTGTTGTATCGTGCGATTGCATTGGGCATACAAACCGAGCACGTGCTCTAAGTATTTAAGTGTGTATTAGGTCAATTCAAGACCACCCTATATGCGGGGTAGTCAGATCCAATATACGTACAATGAATTAGTATGGTCTGATTTAATTGGGATTTAGTCAAATGTATAGTAGATTTGTTAATAATAATAGTGCATGGACACACTTTTGGAGCGAAATTAGAAGGAAGATGTATAGAACCACAGGTGCCATTCTCGTTTCAAATATAAAATTAGTATTTGACTATATAGTGACAAGGTACATTGTCAATACTATTTTCAGATTTTAAACGAGACTGGCACCTGTGTATAAAACACTGACATTTATCATACAGCTATGAGAAGTATAACAAATATAATAATGCAAGTAAATCATTCCTTCAGATTATTTAATGAAACCTTTATGGTCGAAAGAGAGACTGTATAACGTCGTGAAATAAAGACTGGCATCTTAGTTCTGTGTCGTGGTAATTACACCAGGAAGTACCTTGTAAAATTGTCCACCAATATGCACGTAAAATAATGTGTGAAATAAAGACTGGCATCTTAGTTCTGTGTCGTGGTAATTACACAAGGAAGTACCTTGTAAAATTGTCCACCAATACACACGTATACTGTTGCATAACATGCAGGGACAGACTATAAGTGCTGGTATATTTATAGGATGAGGTCCTGACTCCTAGGCTCAAGTACTGATTGCGACTGACAGGCCTAACTCTAAGTTGTATATATGTTATTAAATGTCTTTCTTGAAACCAGCACCGGTGTTTGAATGTTATTATGCCACAACTTTATCATAATCATATCATTCGTTTTAGGCCATGGAAACCGTTTCCTCATATGCGTCAGATATTACAAAAAATATATCGTACTACTGCTGAATCTGATTTCACCATTTAACTAACTGACCGATCTGAATGTATACTGGTCGAAGTAACCGATATGTTACGGGTCAGTGTCAAAACCACATTACTAAACTATATTGGTGTACAAGTATAATTTAAATATGAGTGAATGCGGCGTGATACAACGTTAAACATCATGTATACAATTATCTTCCTAGTGTGAGAAGTTAAGTTTATCTTCCGTTAAAATATCGTGTAATAAGGGTTATTGGTTTACTGTTACACAAACAAAGTAAAACTGGTAAAGACGTGTTCATATGTATTCACTATGAGTGTACATTTAACGGCCTAGGCCGTACGTTCTAATGACAGATGGAAGTGTAACCTCAACACGTGATCTTACTCCTACGCGCACGTGTTTGATGACAATACAAAGATGTCAGAAAGCCCTTTATAGCTTGACTCGGCTCATATTCAAGTGACTCTCACACAGAGAATTAGATAGGGAGGAGTAAAATGATCTTTCCCCACAATATATCTCTTATGACTCAACCAAACCCTGTCGTGTGTACTCAAAATAATCGTCTCAATACCCACAATATAGGTTTGAGTGTCTAATAAGGATTTTAGGACATGACACATTCCAATGAACTGGAGCTCTGCTGACAAAACATTGTTATCCAACAAGTGTTTGTAAATTGAATTAAAGAGAAGAATACTAGAATAACCTTCAAAGTGATTTTGTTTTTAATATCCCTTATGTTTAATGGCTTTAATATCGCTCCATTTGAATAGCGTTTTGGATTGTTCGGCGAACATCCTTAACCAGTTTAACATGCGCATATTGGAAGGCTTACCGTCGTTTTATGCTAGGTTTACATTATGTTTCCGGCGGCCACGGCAATCACGTTTCAGGCCACCGTGGACAAAACGGGATGGACGTGAGACAACGTGGGCGGACGGAATGGGCACAACGTGACAGGCCGTGATTGCCTTGGATGCCGGGCCAGATTTTTAAACTGTCAAAAGATTTACCACGGCAGCCACGGTGCGGATGAGAGACCTAGTAGGCCGTAGTAAAACGGGGTGAACGCAACAAAACGTGACAGTACGTAATAGGCCGTAACACAACTTGGAGTCGGTCCGTAGTGGGACGGGAAGCATGTGTATTCCCCGACACCTGACGATCCTTTCAGGTTTTGTCACGTTTAATCACAGCGTGTGACGGTTTACGGGCCCGACACGCTACGGCGCGTTGCGTTCTACTACGGTCTGCCACGGCGCGCGTGGTCTGGGAGGGAGTATATAAAAGCCGGGGCAGGCAGGGGAGTTTCATTCGAGTCTGAGCAATCGACGAAAGATTACTGCCTCTACACTACGAAGAGAGAAGACCCAGCTCTAAAGAAAAAAGCCAAGCTATGCCACCACCGAAGAAGCCAAGACGAAGGAAGGCCCCCCGTCCTGCACCACTTGCACACTTCAGGCACCATATGGAAGATGGCTGCTTTACTGCATCGGAACACATAGGAAAGTGACGAGTAATTTTTCCAGTGGTCAGATGTCTCAAAGTCACTGACAGCTTTAGTCAAGGTGGTAGGGCAGAGCGGAACTTCGTGTCTTGTCACTCGATGGCTAGTGTTACTATTTTACGGGATCTCGTCGAAGAGCTCTGGAGGCATCCTCAGGTAGTTCTGGTAGGCGTCTTCGGTGCGGAGTTCTCTGGTGAGAAAGGTTGAGTGGTGGCCCAGCTGCTGCCTTTTGACTCCCGATAACCACTCTGCACACTGGCATTCCCTCTCTGAAAATGTATTCTTGTTGAGTCAAAGACTGGATGTATGCACCCAGCAAACATGCAAACACAAACTCTTCTTCAGCTTGGGCATTTATGATGTTGTCTCGTCGAAATCTCAGAATACAATGATTGCTATTGCTTTGAAGATCTTCTTTTTATACCGCGGGCACAAACTTGCTCCAAAGCTGCGCGGTGTCCACGTTTCATCCGTAGAAAGCCTTGACAGAACGTGAAACACGTGTTAGACCTTGATCAGAACGTGAAAAACGTGTTAGACCTTGATCAGAACGTGAGAAATGTGAGGGACCCCATCATAACGTGAGGGGGCCAGGAGGGAACATACTGACATCCGTGGTAAACCGCGGGCCGAACCGTTGTGCGCCTTGGGGCCTCCGGGACTCAGTCCTTTTCCCTCTCACGGCCCGTCACGGATATAGCGTTATAGACTGTGAGAAAACTTAGCAAGACTTAACACAACTTTAATACAGAGAAAGAATGGCCAAAACCCCACGGCTCACCACGTTTCTGTCAAAACCGGGAACATAATGTAAACTTAGCATAATTACATGATGGAGAGATATTCGGATTAATTTTCGGTTATCATGTGAAGACGAAACACGACAACAATACGACTGTACATGCAATGACACTCATATAATGTTTCGTGTTTTATTTCGTGTTATCCATTGTTGCATTTGTTCAAAATGCATGATAGTTTTAAGGTATATAGGTATACTAAATGCTATATCCAGGAACATGCACCAAGGGCTGGCCTAGATTAAACAAGTATTCATCGTTACCTATTGTGCCCTTTAAGGTATTTCTAAAAATCATTCGAACTATTCTAGTGACAGCATCAAGGACTAATCGAGTACGCAATGGGTCGGATTCGATTCTATTTCTCACTAACTATCAAACGGTTTGGTGCAACAGACCACCGTATTACAACGTTTTCTATCATCTGGTTTTTGAAATTCGCCTGTTGCTAATTTGTTGTAGTAACGAAAGTGTTAATCGTCCACGCACTTTTGAGAATACAGGATCTATTAAATGTACTTTGGACTTGTGCAAAGTGACCTTCTTTGGCGTTGAAAACGTGAATACGGTTGTTTTGATGTAAATAAACATCTACCTAATGGGCGTACTTAATGTTATGTGACGTCCTAGACCTATGGTTTCTGTAATCAAACATAGGGTATAACAAGAGAGATTTTACAGGGATAAGAACAGTTTTCTACATTCTTGCTCAGGATCTGGTAACATCATTCACCGTCTATCATAATTGAAGTTGTGCGATATAACGTCATAATTTGTGTCATTTCGGTATTAAATCAGATTTGGTAAAGTACATTCAAAATTATAAACCCTCCTTTAATGTGGATCTATATAACGTTTAAGTCGAGATGCACATCGTTTGCGGGAACATAATATCTTTAGGTTTGATAGGGCTATTCATGTTAGTGAATACGATAATACTCGGCATTAATGTTTAGGCAAACACTGTTTACGTGTTTTAATTTTCTCTTAAAGCTAAAGTCCATATTTTGCAATTCAATATATTTTATGCATCCATTCATACACTACAATCCAAAAAAACGTTGAGAATGCTACATTTTTACAAATGAACTGGAGCAACTCAGTTATAAACACCATGACTGTTAAAGACGTATCAATAATCAGTTTAAAGAAAGACAGGCTATTAACTTGTCTAGAAAGGTGAGGTTAATACTAGCTCATTTTCTCCGGAATCAAAGTACAAATTGTCAGATTGAAATGAAAGCTTGCATCTTTTACAACCCTGCTTATGTCAATTTCCAACCTAATTGATAAACACAGGCTATAGCAGACCAAACACCAATAGGATAGTATATGTCCTTCTCTTATCGTCGTATCGTCTTTTCAGATGCTTGGTTTAAAACCATGGATCGAAGATTGATTTATGCTGACAATTCAGAGACTTATGACCGACCTAAATTAACGCACACTCGGATCTTTGAATTTTTTTGTGCTCATATTTGTTTTTGAACGGGCTTTCTTTGTTTGCTCGAGTTCATTTGTAGAATAAGTGTCTCAAAGTTGTGAAATTTAATTATCGCCTTTCTAAGACGACAACCGATCAATTCCGCATGTTATCACCACGACCTATGAATATTCATCAGGACGTTTCAACAGCCATTTCCTCCTCGGTTATCTTTATTATATTTCCATGACGGTTGTTAAATTTGGCACATTTTAGGGTGCAGAAAACGACTGGACATATTTCTCTCACAATAAAGCAAACACTACAGCCGAGTTTAACCAGTAGTAACATTCACCAGAAAATAAAAAAAAATGGACATTGCACCCAAAAAATGTTTTCCGTTTACGAGAAGGTTTCATAGGATAACAAAATACTTATCCACATTCTTCAGTAAAACAAGATAATCATCTTTTGGAATAAATATCACAAAATGTTTTTACGTTTATAGTGTTCTAAATTTTCCTGATTCTTGACAATATACACAACGATTTCAACAATATTCATGCGGGAAAAGCATATTTCTTGGATATTTCAAGTCTTTCAGATAGCCTTCACATATGAACAAATCTGCAGCAGACGACTTTGAAAACGTCTTGGCATTCTTTGTAGAAAAAAGTATTTAACAGAGTAAATATCAGTCTGACAAAAGGAAGATTATTCTCTTTATGACCAATGTCTCGCTTTGTCACATTGTTTTCAAAAGTGGTCTACTGCATATGCGTCAAAATGCGTTAGTATACATGCGTTATTTGACGAAAACAAACAAATGCCAGAACATAAACACAATTATAAAGTAAAGAAATGCGTTTAACGTGTGTTTATTCTCACTTGTTCCACGGATAAAACGCCGATGTGTTAGACGCTCAATACGGAATAGGACATCAGACAGTTACAACTTATAAAATTGTAACTGATTAATACAACCGTGTTAACGAACACGTATAGACAATGTGTCAAACTGGTCGGAGACTGCTGGTTATGGCACATACAGAGAGGAAAGTGTAAATTGGCTGATTTGTACAATGTAACATTATCTATTCATTTACTTAATTTGTTTTTGTGAGTTAATGAAGATTCATGAAACGAGTGGCATAGTCCATTAACTGTTGAACACTTGAATGAAGCATACACTTATAATGATTCGCATTCTTTTCTTCGTCCTTGGAGAACTCGAAAAAAAAATGATAGTCACGTCTAACATTGCGATCCATTTCTTGGACTAATAAAAAAGAATGTTTGGCACAAAACTTTACAACTAAACAGTATCATCTACATCAAATGTGTAATTAACATCGTTTGTAATTTCATTAGGGTGTTATTTCAAACAAAATCGTTTCAACTGCAGAACCGAATTTGACCGATATTGCAGGAGATTAACGAAAGAAATATTTCCAATAGCTACAATCGTCTCCTCCACGAATATTGTAATGATACACCAACTCCTTCAACTCGTTCATCAGGAGATACGTATAACCCTTTGGCTACCAAAGGCAATTAAAGGCTTTTGTAAACAATGCAGATACAGATGAAACAGCTCATAACGAACTGTCTCTCCTGAAAACTGCATTGTTTGCCACTTGTCGTTAAATTTTACCAAATTTTCTGTTAGGCGAAAAATGCAGTGGTCCAATTTTCAACATGGAAGAGTCGACTTTGTGCAATTCGGCAGTGAAAGAGATAAAGTTTCAGTATCAACCTAAAATGCGGAACAACTGATTGACCCGGATTAAATCCTTACCTTCTTCAAATTGCATTTCAAATGTGTTGTAACACGTTCTATTCGAAATTGATCACTGTTATGTTAAAATGTAATTAGTGGCTTGTTAATAAAACGATATGGAAGAATTCAGTCCATACGATAACAGCTGGAGAATGGGACATTTATCTGATAATAAAGCGCTAATTCCAGTATACGACCGACGTCTCTAAAGATTAAGCACCCTGCACCTCTTCATGGTCATTACGATATGAGTTCTTCGATCGTGTACTGGAATTAGTGCACCGGTTGCTCGGTCAGTATGACATATAGATTAATGGAGCGAACTTATTCTTTAATTGTTTAAAATTGTTTTGAAACTTGGCACACTTCATAACGGTTATTACCATGAACTGTAAAATGCATCGATTTCTTATCATATATACTCAAGCGTTAAAGACTTACCTCCCATTAAATGTGAACTTTATTTTTAACCAAAATGTTAAAGCGGTATTACATAACATAACATAAACTTTATTTAGACAATACACATTATAGCTCATAGTCAAATAATACAAATATAATAACATACAGTGGAAAATGGCATGGTACATATTTACCTGATTTAATTAACACGTATCCCGTATTCTTTCAACATACATATTTTAACTGATAATGTAGACGAATTTTTTTTAGCACATTTGGTATATATTGCAATAGCAAAAGTAAGGTCGTTTATTAAGGTTTCAGGTTAAATGTTGAAAACCAGTAATAATGGTGTGAACTAAGGGAAGGAACCTTGGCAACTACTTACACACTTACTGTACGGTGTTATCTGTCTTTGTGCATTTGACATGCAGTCTAGCAGAAATCGATTCTTCGGGTACATATGTGATGAGTCGTCGTATGTCAGCGATGTTCCATGAAAACCTACCATAGCGTAATGTTTACGTGTTGAAACATACCTGATTGCGCTTTTAGGTTAAGGATCGAAATGTATACTGTTTTGCAGAAGCTGTTTGACTGATTGACGAAAAGTGAAGAATCAGACCAGACTGCGCAGGTTGATCTGGTTCTAAACTGGTCGAAAACGTTTTCGGTTTTTGTTTTTCAAAGCGCCGCTCAATTCCTTTGTGCTGCGACTTTAGAATGTTGCAGCGTTTTGTGACGGACGCTTACAGTGATCTGAATAAACTAAGACTTTGTATAAACGTAACAAAATAAATACATTGTATATAAACTGTTACAAGCATTCGAATCATAGTGGCAACATAAATGTATGAACAGCTTCATTGACCTACGACACGTAGTATAATTCGAAACCCAGTCTATGCATAGCAAAGATTGAAACATTGTAAACGATGCTTCCCTCTTTGGTGATCATGGTGACGGTGATAGTTTAACGAGTACTGTGTTGGCGTCAGGGTACTTTGATCAAGGATATTAACTGAGCCGTCATGCGAGAATATAACAACAGTGTTTACTCTCCGTAAAGTATCGACCCGTATCAGCCTAAGCATGCCGCGCAGGCTTACCCGGTTATACACTTTTCGCCTCATGTGGATTTTCTGTTTCAGGAATCATTACTCTATACCTCTATCCCCCTAAGACGGAATGTGTCGGCCCGTATCAGTATGCGCGGAGTGTGCAGGCTGATCTGGGACGATACATTGCGCAGAGGCCATTGTGTTGGTTTTCTCGCGGGACGGCTCAGTTACTGTATTAACTGAAAAACTGTCCGAAGCGCCATAAACCACCATTCAAACATAGACACACTGTTTAATCATAAACCACCATTCAAACATAGACACACTGTTTAATCATAAACCACCATTCAAACATAGACACACTGTTTAATCATAAACCATCATTCAAACATAGACACACTGTTTAATCATAAACCACCATTCAAACAAAGACACACTGTTTAATCATAAACCACCATTCAAACATAGACACACTGTTTAATCATAAACCACCATTCAAACATAGACACATTGTTTAATCATAAACCACCATTCAAACATAGACACACTGTTTAATCATAAACCACAATTCAAACATAGACACACTGTTTAATCATAAACCACCATTCAAACATAGACACATTGTTTAATCATAAACCACCATTCAAACATAGACACACTGTTTAATCATAAACCACCATTCAAACATAGACACACTGTTTAATCATAAACCACCATTCAAACATAGACACACTGTTTAATCATAAACCACCATTCAAACATAGACACATTGTTTAATCATAAACCACCATTGAAACATAGACACACTGTTTAATCATAAACCACCATTCAAACATAGACACACTGTTTAATCATAAACCACCATTCAAACATAGACACACTGTTTAATCATAAACCACCATTCAAACATAGACACACTGTTTAATCATAAACCACCATTCAAACATAGACACACTACGAACACACTGTGAGAAAGGGAGCAATTGCCCGCCCTGCCTTCAGAGGTCATTCAAACATAGACACACTGTTTAATCATAAACCACCATTCAAACATAGACACACTGTTTAATCATAAACCACCATTCAAACATAGACACACTGTACTGTTTAATCATGTTAATCTACTTTGCAAATGCAGATTTTAAAAAAAGATGGCCTTTAATTGATCAGCTGATGGTATACAAGTAATATGTATCTGTTACTGTCAGGGAAATTCTGAACCAGATTTGGATTTTTTTTTCCGAAAGAATCTGAAAGGAGAACAAACAGGAGATTTGGCATTAATCCCCTTTTCTGGTGCCATCTAGCGGCTATGCTTTACAACCAATCAAAGTATGTTTAATTGTTTGTACAGGGATATTTCTAACAAACTATATAAAAGACAGACAAGCACATTGAGAATTTCATCATGTTTTCATT
The DNA here is from genome assembly GCA_031761405.1 of Serripes groenlandicus. NCBI lineage: Eukaryota > Metazoa > Mollusca > Bivalvia > Cardiida > Cardiidae > Serripes > Serripes groenlandicus. The sequence goes on along the minus strand of JASEVX010000008.1, from coordinate 201,473 downwards.
AACAATCTTTAAGCAATGCCGTCTGGGGAAGTTGATGCAACAATTGAGTTGATATAACAATTGTTAAAATATTTATTCACGTTTTCAAACCTACTCATTTCCCTCCATCGGCGACGTCAGATTGACGTTACTACCGTGGCCCGCCCCCATTGTACTCACACTTTTCATAATCTCCCAGAAATGTTGTTTGGAATTCGGAACGCCTCGGTACAGTTAAATATATGAATACGTATTAGTTTAAACTCGAAAGTATGATAATAGCATCTTAGCTCAGTCGGTTGAGCCGATAAGATTAACGATTTCAGGCCTTTGACATGGGTTTGATCCCCCCACAATTTTCCTTTTTCATCTAGCTTTGATCTATGTGTATGTATGGATATATTTATTCAAGTTTTTATTATTTTATTTGTTTATTTTATTTTAAGATTTCATTGTATAATACATAAAACCTTTCATCATCATAATCATCATCATCATCATCATCACTATAATGCGATTTCGAATGCATGGCTGTGTATGCTATAATACGTCGTTCTGCATTTGTATGCCACATTTATATAAATATAAAATCACGAAAATTAAGGACATTGCGCGATTAACAATTACGTAGAAACAACATATAAAACATATAATAAAAAGATGTACATGTAATCCATTACGACTCGAACTCAGGACCTTATCATTACGTGTTCAATGCCCTTGTTAAACTGCTAACTTTGCCTTCGAACTGGTGGAGTGTCAGGATTCTACTTATGATCAAAATGGGCGCATATTTTTATGCTCATCCCTATTTTGGATAATAGAACAATCCATGACCTTTCGTCATGGCTCACTGCTCACATTGGATCTATACCTGAAATGTAGTTATCTTCGCATGTATAAGTATCAACCCGTCACTACTCATTAATTCACGAAATTTGTACATGTTGCGTTACTGACAATTCGTCATGGCTCACTGCACGAATTGGATCTATACCTGAATGTTAGTATCTTCGCATGAATAAGTATCAACCCGTCACTACTCATTGATTCACGAAATGTGTATATGTTATGTTACTGACAAATTCTCACGATAGCACATATCGATAATGTTGAAAATATCATTCTCGCTATCTGGTAAAAATGCAAGTATTCTTTTGTTGTATTTTAAATGTATTTACTATATACATTGCAATATCGTAGCTTCTTTGAATCTTTAAAGAGAAGCAAAAAAATACAACCTACCATTATTTACTAGGGGGTACTTAAAAGATTGAAATTGATGATTATAATGAAAACATGTGGTGTGTTCATTTTATTACCCTAGACCGATTGATGTTTACGCTTGTCAGCAGTCAAATGATTTTCGCACTACCAACACGAATGTGTGTCAGCCCAGTATTGGACTTCATTTTTTGATTTTTTACGCCGCTTTCCACAATTGTTCAGTTATACCACGGCGTTTCACGAGTTAGTTACCAGTACAACTGGACCAACTAGGCTGAAACCAGCCAGTCAGTCGTAATGCTACCCTGTAACCCTGAGTGCCAAGGAGGACAGCAATTTCTACCGTTTTTAAAGTCTTAAGTATGACCCGGCCGGGGATCGAACCCGCGACTCCCACACCCGAGGTGGACGGTCTACGACTACACCACTTGGGCGGAAACAGATTATTGGTAGACGAATGCCAATAAACAGGAAATCAATAACATATGACAAAGGAAAGTAGGGGCGTAGCTCCCTTTAGGCACTGTAGGCACGTGCCTACACATTTTTTTCTCAAAATGCAGCTGCGGCGATAGACATCTGCGTAATGTATCGACCAGATCAGCCTGCGCTGTCCGCGCAGACTGATCCGGCCGACACATTCCGTATTAGGGGGATAGATGTATAGAGTAGTTATTCCTGAAACAGAAAATCCACAGGAGGCGAAAAGTGTATATCCGGGTAGGCCTGTGTGGCATGCTTAGGCTGATCCGGGTCGATACTTTACGCAGAGTCCACAATGTTGATTTTCTCACGAGACGGCCTACACATTGATTATTGCAAAGCTACGCCCCTGGAACGAATGTTGACGGACCGGGAATCGAACACACAACTCCGTGGATCGAGTCGTCGCTACTGACTTACCTGAAACATAAATCCCTTTCCCACATACAGATATTGCCTCGGTTGCCTCTGCAATATACGACTTTTAAAAACATTCTTTTAGATGGTGAGATTACTCATGATGAAGAATGTCTTCATTTGCCACAATGTTTTCAACTCTATTCAATAGAACTACTTTCATTTACAGATTTTCCATATGTTTGGGACTATGTTTTGAAAGTCGTCTGCTGTATTTTCGTTGTATGCGGGGAAGGTATAACGCGACGTAAATGATTACATCTACAGTTTCGTTGTATGCGGGGAAGGTATAACGCGACGCAAATGATTACATCTACAGTTTCGTTGTATGCGGGGAAGGTATAACGCGACGCAAATGATTACATCTACAGTTTCGTTGTATGCGGGGAAGGTATAACGCGACGCAAATGATTACATCTACAGTTTCGTTGTATGCGGGGAAGGTATAACGCGACGCAAATGATTACATCTACATGTTCGTTGTATGCGGGGAATATATAACGCGACGCAAATGATTACATCTACATGTTCGTTGTATGCGGGGAATGTATAACGCGACGCAAATGATTACATCTACAGTTTCGTTGTATGCGGGGAATGTATAACGCGACGCAAATGATTACATCTACATGTTCGTTGTATGCGGGGAATGTATAACGCGACGCAAATGATTACATCTACATGTTCGTTGTATGCGGGGAATGTATAACGCGACGCAAATGATTACATCTACATGTTCGTTGTATGCGGGGAATGTATAACGCGACGCAAATGATTACATCTACATGTTCGTTGTATGCGGGGAAGGTATAACGCGACGCAAATGATTACATCTACATGTTCGTTGTATGCGGGGAATGTATAACGCGACGCAAATGATTACATCTACATGTTCGTTGTATGCGGGGAAGGTATAACGCGACGCAAATGATTACATCTACATGTTCGTTGTATCGGGGAATGTATAACGCGACGCAAATGATTACATCTACATGTTCGTTGTATGCGGGGAAGGTATAACGCGACGCAAATGATTACATCTACATGTTCGTTGTATGCGGGGAATGTATAACGCGACGCAAATGATTACATCTACATGTTCGTTGTATGCGGGGAAGGTATAACGCGACGCAAATGATTACATCTACATGTTCGTTGTATGCGGGGAATGTATAACGCGACGCAAATGATTACATCTACATGTTCGTTGTATGCGGGGAATGTATAACGCGACACAAATGATTACATCTACATGTTCGTTGTATGCGGGGAAGGTATAACGCGACGCAAATAATTACATCTACATGTTCGTTGTATGCGGGGAATGTATAACGCGACGCAAATGATTACATCTACATGTTCGTTGTATGCGGGGAATGTATAACGCGATGCAAATGATTATATCTACATGTTCGTTGTATGCGGGGAATGTATAACGCGACGCAAATGATTACATCTACATGTTCGTTGTATGCGGGGAATGTATAACGCGACGCAAATGATTACATCTATATGTTCGTTGTATGCGGGGAAGGTATAACGCGACGCAAATGATTACATCTACATGTTCGTTGTATGCGGGGAAGGTATAACGCGACGCAAATGATTACATCTACATGTTCGTTGTATGCGGGGAAGGTTCGTTGTATGCGGGGAAGGTATAACGCGACGTAAATGATTACATCTACATGTTCGTTGTATGCGGGGAAGGTATAACGCGACGCAAATGATTACATCTACATGTTCGTTGTATGCGGGGAAGGTATAACGCGACGTAAATGATTACATCTACATGTTCGTTGTATGCGGGGAAGGTATAACGCGACGTAAATGATTACATCTACATGTTCGTTGTATGCGGGGAATGTATAACGCGACGTAAATGATTACATCTACATGTTCGTTGTATGCGGGGAATGTATAACGCGACGTAAATGATTACATCTACATGTTCGTTGTATGCGGGGAATGTATAACGCGACGCAAATGATTACATCTACATGTTCGTTGTATGCGGGGAATGTATAACGCGACGCAAATGATTACATCTACCTGTGAGCAGTTCCACGAGAACAACAACATTTATGGACTTTGAGTATTGTATCAATCCAGATAAGCCTGCGCATTCAACGCAGGCTAATCCGAACCGACTCATTTCGTATGAGCGGGGATAGATGTATAGAGTAATGATTCCTGAAACAGAAAATCCACAGGAGGAGAAAAGTGTCGGTCCGGGTTGCTTAGGCTGTGCAGCATGCTTAGGCTGCTCCGGTTAAATACTTAACGTAGAGTTTGCAATGTTGGTTTTCTTTCGGAACGGTTCTTGTATTATACCCTCGTGTTTCATAAAAAGAAATACCTAGTGTCTGACATAAAATTCATTATGGAAAAAATGAAAGCGTTCTAAATCGATTAGTTGATATTGTTAATATTGCGATATTTTGGACTGTTTTGACGATATTTTGGACTGTTTTGACGATATCGGCAGGGTAAAGAAAGAGTTTCGACATGTAAAGTCAAACCAGTGTTTAAAGACCACCAATGGGCAGTGAACAATATGATCTTTGTTCACAGGTGATCTATAATTGCATGGTCATTTATGAGTAATGGAAAACTAAAAGTATGGTCGCTATAGACAAGGAATTGCTATTCCAATGTGGTCTTTAGTACAGGTGGTCTTTAGTACAGGTGGTCTTTAGTACAGGTTTGATTGTATATGATTTCTTTATTACAAATTTAGAGTTGAAAGATTTTGGGAGATGGGAAATAACACATTCTTATGTCGATTACTGCAGAGGCCTCGAAAGACGTCTGAATTATAAACTGGACTAAAAAGAACACTTTCTGGTTAACAGTTACCCACAAATGACACATTTACAGCAGGAGACTATGAAAGTATGTATGCACACATATGGAAAATCTCCATTCATAAATTAAAGTGTTGTCATCAAAAAGATTTGAAAACATTGTGGCAATAGGAGAAAGTGCTCATCATGAGTAATTTGTTCTTTTGCCATTATGTTTTCAAGAAAAAGTTGTCTGGAGCAGATACGCGTCTAAATATTTTTATAAATGGGAAAGGGTTACATGTGATATAAAGAAAACGTAAAACTATAATATGATTATCTGAATAATAGTTTAATAACAAAAATATTCCAAACATTAGACATGTATTGTAAAGCAGTGTAAAAACATTTGACATGAATTGTAAAGCAGTGTAAAACATTTGACATGTATTGTAAAGCAGTGTATATCTTTTCGTCATGTATTGTAAAGCAGTGTATATCTTTTCGTCATGTATTGTAAAGCAGTGTATATCTTTTCGGCATGTATTGTAAAGCAGTGTATATCTTTTCGTCATGTATTGTAAAGCAGTGTATATCTTTTCGGCATGTATTGTAAAGCAGTGTATATCTTTTCGTCATGTATTGTAAAGCAGTGTATATCTTTTCGTCATGTATTGTAAAGCAGTGTATATCTTTTCGGCATGTATTGTAAAGCAGTGTATATCTTTTCGTCATGTATTGTAAAGCAGTGTATATCTTTTCGTCATGTATTGTAAAGCAGTGTATATCTTTTCGGCATGTATTGTAAAGCAGTGTATATCTTTTCGTCATGTATTGTAAAGCAGTGTATATCTTTTCGGCATGTATTGTAAAGCAGTGTATATCTTTTCGGCATGTATTGTAAAGCAGTGTATATCTTTTCGGCATGTATTGTAAAGCAGTGTATATCTTTTCGTCATGTATTGTAAAGCAGTGTATATCTTTTCGTCATGTTCATTTGTTTGGGATTAACGGCTCTTTCAACAATCATTCAGTTATATCACGGCGTTTCCTTGGGAGGTTACCGGTACTACTGGTACATTTATCTTGACACCAGCGAGTCAGTCGTAATGCTTTACCTATAATCCTGAGCTCCAACGAGGAGAATCTATCCTATAATCCTGAGCTCCAACGAGGAGAATCTATCCTATAATCCTGAGCTCCAACGAGGAGAATCTATCCTATAATCCTGAGCTCCAACGAGGAGAATCTATCCTATAATCCTGAGCTCCAACGAGGAGAACTATCCTATAATCCTGAGCTCCAACGAGGAGAACTATCCTATAATCCTGAGCTCCAACGAGGAGAATCTTTTTCTATTATTGTTAAAGTCTTCGGGAAACGAATCCGTGGTGGACGATCTACCACTTCACCAGCAATGACGTCAAGTTTGAAAGCGGTCATACCGAAAATGGTTGAAGTGGTGATAATTGTTTTTTCTCCTTTGTATTCATGTTCCAGGGGCTTGCATTCCGCCTGATGCACGAGTGTCAAGATAATCTTACCAGCAGTTCTGGTGATTTAATAATAAAAATAATAAACATAATAATAATACATATACTACTGTTGAAAACGGCGTTAAACTCGTTTAAAACAAACACGCAATAGAAGCGGTAGCATGCTCTTGTTACACGTGCGAAAAGGTGAAGATTCAGCCGAGCCTAAGCAATCGCACAGGTTAAATAGGGCGTTCTCTGCTAGCCTACATGAACGTGTCAAACGGCACAAACGAGACTTCAGACAAAACGCTAGGAGTATGACTCCATTTGATTCATAATCATGTACCTTCTTTTGATGTCATATCGGAAAAGCACCATAATTGAGCAGTCCCACGAGAAAAACAACATTATGGACTCTGCGTAATGTATCGACCCACATCAGCCTGTGCAGTCCGCACAGGCTTTCTCTTTCAAGTACTCCACACAACAATCTTTTACCAAGCAACAGACTGCTTTTCCGCAAGATGTATGTCGCTTGCCACTCAACGCTTGTCGTATTGAACTTTGTCAAACTTCGACTGATTGATTGATTGACTGATTGATTGATTGATTGATTTATTGTTTGATTGATTGATTGATTGATTGATTGATTGATTGATTGATTGATTGATTGATTGATTGATTGATTGATTGACTGATTTATTTATTTATTTATTTATTTATTTATTTATTGATTTATTTATTGATGGATTGTTTGGTGATTTAGACCGCTTTCAACAATTGTTCAGTTATATCACGACGTTTCCTGGATAAGTTACCCGTACAAGTCGTCCATTTATACTGATACCAGCTAGTCAGTCGTAATGTTAACCCACAATCCCGAGCGCTAGGAGGGCAACAATTACTACCATATTTACGGTATTTGATATGAGCCGACCGGGGATCGAACCCGCGACCTCCTGCACCCGAGACGGACGCTCTACATCTACACCACCGAGGCAGTTGTCAAACTTCGAAATGAATAGTGACCGAGCAGGGGTTCGAACCTGCTAACCCTGAGTAACCGGGACGCGGTCGTGACGGATATGTAATATCCTCTTTCGCCTGACGCGGCTCATATTAATTGAACATGAACGAAGATAAATGAGCCACCGGATATTTGCGACCAGTGTATATCCAGATCGTACTTAGTGCCTGGCGGTTGAAACTGCATGTAATCGTACACAGCATTTACAACCGATTCGCGCTGAACCATCGATAAGCACAGTCTGATCATGATCAGCACTGTTCGTCATTCAATTAATCGAAATAATGACTCGTCTTAAAAGCGTTGAAACACCGATCAGACTATAGGAGAGTGGGAGATATTTACTATAGAACGTCGGGTACTAGATTTTAATGCAACTTGCCATTTTGAGTTCATGCCAGACGTACCTATTTACTATAGTACGCCGGGGACTATACAAATACTAGTTTGCGCCAATTTACGCACATTTTGGTTGTTCAAGTTCAACCATTTTAACCCTTAGCTTGTTGTACGCGAATTTAAAAAAACATTAGCTGATCATGCTATACACGACTCTAAATATCATATATGAATATTGTAGATCAAGCAAGGTCTAGACGTTCTTTCAGTGTTATTTTGATCTACATTACCTCGTACTTAAATTGTTGATTTAAATCTATTTAATTTGTATTCAAGATACAGTGATAAACTTGAAGTCAAAAGTGACTTTTTTACGACACCCGGTTTTTTTAAGGCCGTACATATGATAATTGACAATTATAGATCCATTAAATAAATAGACACATTTTTTGAAATGGATTTCTACGATCGACACAGGCCTTTTAAAGTTGAATTACAATGTAAGTTTGTCAATATTGATTGGGGAAAAACTTTTTAAGTATGTTTGTTTTTGCTTCCTTTTTTTTCTTTTTCTCTCTCTCTCTCCCTTTTTCCTTCTCAGTGTAGTAGTTCTTATTGCTCGTACTAACAATCAGAGTGGCTGCTAGTTCCCCCCCCCCCCCCCCCCCCCCCCCCCATATATACATGTTCCGTTTTCATACATGTAACCGTATATGTCAATTCAGAAAAAAATACGTATATATGAGCAACTATTGTTCGCCTCTTAATTGGACTAATCTATCCGGTTAAACATGTTGTCATCGTCCACCTCAGGTACGGGAGACAAGGTTGGATCCCAGGTCGGGTCATACCAAAGACCAAAAGTAGTAGCAACGACCCCCCCCCCGCCCCCCCCCCCACCCCCCCCCCCCCCCACACACACACACTCCCACTCCCCTCCCCCTTTGAAGTTCAGCGTTGCAGCGATAGTATTACGACCAGTGCTCAGTTGTCAGGATAAACTTTACCGGTAGAACTGTTTACATCTTGATTCTAAATAAAAGTCAAAAAATGGCATACAAGTTTACAAGTTTATTGTGAAATACAGTGAGCAGCAACATGCCAATGAGAATTCAGTTTTTGAACATTCCAACCAGCGTATGAACGAACTGATATTTTATACTTGTCATTTACTGACAAAAATAAGAACAATTTGAATTGGTAAAGCGTGAAGGGGAAAATGTCATTTATTCAAAATACAAAGTTTGTCGTCATTTAATTGATTTAGAAACAAACACTGTCACATTCTGAATTAATTTTGCACTCTCTTCACGTCATGAAATCAATACATTTCAGAATATTTGGTCTTTTCCAGTAAAACGTTTTTATGAATTCTTTCTTAAGTCTCGATATAATGGACATTCCAAAATAAATTGAAACACATCTTCGATTTTGTTTAAACACATTTTATATTTCCTATCATACATTGGGATTTTTTGGTCTGCGCCATCTATCTGTTTCAAATTCCAATCGTTGTGCCAAAAGTCTCAATCTAGTTAAAAAGCAATTCTAAACTTATCGATGTTAATGTATTTAAGGTACAGTTGTAATCGAAAACTAGAGTACAAAACATAACTCTTTGCTCTTGACGATTCATTATCGTTTGACTGCCAATTCTGAATAAAAACGTCTCTAGTCTTTGTTTAACATACTTAATACATATGCTGCTCTCAACAACGGTGATTTATTCATGCTTCATTATAACCTTATTATTGTAAAATAGTCTGTATGTTTTTTGCGCATGAGTTGTGTTAACGGTTAAATTCTAAGTCCCTACACATTACGTCATACATTTTCCGTATATATTTCGTTGGTTCCGACTGAATGATGTTAAGCCAATATTTGATAACATTGACTAATATTTTAGTTCTGAGACTAGTTCTGCCGAGTTCAATATATATAAAATTGTTTTCAGTTTGATCGTACACCAAATAAATTCTTGCAAAAAGCTAAAATGTATCCTTTCTAGTTTAAAGCTGTCATTTAATCCCCAAACCTCCGATCCATAGTTTAAAATTGGCAAAACATGTGTATCAAATAAATAGAGTTTATGTCTCCATAAACCTAATTCCAAAGAGGATTCTTTCTTGTTTACTTAAAATTTCTAAGTACCTGGTACGATATTTTAAAGATTATATGGAATTTATTTGGTGTAAGATATGTCGATATGATTAATATGTGCATTCTTATAATATTAATATAGGATATGGTATTCCTTATAAAGTTAAGCTATGTGTAGAGCCAGCCAGAGTTAGAATATCAGTCATATCCGGATGAAGGCCCTTTAGCTTAACACAAGTACCATTTTTGGTATCAGATAGTAATAAAGGATCAACTATCTTAGCTTCGTGTTTGCTGTACAACGCATCACTATGTTTATGTTGTGTCACATCTGTTCGTAATTCTGTTACTAATTCAGCCGTCGTACTATCCTTACGAGATCGGATTTGGGCCAGTAACGCAAGAATACTGCCAACTATCACAGTGACTCCTGAAATAAAACAGAATATAGCCATTTAATATTGTTTATAAATTCATCATAGAAATAGTTATAAGTGTTATAGAATCACCAATTGTTAACGTGTTAAATATACAACTGTGATAATGTAATATACAGTATTAAGCAATTCTAAATTATATCACATTTTATGAGAAAAATATTCTTCGTTGTGTAACTTTAGTTTCTAATTACATACATGGATTAGTTATAATAACTAATCCGGTATAAACCACACATATACGAGGATGAACAAAACATGTTTAATTACTCCTTGAAAGAGTGTCTAAACAATTCAAAAGTGGTTCGAATCAAACCGCGTCTTAACCCTTTCCCACATACAAAGTGTTTACATCAGAGGACTTTGAACACATCTAAGTAAATTATCTTTATATTAAAGTATTGATATGACATAAGCCTTAAACATTGTGGCAAAAGTAGAATTGCTCTGTATAGGGGTGTGCAAAAAAAGAAAACGTTACACAGATTGTTTAATAAGAAAACAAACATGAATTTGAAAACTAGAATAAAACAATATAAGTTCAACCTGCTCCAATATAATGCAGAAAGATAGTTCAGAACACAATTATTGAGCATATGACACAAATTAACCTATTTTCCCAACAAAAGTTTGGATTCATGAAAGGAAAACATGTCCACTACAGCAACTAGAGGCAATGGAAGATTGGACAGAGGCCAATGACAATGGTGAAGAGCTTTACATTATATGATACGACTTCATGAAAGCATTCGACTCCTTACCACATAACAATTTACTTCTTAAACTTGAAGCTCATGGAATAACTGGAAAAGTGCACAACTGGATCAAAGACTTCCTATGAACACAAATGTTTGCCATCAATTATATACACCAAGACCAATTCCAGTGATAAAAGGAGTACCACAATGAAGTGTTCTAGGACCTATCATATTTCTCATGTATATCAATGGCATACATGAAGTTGCAGAAACGGTGGTAAATAAATCGTCGACGGCACGAAAAATTACAGTGTAGTTAACTGTCAAGAGGATCAGGAGAAGCCCCAGAGAACCACAGACCAATTTAGCGACTGGTCACACACATGGGATCTAGAATTTAATGCAAAAATGTTAAACACTATATCTTGGAAAATAACCTGAAACGGACAACTATTTTATGAAGAACAGGGTCCGTAGTGAACAAATAAAGAATGTTGAAGAAGAAAAAAGCTATTGTCGAAAAAAATCTAAAATTTAATTCTCACATTAAAAAAATGATGAAAATCGCAAACAGGAACCACGGACTATTATTCAGAACCTGTAACTATATTCCTACATCTCTTGTAAATAGTTGAATAAATATGTGAGCACTGTACGGTCACCCTACATAAGAAAACATCAAACTGTCAATGACAGTCAAACATCAAACTGTCAATGTCCAAAGAAGTGCAAAGAACTACTTTCCAACATACACTTCATTCCGTATCAAGAAAGATTAAATACCTAGGCTTCCCAAAGCTAGAATTCAGATGACATGCTACAGGCATCCGAAATATTAAATAAATATGACGTAACATCTGAAAAGGACTTTCTAAGCATACCGCAATACACACACAAGAAAGAGTAAACATTATTTAAAACAACACACCAAGAACAGACCTGAGGAAAAATACATTCAGCATGAGAATATTCGGTCCATTGAATTCACGACCTAATACAGTTGTAACGGCACCAAGATGTAGTTGCAATGCCTACAAAAGCTGAATCAACAAAGATTGGAGCAACCACCAGTCCGAATTCAATCCACGCCGATTCATAAATACTATAAACAAAAGAGATGGGCTGACAGAAGCAATAGCCTTTCCAGCGGTCTCGGTACAGTTAGATTGCAGAGGCGTCCAAAAGCGTCCATATGTAAGATAGGGTTACTACATATGAGCCATTCAACGAGAAAACCAACATTGTGGACTCTGCTTATAGTATCGACCCGAATCAGCCTAAGCATTCCGTGCAGGCTTACCCGCATTGACACTTACCCGCATTGACACTTACCCGCATTGACACTTACCCGCATTGATACTTACCCGCATTGACACTTACCCGCATTGACACTTACCCGCATTGACACTTACCCGCATTGACACTTACCCGCATTGACACTTACCCGCATTGATACTTACCCGCATTGATACTTACCCGCATTGACACTTACCCGCATTGATACTTACCCGCATTGACACTTACCCGCATTGATACTTACCCGCATTGATACTTACCCGCATTGATACTTACCCGCATTGACACTTACCCGCATTGACACTTACCCGCATTGACACTTACCCGCATTGACACTTACCCGCATTGACACTTACCCGCATTGATACTTACCCGCATTGACACTTACCCGCATTGACACTTACCCGCATTGACACTTACCCGCATTGACACTTACCCGCATTGACACTTACCCGCATTGATACTTACCCGCATTGACACTTACCCGCTTACCCGCATTGACACTTACCCGCATTGACACTTACCCGCATTGACACTTTTCGCCTCCTGTGGATTTTCTGTTTCAGGAATCACTACTCTATCTATCCCCCCTTAGACGGAATGTGTCGGCCGGATCAGTCTGCGCGGACAGCGCAGGCTGATCTGGTCGATACATTACGCAGATATATTGATATGAGCCGTTCCACGAGAAAACCAACATTGTAGACTCTGCGTAAAGTATCGAACCGAATCAGCCTAAGCATTCCGTGCAGGCTTACCCGCATTGACACTTTTCGCCTCCTGTGGATTTTCTGTTTCAGTTCTGATTACTCTACACCTCTATACCCGTGGGACGGAATGTGTCGGCCCGGATTAGCCTGCGCGGATCTGGTTCGATACATAACGCAGAGTCCATAATGTTGGTTTTCTCGTGGAACGGCTCATATATGTAGATTATCGTTATGCTAATCCAACTATATCGAGTATACATCTTTGTAGTAAACGTCGCGTCGTAATCATCGAATATCACTTTAATGTCCTCATTAGCAGATGAGTAGAAATGTCCAGTAATTGTCGAAAAATATTTCATCTATAAAACAGATATTTTCGTCTTAAATTGTATCAACCATTTTGTATTGGAATGAGAATGCCGCGATGGCCCTGTAACGCTATATCAAATATAAAACAGATATTGTCGTCTTAAATTGTATCAAACATTTGGTATTGGAATGAGAAGGCCATGATGGCCCTATAACGCTATATTAACTATAAAACAGTTATTGTCGTCTTAAATTGTATCAACCGCTTAGTATTGGAATGAGAAGGTCATGATGGCCCTGTAACGCTATATCAAATATAAAACATATATTGTCGTCTTAAAGTGTATCAACCATATGGTATTGGAATGAGAAGGCCGTGATGGTCCTGTAACAAAATTCACGAAATCTTTTGAAACCTGTCAGTCCGAAAGCTCATTTTTCATTTGTTTCCTTCTTTGCTCAACCAATTATTGCATGAATACGTGTCAGTCCGAACTAATTGTTGTCAGTCAGGACTGAAGGACTGACGACTTTCGCGTAGACTGCTGTAATACTATATCAAATATAAAAAATATATTTCGACTTGCTTAAAGCAGAAATGAGGCAACAAGCGTGTCCACAATATTTTTTCATATATTAGATCTAGTCCAAAAATGGTGGTAGGACCCATATTTATACTTCGCCTTAATATCAAAAAGGCAACTATCCTGACAAAGTTTCATCATTCTTGTGTAAAGATTGTGGCATCAAGTGTGTTTGCATGACTTGGCCTTGTGATCTTGTTTTTTTTACCTGTCATGACACATATTCGAACTTGTCCTAGACATTCATAAAACAAATAACTTGACAAAGTTTAAACTAAAATTAAAGTTTGATAACGATTATATAACAGCTAGGCCTCTATAGTGTACAGAAGTTAAAAGTGTTGACGACGGGCGGACAATACTTTGATAATCAATTAACTAAATAGAGAATTAACGACATCATCTTCACAGAACTAGGGTCTTTTCGACAGATAATCAGCTATCTACGTGTAGATCAATAGTAAGCAATCCTTCATGATAAATCAGTGCATATGTTACGAGTGTAATTGACCCCGGGGGTTGATCCGTATCCTCGACATGATCATTGGTTCTTCTCCGGGTTTAGTCATCGAGCGGTTACCGTTTTTTTAGATGCATACATAAAAGTTTAAGTTGGACATACGTACATGCACCACCGGGCAAGACATCAACTGATTGTAGATATGGGTTTATTGGTAAAGTTAATTGCAACTGAGTGATAATAAACCCAGAAAGTGAATCCGACAAGGCTACATTTAATGGTAAAGCTGTAAGGAGAAACTCATATGTTATATAGCAGCAAAACTTCAAAAGAAAGAGATATAATTTTACCTGCGAATACAAAACTAGATGTATATGAACTCGACTGGCTGTAGAGGGCACCTGAAATACAGTTTAATGGATAGCATTACACAACATTCACCTCACATATGATAAACGATCCGTAGAGTCAAACTTTTGTTAACAGTCACCTCTAATATGCAGCCATCCTGTATGAAGCAGTCACATTTAGATTAACCATACAGTGTCTTCTTTATTTCATTTGCATTACACAGCAATATGTGTTCGGCTACCAAAGTTTGACCCTTCCCTAAACTTGCGTGCAATCAGTGTCAAATTGGCCTGTAAAAACATGAACGTGCGACCGAATTATGTTATTCACTGTTCAATTCCAGTTTGATGTATTGTTTTAAACCGTCTTCGGCATAACTCCAGTTAAATCACGGTGATAGTTCGACCATTCCTGATCCCTAGGCAAACAGCCGAGATCTACGCGTCAGGCAATGAGTCTTATTAACAGGCACTCCATCATGACAACAGGTACTCTACATATGAGCCGTTCCATGAGAAAATCAACATTATGGACTCTGCGTAATGTATCGACCAATATCTGTCTACGCAGTCCGCGCAGGCTAATCCAGGCCGACACATTTCGTCTCAGGTAGGTAGAGGTATAACGTAATGATTCCTGAAACAGAAAATCCCACAGGAGTCGAAAATAATCCGTCCGGGTTCGCCTGCGCGGCATGCTTAGCCTGATCCAGATCGTCCACTATGTTGGTTTTCTCGCGGAACGGCTCATATAGTTGTGTAGGTAGTCATGTTTTCACACCTCTCTATGTTAGGTCATCATCAACAGGGAGCACAATTCAAATGAAAAGGATTGATGTCCCTTTTATGTTTTATCCTCGTTTTTTTATGACACCGATGTAGTTCTTTAATCATATTTATATTTTTTATTATGAATACATGACTTGTTTTAATGTGTTTGTTATGTTTTTCATTATACCGGGGGGGGGAAATAACTGAAAGACATAAAATACGACTTTAATATGCTAGCTTGAATTGAATATTCACTTCTATCACTTTAACTAAACCGGTCTGTGTTCCATATCATCATAAATAACAGCACTGCATGTATATACAATACTCGTTACGTGTCATCTGTCGCATATTAAGGACATCAGAATGTCAGTTTAGATAATAGAAACATAGAACATTAACTGACAACGACGGTAAAACCAGGCCCCGAAACTATAAAAGTCTGACAACGTTCTGATCTCTTTACTCCAACTATGACTTGTAATTGATCAAGCAGTGAATTTAATACATAGTGCGTTTTTATAGTTTAGGAACCAGATGAAATGAGAAGGGAATAAAACACGCAAAATCCAAGTTATCCTGTTCTTGGGTTTACACTATATGCGTCACTGCATGGGAACAGATATAAGTTTACACTATATGCGTCACTGCATGGGAACAGATATAAATTTACACGATATGCGTCAGTGCATGGGAACAGATACAAGTTGGCATTCCTCAACAATGTATGATAGGATATGCCTGTACACCTCATGTTGGCATTTCTCAACAATGTAGGATCGGATCAGCCTATACACCTGCTCCATATTATCAGTATCTACACACGTTAACAGAAGGGTCTACACTGTTCACAAAAAAAAACCATCTCGGGCATTTTCCCATGCACAGATTCATATGTAAAATGTATATTCGAGTATATATATATATATCAAAACGCGTAGAATCGCCAATATCAAAATATATTTGTAAGAATTATTATACCTAATCGGTTATGGCATTATTACCCTATAATTTTCTAACTAAAACTAGACATGCTAACAGAGCTCTAGATGAGACTGGTGTATTTCATGTTCTAAAATCCTTATGTGACCCGTAAACCGGATGTTGTTGTTACGCAAAAGAATTGCCTCAATGAGACGAGTATTGTGGGGTACCTACGACATAGGGTTTATTTGGGTTATAAGAAAAATACTGTATGGTAAAGACCAGTTTCTCCGTCTTAGCTAGTGCCGTGAAACTTACTTGCGATGGGTGGTCCGCTACCAAACGCCAGGCCAGCGAAGAAATATTCTAGTCCATGGGCGGCTGCTAGCTTTCGTAATCCTAAAATACCTAAAGCTATCGATGCCATGAAACCATTCGGTCCACCTGTTAGCAACCCAATAGAGATGGCAAAACAGTAGTTCGCTCCCGTCAAATGACCATAGAATGGAAATGTCAACACTAAAATGCCGGAGATTGCTAATAGTATTACATGTACAACGAGATTATTTATTCGTGAACAGTTCACGGAAAAAGCACCAAGAAATCTGCCAATCGTATTGCATGCACCAAATAATGTCATAATTAGGGTAATTTCACCCGATCCCGAACCTTGCAGTAACATGTAGTTCGGTAAATGCATCTGACAGATGGCCAACATAAAGTTCCATGTGAATGTGCTGAACAGAAACAGAATAAATGTAACATCTGTTAACATTTCAACATGGAACAGATCGTTGAGCTGTAACATATAATCTTGTATACATGTTAACACGTTGTCTATCTTTATTGTTCCAGATGAAGTACGGGCAGTGAACGACTTGTCAGCTGCCTTGTGTCGCTGTGTTTTAAGTTCTAGAGATGATGGCTTGCAGAGCATTCCGATGACACACATGTGAAGGTTGAATCCACTCAGAATCATAAATCCTCCTTTGATGCCATATTCTTTAAATATCACTAAAGCCATCGGTGTTGCGAGAAACATGCCAGCACCGAATACTGCAGCTGCTATGGAAATCACAAAATGGCGTCGTTTTTCAAAATAATATGAAAGAATTATTCCAAGTGGTATTCCGACTAAAGTATTCCCGATACCTGGAAAAAAGGAATTGTACTTTCACATGAAATGAGTCAAGCTATTAAGATACGTTTTGTTCGCAATCGTACAATTTAACTTACGTCTGAAGACCTCATTTGTACTTCGTCCTATGAAACAGTCTAAAATTGCATCTGGCTGCCTAAAAAGTGCCATTCATGAGCCGTTGTAGCGCACTGGTGTATTACCGGCTCGACATTAACGGTTGCCCAAATATCTTTGATAACACTCAGTTATAAGTGATCAAGAGAAATAAATTTATTTTGCATCCAGAAGTGCCGGGGTTTTAAAAAGTGTTTAGACCATTATATTTGAGGTGTTACGGAACTTCAGTAGTTCGGACATCACCCTTCAATTAAACGAATCTTCGTGTCCCTTTTGAAATATAATTGATTCATTTAGAAGTTTGTCTTACATAAATTGTATAAGACTGGACATAATTAGAATATGAACTACATTCATCTTTTAAATGTCAATATTGTGTAATATATTCCCACTTCTTTTTGCAAAATAATTTAAAACCTCACCTCCAATTATTCCATGTGTTAAAATGAGCATATTAACACTGCTTGTAAAAGAACTTAGTACACCTGACGAAGCCATTAACAAACCACCAATCACTATGGATGTTCTACATGTGAATCGACTGGCAAATGCACTGGCGAACGGCGCTGAAAGTAAGCAGAACTTGTTTCAATTGGACAGCAATTCAAATTCATCAAAATCTCGAAACATATTTTTATGGGAGTTATATCTTCTGTCAAATGACTGATAACTTATTATCTTTGATTAGAGTATATTAATTCGTTTATCAATCAAAGGGGAAAAAAATCTTATTTAAGTTTTCTATATTATTTTCAAACATTTTCACCCCGGATTTTGACCATTAGTCCGCTATTTGACTGTTTAAATGAATGTGTTATATGTTTGTGGTATGTTGGGCATATTTGACCTTTTTCCAGAATAAATTCTATCTATCTATCTATCAATATGTCATTTTGAGACTTGGGCTAAATTAAAGCAATAATAGAGAAAATGTACTTATTGTGAGCAATCACACCTTATCTACATTGTTGGCCTGGGGCTTACCCCTGGTCATAGTAGTTATACCATTTTTTCCGGAGTTGGCACCCTGACAATTATTGTTAGCACCAAACAACGCATGAGAAAAGTGCGCGAGCAAAATAGTTCATCATGGATTAAACAAAACTGCATTTACAAGGTTAGGATCTCCCCCATAAATATCATTTTAATGTTGTTGGAACATCAGTGAAAAACTTAAGGCGTGAGTACTCCAACATAAGTTAAAGAAATGCTTTAGAAATTAATGCGCCGAGGTCAAATAGGGACGCTCTTAACATTATTAACGTAGCGAAGAGGAACGGAAAAAAAGAAAGAAGTCACGTGAAATATACAGTGGCGGATTAACCGAGGGGCGAAAAATTAATGGCAAACAAAGATAAAGCGTGGCAAATGTATTGGCGGATTTAGCGGGGGCCCATAGGACCCGTGCCCGACTCCCCCGAAAGAAGTCACGTGAAATATACACTGGCGGATTAACCGGGGCTGTAGGGCCCGTGCGTCGAAAAATCCAACCTTCTAGCAGCCCCCAAGTTTGGTTTTGTTTTCCGACTGTTGAGTGTACAGACTGGATCATATTGTATTGTTTCAAGATATTGCGTCACGACACTCCATCAATATTTCATGATACATGATACTATATGAATACGCTGCTGTCGCCCCCTGCATACGTTTAGACGATTTCAGGACGGGCTTTAATCATTTTTGCCAGGAAGGCCAAAGATTCTGCAAACAGCAAAGAAGCGATTCCCTTCAAATTTGTTATATTTGCTATTAATGTTAATAATATTATAGCATTACGATTAATTCGCCGATGTTGATAAATTTAGTATACTAGGTATAAGTAGATATCATTGACCTGCTACAGACTGCTGTACAGGGATATATGTTATTATAACGTCCCTGTTGTTTAATCAAATTTATGATTTGTTTTAATAAACATGTTTGGATAAATTGCACACAATTCAAATTTAACGCAAATATAATACATAACAAGGGCGATGAGCATATCAATGTTGTTAAGTATATTTAAGTTCTGTGAAACATCTGGTATACTGAAATTAACGTACGATATTTAAAACATACCCAGAAGACAATATATCGCCGTATTCAATGTCCCCACTAAAGACGTTTTCACCTTGTCGTCATGGTAATGTTCCAGCAGTGCCACATAAACAACTCCGACAGTGAAAAATGATGTTGAAAACATCATCAAACCAAGGTACGTGGCTGCCATGACAACCCATGCCCATCCCTTATCGATGTCCCCACCACCACTGCCAGGCGCCATAATAACCTTTGAACAACGTGTTGATTGTTTAATTCAATCCTGTGAGATACATAAATAAAGTACAATCAAACTTGTGTTAGAGGTCACCTCTGTTAAGCAGCCAACCTGTATTAAGCAGCCAACCTGTATTAATCATCCACCTGTGTTCAGCAGTCACATGTTGACCCCTGGATGGCTGCATAATATAAGTTTCACTGTAGCAAGAACTAAGCTTCCCACTGTGTTCTCAACGTAGGTATTCCTCAATGTATTATAGAGTCGTCAGAAACAGTATTCCGTTATTTGCAAACTTTCATTTAAATTACCAATATCGAAGGTATAATATTTTGTTACAATCGCGTAAATGAAATAAAACAGTAAATACAGTATATAAGCGCATTTCATCTTCGTGATTTCGTGTATAGAATAGTACAGATTGACACTCAACTATAAACAAGAGGGCCATGATGGCCCTGGATCGCTCACCTTAATTATACAATGTACTGCAATGCAAAACACATCAAGACAATTATTCTGAATGCAACCTCCACAGTGTTAACAATACTTTCCTTCATTTGGCCTAGTGATCTATATTTTTTACCTGATATGACCCATATTCCAACATGGACTAGATATCATCAAGACAACATTCTGACTAAGTTTCAACTTGCTCAAAGTAAAAATGCGGCCTCCGGAGTTTGAACAATATTTTCCTTTATTGACATAGTTTCTGATCCAATATAACCCATATTTGAACTTGACCTAGATATAATTCAGACAAACATTCTGACCAAATTTTAAGCTGCTGAAGCAAACAATGCGGCATCCAAAGTGTTCACAAGATTTTCCTTCAATTTGATCTAGTGACCTAGTTTTTGATCCAGCATGACCCATATTCAAACTTGGCCTACATATCATCAAGAAAAACATTCTGATAAAGTTTTATCATGCTGAAATTAAAAATGCAGTATCCAGAGTGTTAACATGATTACCCTTCAATTTGGTCTAGTGACCTAGTTTTTAACCCGGCATGACCCATATCCGAACTTGGCCTAGATATCATTTATACAAACATTCTGACCAAATTTCAAATTGCTGAAGCAATAAATGCAGCTTTTACAGAGTTAACAAGATTTTCCCTCAATTTGGCCTAGTGACCTAGTTTCTGATCCAATATGACCCATATTTGAACTTGAACTAGATATCTTTAAGACAAACATTCTGACAAAATTTCAAGCTGCTGAAGCAAAAAATAGTTTTTGACCCGACATGACCCATATTCGAACTTGGCCTAGATATCATTCAGCTCAATATTATGAACAAATTTCAAGCCGCTGAAGCAAAACATGCGGCTTCTACAGAGTTAACAAGATTTTCCCTCAATTTGGCCTGGTGACCTAGTTTCTGACCCAATATGACCCATATTTGAACTTGACCTAGATATATTTAAGACAAACATTCTGACCAAATTTCAAGCTGCTGCAGCAAAAAATGCGGCATCAAAAGTGTTAACAAGATTTTCTTTCAATTTGACCTAGTGACCTAGTTTTTGACCCGGCATAACCCATATTCAAACTTGACCTAGATATTTTTAAGACAAATATTTTGACAAAATTTCAAACTGCTGAAGCAAAAATTGCGGCCTCTGGAGTGTTAACAAGATTTTCCTTCAATTTTACCTAGTGACCTACTTTTTGACCCAACGTGACCCATGTTCGAACTTGACCTACATATCATCAAGACAAACATTCTGATAAAGTTTCAATATGCTCAAGTTGAAAATGTGGCCTCCAGAGTGTTAACAAGATTTTCCTTCAATTCGACCTAGTGACCTAGTTTTTGACCTCATATCGCCCAGTTTCAAACTTGTCCAAGATTTTATGGAGTTGAACGTTCTGATAAACTTTCATGAAGATTGGATGCAAAATGTAGCCCGTAGAGTGTTAACAAGCTCAAATGTTGACGATGGACGACGGACGACGGACGCCGGACGGACGACGGACGCCGGACGGACGCCGGACGGACGCCGGACAAAATGTGATCACAATAGCTCACCTTGCACTTCGTGCATAGGTGAGCTAAAAACGAGAGGACCACAGTGGCTATGGGTCTGGGTCGCTCACCTGAGTTAAGTCAACCACATAGTCAATGGCAATAACTCATTTTGCGGTCAGTTAAGCAAATACTAGTATTAACAAGATTTCTCCTCAATTTGGCCTAGAGACCCTGTGTTTGACCCGACATGACCAATATTCGAACATGGCCTAGATATCATCAAGAAACTCATTCTGACAACATGATCAAAATAAAAAATACTGCTTCCACAATGTTTACAAGATGTTTCTTCAATTTGGCCCAGTGACTTTGTTTCTGACTAGACATGATCGATATTCAAATATTGCCTTGATATAAAAACAAACACCAATTCAAGCAAAGTTTCAACATGCTCAATTTAGAAATACAGCTCCCAGAGTGTTAACAAGATTTTCCTTCAATTTGGCATTTGACCTAGTATTTTACCCAATATGGCCCATATTCGAAATTGGCATAATATCATCAAGACAAACATTCTGACCAAGACAATTATTCTGACAAAACTTCAACATGCTCAAGATAAAATTGCGGCTCCCAAAGTGTAAACAACATTTGCCTTCAATTTGACCTTGTGACCTATTTGTTGTCCGGATATGACCACTATTTAAACTTGGTCTAGCTATCATCAAGATAAAAAGTTTGAAGTTTCAAGCTGCTGAAGCAAATAAAGCGTTTCCTATCTAGAGTGTTATTAAGATTTCTCACATTTGGCGTATTGACCTTCTTTTTAACGGAACATGACCCATATTTGAACTTATCCACAATATCATCAAGACAATTAGTCTGACAAGTTTTCAACATGAGTAATTAAATATTTTCTCCATTTGTCACCATGTTTTCAACTCTTTTCCGTTGTTGTTCTTTCATTTAAAGTGATTTTCTGCTTTTTTGCCTAAACGTTTTCAAAGTCAGCTGCTGCAAAACGAGCAATTTCTCTATTTGTCACCATGTTTTCAACTCTATTCAATTATTGTTCTTTCATTTGAAGGGATTTTCTGCACTTTTGCCTAAACCTTTTCAAAGTCGTCTTCTGCAGATTTGTGATTTGTGGGAAAGGGTTAATAGGAAATGGCGGGAGCTTTTTTTGCAGTTTCTTATTTTTTTCTTTTAAACAATGATCAGACTGTAGTAAGGCGTATGTTGATCTTTATCTACACAAGGATGACATTATTATTTACAGACATTCCAAAGGTCGGATTTGTTCTGACGCGGAACATTTTCGGTTAAGGTCAACTAGCCGTTTAAACACGGGAATTCTCGTTTTACCTAGTTATCCGTTTGTTTTGTCCAGACAAGGCATAGGTTACACCATATATGTCTAGCGACACGATACTCAAATCACCGTGTATAGCCGTACATCCATAGTGTTCCAATCTTAACAAGACGGATGTTTGATGCAAAGCATCAAAGAGAAGCCGCAATATTTCGTTTCACATGAAGAAATAAGAAAAAAGATCATTTAAATCCACAAACATTAGAACAATTTAATCTGTAGTCAGTAAGGCTGATATCGATTATTGAAGATATAAGTTTTATGTAGGATATTTAACCTGGCAGTGTCTATGTTTTAAGTGAATTAGATAATTTAGAGTTAAGCTGATCATAAAAAGTGACATATAATACTAAAGATAAATGGACAAGAGGTTATGATAAATTTAAATTAGTACCAAAAACAATCAACTATTTATCACGCCCTGTTATGATAATGTTTTATCAAATAATGCTGACACACAGAAAATCTGTTTTTCGTTTGTATCGGTAAGTCATGATGGATAAGGGTTTCCCACATAAAACAAATCTGCAGTAGACGACTTTGAAATTATCAAGTAAAAAAAATCTCTATAAATGATCGAATGATAATTGAAAAGTGTTGAATTAGTGTGGCAAATGCAGATATTGCTCATTATGAACAATTTCTCCTTTTGCCACAATGATTTCAATGATGTTTACTCTGACAGACTTTAAAATCATCAAGTACAAAACATAGAAAATCTCTATAAATGATAGTAAGATAATTGAATAGAGTTGAAATTATTGTGGCAAATTGAGCAATTGAAAATCAAAGCTGTCGGATTACAAACGCACAATCTCGAGTTGACGAAACTGATGTGAACTCGTGTCGTGATTAGCATTCAGAAAATCAAGTAAACGTATTTCTATGTACACGTAATCCGAAAGACTGACAATAGCTGCAGCGACTTTTGAAAACATTGTGACAAAATGAGAAATTGATCACGAGGAAGTTATCCTTTTGCTACAATGTTTTCTACTTTATGTTAATAAATTATACCTTCATTTAGCAAGATGTTCCAATTTTTACTTAATGTGCTACGTATAAGGGAAAGGCTTAACATAGGAACTAGTTTCAAATTTTTTGAAAACGTTAAACCAGTGCTTGAAAATTTACTTGAATTTATTTCTCAAACTGTAAATTTACCAGTTGATATAAGAGTTGAAATGCTGTCTACATTTACAGTGATAAGTTAAATACAGATCAGTTAATCCTATCACACTTTGTTTGTAAGGACCAGAAGATTTCATTTCATTTAAGTTTTCTGGATGTTCACATCGCATCCGTGATAAAACATGTTGTTGGCAAGGCAAAATACACCGATATCGTGTTTACCGCGATATTCATGAAATGTCGAACTGCAACAGCGAAAAAGAACGGAATTGATCTTGAAACAGATATTTCTGTGGTTTAAATATTTTCATGTCTGCATTTTGCGATGACAATTGTACTCAAAGTTAACTTTGAATCCAGTATGTATACTGAACATGAAAGTCAGATTAAAAAGCAAAGCAAATGAAAAATGTATGTGAAATTGCGATAAAAATGAAAATCTATAAATAGACTATAGATGAATGGTACTGTCTTTTATTTTAGCTCTTAACTCGATTCGGGAACCAGAGTCGCCGCTTATGACATTTACACACTAGACCAAATTGAGATCGGTTTAAAACGCGTTGGTGAATACGGATTAAATCTAAAACGTGAACTAAATATTAAGATTTAGATTTAGACAAATATCTAAATTGAAAAGTTTAATGAATACGGGACGAGGCTTCTTCGTCTAATTACTGCGTAATATATCATAGCATGTAATTTTAAGGAACCAGACTACATTGACAAATTCAATAGAAGGGTTCTCTAATTTACTGTCTAGAGTAGGTACAGTATGAATTTTGCTTAAATAAAAATGTACATACATTCAATTAATATACTGGCCTTTGTCTTTTGTTTTTAATTTGTAAAACTTACACATGTATATAGAGTGTAAAAAGGATGTTTTAAAAGTCATTACCTTAAATTAATGTACTTAGAAAGGACAAAGAGAAATCAAGATATTTGGTCACGCTGGCAGGTCTAAATATTAAAAGAATCCCTACAGGAAGCCGCCTCCTGGCGGCTTCCAATAAAACCAGATCTTAACTTCGCTGCAATAGCGAACGAGAGTATTGATCTGATGGCTTCCTATTACAAGTCGTCTCGTATTGACCTTTGCATCAGCCTATCAAATTGTCGCAATCCAAATCGTTAAGTATCAACCAGGCGAATAATACATGTAAATAAACGATAAAGATAAGCAACCAGGGAAATAATACATGTAAATATTTCAATAAACGTAATGTCACCGGAAAGGTTGGCCGAGTCGAGCTCCGAATTACCAACTCCTAGTTTAATAGCCCACATGGTTACATACTGTGTGCTATCGCTGATCGTCTATTTAAAAAGAGGCTTACAGTTTAATATGCCTGGTGTTGTAATGGTAAAACGTCCGCCTCGCGTGCGTGAGGTCACAGGTTCGATCCCCGGCCGGGACGTTCAAAATACTTGAAAAGGTGTTGTAATGACTGACCTCCTTGGCGCTTAGTGTAGCAGAGTTAGCATTAAGACGGACGTGCTGGTGTCAGGATAAATGGCCCAGTGTAGTACTGGTTACTTATCCAGGAAACGCCGTTATATAACTTGATGCAAGCGAAATAACACACCAAGCAATTAACAGTTTCCAGGAAACACACCAAGCAATCAACAGTTTCCAGAAAACTAAAGCTTTGCGAGAATGATTATAATCGTAGATATAAATCTGCCTGTGGTTCCATGTTAAATAATACAGCTAAAATTCAATACACTGGTACAGTGGTAGAGTGGTAGAGCGTCCGCCTCTCCAGGTCCCGGGTTCGAATCTCGTAATGAGCGGGTTCCGCCTTTGGGATTTTCCCACGCAAACGGCGCGAGTACAGGTTCTATTTCCAGAAAGCAGACACCGAGCGTAATTTATATAAGCTTTAAAAGCTTGTTTCGCAATCGATTTAAAATAAATAAGTTAAAAAATGATACACATATATACTGACTTTTTAGAAGTAATTTTAAACGTTCAATGTCATTTTTTACGAACAATACGGGGACTGATCAAGCTGCGCAAATAGATCAGGATTAGTCAATCAACCAGCCATTAAATACGTTTTCCAATGCACCGCTGTATTTGGTTACGGTTCCTTGTCCTAAAACGAGTCGTATAAACCTAATACAACTCTTTTAAATATTAAACACATTTGCAGCAGACGACTTTGAAAACATATCGGAAATCTAACAAAAGTCTACATATACTAAAGAATAATTATTGAACTGGGTTGAAAACATTGTGGCATAAAAAAAAGATGAGCAATTTTACCTTTTGCCATCTTGTTTTTAAATTTCGTCTGCTGCAAATGCGTGTATATGTGGGAAAGGGTTAAATATCAAACAAACAACCCTAACCCTAACCCTTAGAGCCGCTATACAAATCAAAGTACTGAAAGTACTCATGGTATAATTGCTTTGGTTTAAGCAAGTGATTGATGTTTAACGCCTTTCTTAACAGTTTCTCAGTCATATCACGGCAGCCAGTTCACTTACTTATGTGTTTCCTGGATTTCTCACACCAGTACAACACACAACATTCTTTCCAAGGAACTGGCTGCTTTTCCACATAGACTAAAGCCCATTGGTGAAAGACAAATGATGCAAGTTGCATTGACTTTTGTCAAATGGCGGAAATAATGTTGGCCGAACCTGGATTCGAACTTGCGACACCTGGGTTGACAGCCTTCGTCGCTACCGACCGAGCTATTGGGGCTCGGCTTTGGTTTAAGCAAGGAGGGACAAACATGAATAAGAAGATGTTCATATAGACACTTTTATTAAAAAAATAACTGAACATGCCATTTTGGTTTAATTTAAAGAAAAATACAAGATATCAAAATTCTATTGTCAAATAATAAGTGATTTTGAAAAATGTTTCAACTTGCTTATTACAAGAAACTTGAAACTTATTCAAGATCAATTGTTTTTTAAGTATCCTTTTTGCAATGCAATCTATAATTTATGGTAGTGAACAAAGCTGCAAAATTCTATCCTCAAGTTACAAGTGAATTTGAAGACCTTTTTTAACTTGCTCATTACAAGCAACTTGAAAACTTCTTCATACTCACTAGTTTTTGTATCGAGGAAAGTATAAAAGAAATCCTTTTTACAACACAATAACCAAATCATTGACATATAACAAGTAAATATGGAGGAGATTCTTCAACTTGATTATTACAGGCAATATGAGAATGTCTTTTTTTTTTAAAAAAAAGAAATGGTTTTATAACACAATATCAACTCTCTTTTGAAATAATTGGTAATTTTGGAAGATTTTTCACTGTTTGTATGGAGCAAAGTTTTATGAGCTGTGAAAAATAATATAAATAAAAAACATAATTTTTCACAAGTTAGTTTTTTTAAGATGGTCATTGTAATGTTAAGTAATAATTGACTGCAGGAGGATTTTCGAGCAGATGACGCGTTTCTGGTTGCAACAAATGTAATAGATACATATTGAAGATGGCGACACTGAAAATTAACAAAGGAACAAACATAAAGAAAAGACACGCCACACATTGCAATTACATTATTTCACTATGTCCGTCCTGTTTTAACTGTGTTTTATGTCATATATGCTTGATAAGCATTATCAAAGACATTTTACAAACTAGACATCATCACTAACCAGTAAGAATGGTTGTCAAGAACCTGAATTGTTCAACTTGCCTATTACAAGCAACCTGAAAACAACCTGGAAATCAAGTGTTTCATAACTTTTTCTTAATAATTAGTAAATGAGACAAATTGTTCTCACCTTGGTTACACCGTTATTTGAAAAAAGGCTTGTATTTACATTTGTTCATCTATCTTATTTATTGTGTATTACTTACTTATCTACTTTGTCCCCAGTGGGACACAAGGCCGTAATTATTGTATACAGGGCTCTCACTAGGCTCAAATTTTAGGGCGAAGTGACTTCTCCCTCCAGACAATTTAGGGCGAAGTGGGGAGACTTAGGGAGAAGTGATATTACTTGTGTCATTTAGAAAAGAACACATTAACTTAAAGTAAACAAAGATGAAATAAATCGCCGAAATATACATAACAATTCATAAGAGGACATCTTTTAATTATTTATTACTGTTTTCCGGTTTCTCCTTTAATTAATTGCACTCGTCAACTTACGTATTTCCTAGTTTGCGATCCGAACATTGTGTTCTAAAGTCGCCGAAATATAATTAATGAAGCTCGCCGTCCATTCCGAAATGGTGTCTGACGATTTGTAAATAAGCCTGTTGTAAGTATCGCAAACGACGTATATTCGTTTCGGGTTTGTGATCCGAACATTGTGTTCTAAAGTCGCCGAAATATAATTAATGAAGCTACATTGTGTTCGCCGATTCAGGCATTTCATAATGAAGTTCGTCGTTAGTGTAAAAAACAACACTTATATATAGGTTTTTTGTTAGTTGGAGGTATTGTCTTTTGATTGGTTAATTACGAATATTATGACACCCCCATGCTACAGCTATTATTATGAAGCCCCGAACAAAATTCTGATGTGTTTACAATTTCTCCATTTCTTAATTATTGAAGACGATTTTCTCCTTAAACGAAGAAAAGATTCATAAAATCATTTATATTATTGAAAGGGTTAAAAAATAATTCGACTTCAATCTCATTTACATCGGATACGTACTTAATGATTTTAAATGGGGCGCCATAATAGTTGATATGACTATATGGTGATTGGTAAACTGAAGAAGAACTCCTGTTTCACAAGTAGCAGCATATCTGACAAGCAGTAGAAAACCACCAAACATAATAGTAAATGTCTTTTTGATTGAATGTCAAGATAAATTCAACAGATGCTAACAAGCAGTAGAAAACCACCAAACATAATAGTAAATGTCTTCTTGATTGAATGGCAATTTTTTTGTTTTTTTTGTTTTTATTTACCCTCGCCGTGCAGAATTAACTATTTGGCGAGCAGACAAAGTTAGATACAAGGGAGTCCGGGTGCGATACCCTAGCTCTTTCCGAAAAGACCCCTTGGTTCTTTTACGTGCCCTGTGTATAGCACCGATACACGCGGGGTTATTTTTCCTGGAAGTGACCAGTACTTAACCCCTAGTTGAGTGGGAGACGCTTAAAAGCATCCCTTAAATTTCGAAAACCCGGACCGGGATTTGAACCCCAGACCTCTGGGGCAATATAGATGCTCTACACTTATGTACTATAGCAATACAATGACTTTCCCGCCTTCAGCTGGTATTCTGCTGTTTCTACGGCGTGTTATAAATATATAATTAAAGCAGGGTACCAGACGTGTATATTTCCAGGGCCAACACAGATAATGAATATGCATAAATTCTTAAATAGGTCAGATAAACAAACCCTTTCTATAACATGGGTCTTGACTACGGTTTTGCAGGTTTCGCTTAAAAAAGAACGTAGATCGTGTTTAAAAAAAAAAAGATGTGAAAGCCTAGCAAAATGTTTTACATGCGGTAAAATATGTTCAAAAAGGCTTTAGCATATGTTAAACTCTTCATTAGGTTCTCAACAATAGCGTGAATAAAACAAAACTAAAAAGGAGAAGGGTTCTTACGTCAACATTGCTACAGCCATGCATATTCATGAATTCTGTTCTGATAAACAAACCCTGTCTGAATCATGACTTTTAACTTTGTTAAAGCAAGTTTCGCAACAAAAAGAACTTTTATCGAAAATCTATATGCGAGTAAAACAGAACGTTTACGTATGTTATATATGCAGTAAAATATGTTTAAAGAGGCTTTGCGATTCGCATTGAAAGACTGTTGATGACGTTCTCAAAAATTGTCGGAATCAGACATACAGTACTGCGTTGGAGAAAAGGTTCAAACTTGAAACAGGGCCTGGTCGTATTTTACGTTGATTTGCGTAAGAATATTCTATATGTTATACATTCAAATATGATATTTACACTTGTTATTATCTATGACAAGCTTGAATAATCGCATATTGTTTTTACTTACTCTGTGTTTGCTGTTGTAACCATTCGTAATATTTAGTCAAACAAATTTGCACTATATTGTTGGTGGTGAAGGGCATATACATCACGTGACTTCAATCTCACCTTGACTATGGTATCGTTTGCGCATGTGCGCAACTATACCAATAAAGAGAGCTAGGTTGAAAGTAGAGCCGCTATACATATAGTTTCTGACATGCGTTGTATGAGCCGTTCCACGAGAAAACAAACATTCTGCACAATGTATCGACCAGATCAGCGTGCGCAGTCCGCCTAGGCTAATCCGGGCCGACACATTCCGTCTCAGGGGTATAGAGGTATAGAATAATAATTCCTGAAACAGAAAATCCACAGGAGGCGAACATTGTCTGTCCGGGTTAGCCTGCGCGGCATGCTTAGGCTGATCCGGGTCGATGCTTTACGCAGAGTCCACAATGTTGGTTTTCTCGCGGGGACGGCTCAATTAAATATGCCATGCGTATTGTGTAGTTGCACGGTGAATGGTCAGGAAGGATAGACCATATGCCTGGTCCAGCACTTAGTCGCCATTTTGACCTACGCGAAAAGATTAAGCTGTGTCGCGTTCAGAATCTCAACAAGCTACCATTACGATGCAACATTATTATATATTACTGCCTATGAAACGTCTATTTACCGCAATTCCATCATGATCGCAATGTAAAGTTGACATAAATTTGTTTGTTTGTGTTGATTTTACCTTTTACATTGACGGGGGGGGGGGGGGGGGGGGTTTAGGGAGATCGGGGTTCGATCCCCGGTCGTGGAGTCATGCGATTGTAGTTAAGGCTTTCCTCCCTGGTGGTCAGTGTTTCGGGGTAGTATAACAATTGATGTCCAGGTTTTTTTACAAATGGCGTGTAACCATTACATTGTCCTTATTCATACATTCATACAGGATAATCAGGGCTGCGGTTGCATGACACTAAAACGTGCCCTAGTGCATAAATACGACCGTTGTTCTAGATAAAATAAATTCAGTCATTACCGAAAACATACGATGTCTACACGAAACATAATTGATGTCGCTGTCAGCGTCTGTTGGACGCAAGACTGATTATGTACATGGTCATGAAAAAACCTAGTCCGCATCTCCATCATTCGAATAAACAGAAGACAATGTATCTTATAATGCTAGCGTCAACTATTCTAAAGAGCAATTTCTATTTATTTTTTCTACAACTCTGGTCAAATTGTGTGCGTTCCACTTTCATGTTTGTTTATTATTGTATGGGATTATATGGGTTGATGTTCATGAAATCGTTTACAAGGACAGTTAAAGACCATGATAAACAAGCAGTAAATACACAGATAGCGAGTAAATACACAGATAGCGAGTTAATACACAGATAGCGAGTTAATACACAGATAGCGAGTACATACACAGATAGCGAGTTAATACACAGATAGCGAGTTAACACACAGATAGCGAATTAATACACAGATAGCGAGTAAATACACAGATATCGAGTAAATACACATATATCGAGTTAATACACAGATAGCGAGTTAATACACAGATATCGAGTTAATACACAGATAGCGAGTAAATACACAGATAGCGAGTTAATACACAGATAGCGAGTACATACACAGATAGCGAGTTAATACACAGATAGCGAGTTAATACACAGATAGCGAGTTAACACACAGATAGCGAATTAATACACAGATAGCGAGTAAATACACAGATATCGAGTAAATACACATATATCGAGTTAATACACAGATAGCGAGTTAATACACAGATATCGAGTTAATACACAGATAGCGAGTAAATACACATATATCGAGTTAATACACAGATAGCGAGTAAATACACAGATAGCGAGTTAATACACAGATAGCGAGTTAATACACAGATAGCGAGTTAATTTCAAATCATCGAGAACCATCATTATAATAATAATGATAATATGTAATCATAATAACAAAAATAAACAGGTATAATAGATATAGTAAATAAGTATAATTATCATAATACATAGGTATAATGAATAAGAATAATTATCATAATAAATAGGTACAATAAATAACTACAATTTCATAATAAATCAGTATAATTATCATAATAAATAAGTATAATTATCATAATAAATAAGTATAATTATCATGATAAATTAGTATAATTATCATAATTAATATAACAATTATCATAATTATCATAATTAATATAATAATAAATAAGTATAATTATCATAATAAATAAGTATAATAATTATAATAAGAAGCATATTCATAATAAAATTAAATTAAATCAATGATGGTATGATAATGACAGAAATACATGTACATGCATTGTATGCAGACTTACGTGTACAATCCAGTTGCGATAACTCCATATCCTTGCTTAACGCAAACACGATTACTAACGATCACTCAGACTAGGGTAAAACAAAAGGAGAACAATTAATCTTCTCGAGACTGTTTTTGTTTCACATTTTCACATAAAGGAATAGAAAGTTAAATTAAAGTTTAAATCTAGGTTATATACCGCGTCAAATAAGAAAGGTCTTTAAACTCTTTGTATACTACGTTCATGCCATAAAAACACTACAGAGGGAAACAATGGGCATCTTTGATCAAAGCCTATTTGGGGAGAAAATTGAAGGGATTCGTTGTCACTTTAACTGTTTCCACATATACATGTAGAACCAAAGTAGTACAACAGGATAAACTACCGAACAGCAACTTTTGCTTTGAAATACTTCAGTTTATGTGCAATTGACATTTAGCTATTCGACCTTGCAATGTTGATCTATATGAACAATGATTAAATCGTGCTCATGTCATGCCTATCAGATCGACCCGTTGTTGTAATGGAAGAGCGTCCGTTTTGTTTGCGGGATGTCGCGGGTTCGCTTCTCGCCCGAATCGTCATAAACTCTTTTAAATGGTAGTAATGGATTTCTAAATGTGGCGCTAAGTAGAGGGATTTATCATAGAAGCTGACTCGCTTGTACCAGGATGCACGGACCAAAGGTATTGTTGTCTGACTACATACACGCCGTGTTGCACGGGCCAAAAGTACTGTTGTCTGACTACATACACGCCGCGATGCACGGGCCAAAAGTACTGTTGTCTGACTACATACACGCCGTGATGCACGGGCCAAAAGTACTGTTGTCTGACTATAGACACGCCGTGATGCAAGGGCCAAACGTACTGTTGTCTGACTACATACACGCCGTGATGCACGGGCCAAAAGTACTGTTGTCTGACTACAGACACGCCGTGATGCACGGGCCAAAAGTACTGTTGTCTGACTACATACACGCCGTGATGCACGGGCCAAAAGTACTGTTGTCTGACTACATACACTCCGTGATGCACGGGCCAAAAGTACTGTTGTCTGACTACATACACGCCGTGATGCACGGGCCAAAAGTACTGTTGTCTGACTACATACACGCCGTGATGCACGGGCCAAAAGTACTGATGTCTGACTACATACACGCCGTGATGCACGGGCCAAAAGTACTGTTGTCTGACTACAAACACGCCGTGATGCACGGGCCAAAAGTACTGTTGTCTGACTACATACACGCCGTGTTGCACGGGCCAAAAGTACTGTTGTCTGACTACATACACGCCGCGATGCACGGGCCAAAAGTACTGTTGTCTGACTACATACACGCCGTGATGCACGGGCCAAAAGTACTGTTGTCTGACTATAGACACGCCGTGATGCAAGGGCCAAACGTACTGTTGTCTGACTACATACACGCCGTGATGCACGGGCCAAAAGTACTGTTGTCTGACTACAGACACGCCGTGATGCACGGGCCAAAAGTACTGTTGTCTGACTACATACACGCCGTGATGCACGGGCCAAAAGTACTGTTGTCTGACTACATACACGCCGTGATGCACGGGCCAAAAGTACTGTTGTCTGACTACATACACGCCGTGATGCACGGGCCAAAAGTACTGTTGTCTGACTACATACACGCCGTGATGCACAGGCCAAAAGTACTGATGTCTGACTACATACACGCCGTGATGCACGGGCCAAAAGTACTGTTGTCTGACTACAAACACGCCGTGATGCACGGGCCAAAAGTACTGT
Source organism: Serripes groenlandicus (assembly GCA_031761405.1). Taxonomy (NCBI): domain Eukaryota; kingdom Metazoa; phylum Mollusca; class Bivalvia; order Cardiida; family Cardiidae; genus Serripes; species Serripes groenlandicus. Next base: position 167,048 of record JASEVX010000008.1, on the reverse strand, counting down.
TGTCTGACTACATACACGCCGTGATGCACGGGCCAAAAGTACTGTTGTCTGACTACATACACGCCGTGATGCACGGGCCAAAAGTACTGTTGTCCGACTACATACACGCCGTGATGCATGGGCCAACACGCCGTGATGCACGGGCCAAAAGTACTGTTGTCCGACTACATACACGCCGTGATGCAAGGGCCAAAAGTACTGTTGTCCGAATACATACACGCCGTGATGCACGGGCCAAAAGTACTGTTGTCTGACTACATACACGCCGTGATGCACGGGCCAAAAGTACTGTTGTCTGACTACATACACGCCGTGATGCACGGGCCAAAATTACTGTTGTCTGACTACATACACGCCGTGAGACAAGGCGTTTTCCTTGGTAAGTAACCCTTACTATTCGTCCATATATCCTGCCACCACCAATTTAGTCGTACGGTCACAATCCTTTACGCCGAGGAGGGACAGCCAGTACGTCCATGTTAAAGTATGTGGCATGCCATGATCGAGGCTTGAACCCGCTACCATCTCGCACTAGAGGTGGACGCTCTACCACTACGCCAGCGATGCGGTCAGATGATGACGCTTGGTTCCAATTGGATGAACATGTAAGTAGGTCATAACAATAGATATGTGTCGTGTCTAGTGAAATTGGCTCCTAATGACTTTGCGTACAGTGAGGACTCGTGCGAAATTGGTCCCTAATGCCTCTGCGTACAGTGAGGACTCGTGCGAAATTGGTCCCTAGTGCCTTTGCGTACAGTGAGGACTCGTGCGAAATTGGTCCCTAATGCCTTTGCGTACAGTGAGGACTCGTGCGAAATTGGTCCCTAATGCCTTTGCGTACAGTGAGGACTCGTGCGAAATTGGTCCCTAATGCCTTTGCGTACAATGAGGACTCGTGCGAAATTGGTCCCTTATCCCTTTGCGTACAGTGAGGACACGTGCGAAATTGGTCCCTAATGCCTTTGCGTACAGTGAGGACTCGTGCGAAATTGGTCCCTAATGCCTTTGCGTACAGTGAAGGCTCGTGCGAGCCTGTACAGATCACAAAACACCAAATAAATTCCTTCTTTGTTTCCATGTATATCACCCAGTCACAACCCCCAATTATCATACTTAATACGACAGTTTAAAATTCCGTATTTGACTAGGTCAAGTACGGAACCCAACATGGTAATGCCACGTCACTGAAATATGATGTGACATTGAAATATAATTTTTCTTTATTGTTTCTTAAAAGTTATACAAGGTATATAACAAAAGTAAAATTATGTTGCAGCGTCTCGCGATACATCAATTGCCCACACAATCCTCGTAGTACAATAATATGAATTAAGGCAAAGCCTCAGAAAGTTTCGGAAAGTGCATTCAGTCTCAACAGATTTAATCACGTACTAAGCTGTTGTGCTCTAACGCTTTTACTATTTGCTCAATTGATAATGGATAGAGTTGTCACCCAGGGGTAGAGAGTTCAAGTTCAAGCCGAGTGAGTCAACTTACTTCCCGAATGTCAAAGACTACTTTTACCAGTGAATATTGAACACTTAAAGAGCTTTAAAGAGTATAGAACATATTATGACCATGAAGTTTGAGGGAATATCCTGATAGCCATAATAAATGCATGAATTAACATATCAAATATGTTTATATGTCTTTGGATAAATGCATCAACATTTTGAAAAAAAACAAAAACATTTCTGGCAACTGAACTTGAAATCAGACAAGCAGTTGCAGAGGAAAAACGTTCAGATTTGTCATTTTACCATTTTTCTGATCCCACATTTCAGCATTGCTTTGAACTAATCAATATCCCTTGAACAATTTATGTAGAGGGTTCATTAAAGAACGTTTTTTGCCAAACTATCTTGACATAAGACATGCAATTTTTTTATTTTACTCCCTTTCTGAGTTTTTTTGGCAGCATTAATCTTAAACCACTCTGGAAAGGGCAACATAATGTTTTTTTAAGCCAAATTATCTTGAAACAAGACCCTACACTCTGATAATGCCTAGCAACATTTGTTTTTATTTAATAAATATGACTTGAATAAGTGTATGGATGGTCACATAGGGAAAATTAATGCAACAGTGTTATAACTTTGAAATTATACCTGCAACTTCCTTTTCCCATGCCACATGCGGATACCATTTTTCAACCAATCAATATGATTTGAATATTTTTAGGGTTACATAAGGAACTTTCCTGCCAAGTTATACAGCAATACCAGAATACCTAAACATTGTGTCACTTTACTTCTTTTCTGATGGGGTAGTTTCCAGAATTCAACACAGAATTTATTCCTTTGAACATTTTGAAAGAGGACACCAAATCAATATTTCTGTGCAGTTCAGTTAAAATTGGTCAAGTAGTTTAAAAGCAGTCATTGTTTAAATAAATAGTTGCTGGTGGATATTGCATGATGGATTGAGGATTATCACAAAAGCTGTGCTGATCTTGATTAAATTGTATGTATTTAGCTACAGTGTAATTTTTCCCCTACTGAGATTTGAACTCAGAACTCCTGGCTAGACCAGGTGTTTTACCAGTTAAAACTATAAGGTCTCAAAATGTAGCTAAACACATTTAATTTACGATCAAATTGTCCTCAAAGAAAGTCACATTTAGTAAATGCCTCATGTTCTTTACCAAAAAAAGGAATTCCTAATAAATCAGAGCTTGTGATAATTTAATTGTAATTTAAACAACAGCCCCAAATGTCACAAAATACGACTGTCCTGTTTTTTTGAGACCAAGTTTAGTGATAATTGGTTGTACGTCAGGCAAATTTAGAGAGCGAACACTGTTAGTACAGTTTTGGCCATTCTGAGGGACATAAGTGTGTAGTGACTAAGATAACATGGTAAGTTATTGAACCCGACCAAAATATTCTGCCCATCAACATATTGTCTAAATTTGGTGATGATCGGATAAAGGCTTCACAAGTTATTCGATTGACTGAAGCGATATGGCTAGTTATCAAACTTGTCCGAGATATTATGCCAATACACATTCTGACAAAATTTGGTGTTGATTGGTCAAATGCTTTTAAAGTTATTGAGCTGACAAGACAAATTATAGGTAATTGTTATAATTAAAGAGCGATAACTCTTGATTGACTAAAGCAATATAGCTAGTTATCGAACTTGTCTGAAATATTATGCCAATACACATTCTGATCAAATTTGGTGATGATTAAACAAAGGCTTCTAAAGTTATTGAGCTGACAAGACCAGTTTTAGGTAATTTCTATAAATAAGGGCAATTTAACTCTCGATTGACTGAAGCGATATGGCTAGTTATCCATTTTGTCCGAGATTTTATGCCAATACACTTTCTGACCAAAATTGATGATGATTGGCCAAAGGCTTCTTAAGTTATTGAGCTGACAAGACCAATTTTAGGTAATTTCTATAATTAAAGGGCGATAACTGTCGATATAGCTAGTTATCAAACGTGTACGAGATATTATACTAATACACATTCTGACCAAATTTGATGATGATTGGACAAAGGCTTCTTAAGTTATTGAGCTGACAAAATACTGGATGCCGCCCGCCTGTACGCCTCAGGTAAAACTATAATACGTTCCGTTAAAAAACGGGCGTATAAAAACCTAACAAATTATGCTTTTCTAACATTGAATTGTTATCTTACAACACTATAATATTCTTATTACTGATTAGACTTATGCAACCATGTCCCTTATATCATCTCATGTATTTGCTATGTAAAACATGAGTATAAGAAGTTGTTCAAATGCATTTACCAGTAGAATAAGCCATGTTTTTCAAGGATTGAAATCATTTAATCATTATTTGAAGAGGATGAACAATTGGGCCAAATTATTTTTATATCAGGCCAGTATTTTCAAAACAAATGTATTTTCATTTCAAAGAGGATAAGCATTAAAGAACATTCTTATGAAGGTGGATTGCAATGGACAAAGTGGTACAGATGGAGACATTGTTTAACACTTTCCCACTTGTAAATGACATTTGAAATCACTGTGGCAAAGGGAGATAACGCTCATAGTGAATATTTCATCCTTTTGCAAGTTTAGCTTTTATCCAAAGAGATTTTCCATATTTTGGCCTAGCTTTTTTTAATGCTGTCTTTGGGAAAGGGATATGAGGATGGAAAGAAAGTTCAGAACAAGCTTTAGACCCTAGTTTGGAAGAAACAAACAACTAAGTTTAACCCTTTCCCTCATATGGACGTTTTCTGATGCCTCTGCAGCAGACGGCTTTTTGAATACAGTGACAAAAGAAGAAATTGCTCAAAATGAGCAATTTCTCCTTTTGCCACAATGTTTTCCTCTTTAAGTCATAGGTTGTCCATTCAATTATAGAGATTTTCTATCCTTTGACAAAATACGTTCAAAGTCATCTGCTGCAGAATTGTCGTATGACGGAAAGGGTTAATCATATTGAGCAATTATTTCAACCCTTATCAATAATTTTACTTTCATTTGAAGAGATTTTCCATTTGTTTTGCTTAGATGTTTTCAAAATGGTCTGTTGCATATTTATTTTATGTGAGAATGGATTTAGGTTAATATATTTTATTTAAACTGATATTCCATTCTAATTTGGGGCTACACCCCTAAACTCCTGCTTCATCATTAATTCAATTATACTGTGCAAAGACAAAAAAAAAAAAAACTTTGTAACAAAGAACAATAGGTGACTAGGTCAAACTGAATACACTTTGTGGCAACATAATATATAAACAATGTTTTTATGCCTGTCAGTAAAAATAACCATATTCAAGAATGCAAATCTTTTGAGTGGACATGCACAGTACATTTCACTTATATGAATCAATAAAATCTTTTCACAATTGAAGGTTATAATTTCATGCTAATCTAGTTTAACTGCCAATTTATCAAAGAATAATTTAAACAGACATCATCAATTTAATGCTTTGAAGCTTTCCCTCATATGACAAATCCGCAGTAGAAGTCTTTGAAAATGTCTACTAGAATATAAGGAACATCTCTATAATTGTTAAAACCTATATAGAATGAAGATAATTTGCCACACATTGGTCAACATCAGCCCCTTTGAATGAATGTTAAAATATTTCATTTCATGTTGCCAGACGCATCCTAAACTTTTTATCAACTGAAAACAACATCAGGGGCTGCGCCCCCGAACCCCTGCAATTTCAATCTGAAAGAACAAGTTTAGTTTTACACATTAAAAAAAAAAATTGTTTACATCTTATTAGAAACCAGCATGTACATTCCAGCTTGCAAAATCCTTGATTGTATTGACTGTGTAGTGGACATGTACTAACATTATATGTTTAAACTTTAACCTATATGAATCCATAAAATCTTGTCGTAATTGAAGGTAGCAACAGAGTTAAGTAAATTCTGATTGAGAAGAAACTTTTTTCACCAGTGTGCCTATAACACAGTGGACGGCCTCGGCAGTGTTTTGGTAGAACGTCTGCCTTTGGTGTGGGTAGTCCCACATTTATTTGGACTGGGATGCGGGAGGTCGCGAGTCAGATCCCCAGTCGGGTCAAGCCAAAACCTTAAAAAATGGTAGTTGTGACTGCCATTCTTGATGCTCAGGGTTGCGGGGTTAGCATTACAACTGACTGGCTGGTGTCAGGATGAATGGACCAAAAGTACTGGTAACTTACCCAGTACACGCCATCAGATAACTAGAGAATTGTTGAAGGCGGTGTAAAAAACTAAAACATTTAAATACACACCAAACAATGACACAGTTAAGAGACATAGCCAGTACAAGAGAGGTAGCAATGCCATAAAGCCAAAGTGTAACTGTACGGTGTCAGGTAAAATTTACTACTTGTCATAATGAATGTTCATTGGTTCAAACCAGTACAAATGGGCAACTTGGATAGGGAATTGTCTTTTCTACAGATCTGCCAAGGTTCATTAGATTCTACACATTCACACGGATGGACCCACCAATTGATCACTTATAATTGATAAGCTGATCCATTGGTTAAATGAATAAAAATTGGTATTAACTACTAAATTTAAAGAAATTTTATCTTTATCCATAAAGAAGTAACAATAACAAAATCTAAACCATCACTATAATGTCTTCCTCAAGGCGACGCAAGATTACAACATATATGAACCGAGAATATCTTCAGTGGTTCTACTTATCAGCAGATGAACGAAAGACGAAACATACTGTTCACAACTTCAGACTTGACTTCAAGTGCGTAAAACATAGGGTACGAAACGGAATCCTTGTTTCATTTTAAGCATTAAGAAGCATTGGACATGTCTGACATGGAAAGAATGTTGCGAGGTGCTTATAAAAGCTATTTATATAATCATACTTGTGAGGATGCAGCTCAAACTTACATGATAGCTCGGCAAAACACTCCGAGTCTGCACATTTTGGTTGTCTTTACAAGCATGTTAAACACGAACGGCAACTCTAATGTAACGGGAACATTGCAAATAATGATCATGTTTCGCACAAGTATGGTTTCGTGACACAAAGATTAAACAAAACAACATGACCCCCATTGGGCCTAGCAATAAACATATAATGTGACCACGATTTGTGACAAATGTGCCATGATCAACAGTTTTGAATGAATCACGCTAGCACCAGCTTACCTGACGGTCGTTGACTTTCAGCAGTTATGGACAGTTTAACGCAATAAATCCATTGAACATATATCTAAATGATAAAATGACGGGTGTTTTCTGTATTTTGTTACCAACGAACGCATATCGGATTTACTAGATCGAAAAATGTAATCGAGTCGATACGGGCCAGAGGTCAAGAATCCGCCATTGTTAACGTGGTTAATGAAAAGCTTGAAAGTTGAATGCTCTTAGTGACACTGACGTCATTTTTATGGAATTGTTCTCTGAACAGAATCTTCGATACACGTTCAATGATGTAAACATTTGATATACAGTCTGGAATCGGAAAACCGGATGTCCGAGTAGATCCCAAATGACCCATAGAGTTCGTTTTGTAACAAGGAAAAATAGCACCATAGTATATGTGACCTTAGACCCTGACCGTAAGAAGTTTCTAACCGAAACTTTATCAAACCCGATATCGTTACTGCAAAATAATAAGTTCAGACCAGCAGGTAACTCTTTTCAGCCTGATCAGAATATACTTAAATTGACAGAAGCTTCTAACAGGCTTATGTACGTAATATTTGAACAGTGTAGATCTTGACCAGACTGTTCTAAAAGAAAGTCAACCTGTACTTTTTTACACGGACGAGCTAATATTTCGTTTACTTCACACAGAATCACTTTAAAATAAATAAAAAGAACCTATTTATATTTTACTGACATGAATAATTTATCGTAAAGAAGGTAGAGTTTTACATAAAGAAGAAGCAATTCTTATTCCAGTGTCTTGTTTCGCACCGAGCATGTATTTTACGTCTGTGGTGTATTCTGGTTGTCGTAACTTGTTTCGTACTGAGCGTGTATTTTACGACTGTGGTGTATTCAGGTTGTCGTAACTTGTTTCGTACTGAGCGTGTATTTTACGTCTGTGGTGTATTCAGGTTGTCGTAACTTATTTCGTACTGAGCGTGTATTTTACGACTGTGGTGTATTCAGGTTGTCGTAACTTGTTTCGTACTGAGCGTGTTTTTTACGTCTGTGGTGTATTCTGGTTGTCGTAACTTGTTTCGTACTGAGCGTGTATTTTACGTCTGTGGTGTATTCTGGTTGTCGTAACTTGTTTCGTACTGAGCGTGTATTTTACGACTGTGGTGTATTCAGGTTGTCGTAACTTGTTTCGTACTGAGCGTGTATTTTACGTCTGTGGTGTATTCAGGTTGTCGTAACTTGTTTCGTACTGAGCGTGTATTTTACGTCTGTGGTGTATTCTGGTTGTCGTAACTTGTTTCGTACTGAGCGTGTATTTTACGACTGTGGTGTATTCAGGTTGTCGTAACTTGTTTCGTACTGAGCGTGTATTTTACGTCTGTGGTGTATTCTGGTTGTCGTAACTTGTTTCGTACTGAGCGTGTTTTTTACGTCTGTGGTGTATTCTGGTTGTCGTAACTTGTTTCGTACTGAGCGTGTATTTTACGTCTGTGGTGTATTCAGGTTGTCGTAACTTATTTCGTACTGAGCGTGTATTTTACGTCTGTGGTATATTCAGGTTGTCGTAACTTGTTTCGTACTGAGCGTGTATTTTACGTCTGTGGTGTATTCAGGTTGTCGTAACACCCCGAGCAAGGGGCGTGGTCAAGTTAAAAGTTGTCCTTTGATTAGTGTATTCGGCTAGTACTCGTCATTTAGTGTTATCGGAATAAACCCATGTTGATAAATTATAGAACATATCGCCATATTATGACCCAACTATTGCCCTTGTAATACACGTATAAATAGAAACAGAGGTGAACTCATTATCGGACAACGTGTGCAGAGCTAATACCTTTCCAGCTGCAGATTTACAAACAGTGTTACATAAAGTCAAATCTGTTCTAAAGACCACCTTTGTTTAGCAATGTCCTGTCTGTAGCAACCACACTTTAAATTTCCCAATGACTCATGTTCTGTAGAAATGACCCTGTACTTGAAGACCACCTGTGACGAAAGACCAGATTGTTCTCTTCCCATGGATGGTCTTTAAACACAGGTTAGACTGTATGTAGTTTAGTATGCGTCTTGAGATAGTTCATGACGAGCAATTTGTTCTTTATCCACACTATGTTCAATCCTATTCAATAAGTATATGTTCACTAACAGGGATTTTTTTCAAATACATGTACATGTAATTGCCTATATGAAGTAAAAATCGTTTGCTGTAGATTTTAAATATGTAGGCTATATACATACTGTTAATATCTAGGTAAGTACATAACTTTTTCTGGTTGGTTCAATGTGTAATTTGCTTAAAGTTTTACAGTGATTTTGCCGATTTTAACGTAGTTTTATTTATTTCACGGGGTTTCTTAGGTAAGTTACCAGTACCACTGGTCCATATAACCTGACACCATCGAGTCAGTTATAATGCTAAACCCACCAAATATTTGGTATGACCAGGTCGGGGATCGCGGCCAAGGCGATCGCTCTACCACTACACCAACGAGGAGAAGGATAGAGGGGGAGATATAGACAAATATAGAGAGAAACAGAGGGAGAGACAGACAGAAACAGACAGACAGAGAACGCGAGAGAGAGTGTGAGAGAGAGAGCGATATATATATATATATAAAAATAGACAGAGACAGACACAGAGACAGAAAGAGAGAGACAGAGAGAGACAGAGAGAGACAGAGACAGAGAGACAGAGAAACAGAGGGAGAGACAGACATAAACAGACAGACAGAGAGCGCGCGAGAGACAGAGACAGAGACAGAGACAGATATACAGAAAGAGAAAGGGACAGACATATATACAGAGAGAAGAGAGCGGGAGAGAGAGAGAGAGAGAGAGAACAAAAAAGAGAGACAGACATATATACAGAGAGAGAGAGAGAGAGAGAGAGAGAGAGAGAGAGAGAGAGAGGAGATATATATATATATATAGAGAGAGAGAGAGAGAGGAGATATATATATATGTATAGAGAGAGAGAGAGAGAGAGAGAGAGAGAGAGAGGAGATATATATATATATAGAGAGAGAGAGAGAGAAGATATATATATATATAGAGAGAGAGAGAGAGAGAGGAGATATATATATATATAGAGAGAGAGAGAGAGAGGAGATATATATATGTATAGAGAGAGAGAGAGAGAGAGAGAGAGAGAGAGAGAGAGAGAGAGAGAGAGAGAGAGAGAGAGAGAGAGAGAGAGAGAGAGAGAGAGAGAGAGAGAGAGAGAGAGAGAGAGAGAGGAGAGAGAGAGAGAGAGAGAGAGAGAGAGGAGATATATATATATATATAGAGAGAGAGAGAGAGGAGATATATATAAAATCCATTCTATCAGATTATTAATCTAGTATTATCATTTAAAATTGTCACAGGTTTTGACTTTTATAATACTGATTACTGATTGGATAATGACTGGGTGTACTAATACACTTTTTTCATATTCTCAAACACCGTAGTCGGAGTCTTCATTGGAAGACTTGTTAATAACATCATCCGTGAATGAAAACATTCACACATCAAATCACTGAACTGTTAAAATATGTATATGATATTCAAAATCAAAGACGTTCCACGAGAAAACCAACATTATGGACTCTGCGTTTTGTATTTTCCCAGATCCTGGTCGACACATTCGATGTCAGGAGAGACAGAGGTATAGATTAATGACTCCTGAAACAGAAACTCCACAGGAGGCGAAAAGTGTCTGTCCGGGTTAGCCTGCGCGGCATGCTTAGGCTGCTAGTCTGGGTCGATACTTTAAGCAGAGTCCATACGTTTGGTTTTCAGATGGACATATTGATCCACATGAATGGTGAATCTATTCCAATACGTATCTATTGCTGTATTGAATCTCTTCAATGTGAATTCATTATGTATATGACATAAAACGTGGATCCAATTTAATGGTGAATCTATTTCAATACATAACTATTTCTGTGTTGAATCTCTTTAATTTGATATCTTTCATGTGATGGCATTATGTATATGTTATACAATACAGTACATGTTATTTGTACATTAAGGCCACCGGCCCATTATACGATATATACATACATGAATACTTATACATAGTTGTCATATTATACAATATTAAATATTTAAAAGTGTTATGCTATTTAGATAACTGAATTATTACTGTTGTTTGCTATTTTCAGACTCTTTCATTTTCATGACTTCGATGAAGACTGCACTTTTTCTGATGGTCTGTTCATCGCTAGAGCTCATAAATGAGTGAAAGCTATCATAATTAGTTCTTCAAAGATACCAAGAATACAAAAAAATGTTTCCGTACCTCCTATATTGAAAACAGTTAAAAAATACATCATATTCGTCATATTAAAATGATGTTGACAATAAATACAAATTCTATGTTCTCTATCTATTCAAATATGCCTTAGTACCAGTTTCAATACACAATTTGTGGATAGAACTACTGAACCTTGCAAGTTGTTTCCTAAGATAGAATGATTTGATTGATTGGGGGTTAACGCCATTTTTAACAATTTTTCAGTCATACCACGGCGGCCAGTTCACTTACTCATATGTTTCCTGGTTTTCTCATACCAGTACTCCACACAATATACTTTCCAAGCAACTGGCTGCTTTTCCACATAGACTGTCTAGCCCATTGGTGAAAGACAAATTAGGCTTGTCACAGTGACTTTTGTCGAACGTCGGAAAGAATGTTGGCCGAGCTGATGAAGACAGAATGATAGACTTTATAGATAATACAATACAATATAATACAATACAATCTCTTTATTGCTCCTATGTAGGAGATATCGTACAATATGCACACATTAAACAAATATATGAAAAAGAAAAAGAAATGTATACAAACAAATGAACAAATGGACGAACGAACAAAAACATGAATAAATTCAAATACAGTACATGTAGACATGATAAATAAAAGGGGGAGGGGGGAGGGGGGGTGAAATAAATCAGAATGATATCTCAAGTATCTATTGATTATATTCATACCCAGATGTATTGAAATGTATTTTCATTACTAAAGATACATTTTAAGACACTGGTATATGTAATTAAAGGTTATTTCTAGAAATGCCTTTCTTTGTAATTCTATTGGTAGAGTTATTATCGGCGCACCTAACATGCTAAGCGTGAATGAGTAGCTATCTAGAGCGTATATATCGTGTGCGAAGGATCTGCTGCAATTTCTGATTAGTGTGGATTTTAATTTTTGCTTCAGTCCTACAATGACATGGCAATCAGAAAGTCTGTGTACTAACTCTTCTTGTTGTGGTTGATTACATATAGTGCAGACAGTATTGATACATAATGTTGGGCGTGACCATAGCTTAGCTACCGCACTCATGATAGGTCGAAAGGTACTGACATTTGATACCTTGTAAACAATGCAAGGTTCAATGCAAGGCTGCAGCGTATGAAAAAACAGGAAATCTGGGTGAGTCGACAAACGTTCGTTTAGTAGGAATTGTTCGCGGGTGTGAACGACATTACGTACAGTGGACTTTCATGCACATTTAGACGGCAGTCAATTAGTCTGAAAATAGTTGTTCAGAATTGAGTGTAGGTTATACTTGTTGACTATATGACATACATCTGGGACGAAACCAAGAGTAACTGTACTTTTGTCTGACATGTACATATAGTACTTCTTGACAAAAAATTCTTTCGTTATACACGAATCTGGTAGCTCCAGTATTTTGTGAAGGAACATCAATTTCCTCTTATCGATTGTGCTTGATACCCTATACAGACCGAGCATTGACTCCGCCATGTCAGATCTGGTTCGTCGAGAGAACCCTTGTATCTTTTTCGCGACATAATGCTGGAATGTTTGGAGATGTTTCACATCAACGGTAGTCATATTACTCCAAATCTCTGCTCCGTACAGGAGGATAGGGAGTATAATTTTGCAATATAAACTTACGGAAACCATTGGATTGACTCCTTGGGGATTGACACCTTGCCCAACCATGGAGAAAAGAGCATTACGGGCTTTTTGAATCCTGTCATTGATACGTTTACTCAGTTTCATGTTCGAATCGTGAGTAATTCCTAGGTGGCTTAAGGATTTTACTTGGGGGATAAAATGCTCGCCATACATAATTCCGACCGCAGGCGGTTGACGCTTTGTGCTAAACACAATGGCATTTGACTTGTTCACGTTAATATCAATACACCATGTTTTGCAATACTTGTACACGATATCCGTCATTTTCTGTAAATTAAGGGGGGAAATGGCTGTTAATGATATGTCATCAGCAAATGACGGGTTGCTAACCGTTGTAGACAATACCTTTGTTCCTAAGTTGCTGTCTTGTAGTTCAGTTATCAGGGCATTGATGTAGACCAGATAAAGGAAAGTGGACATCACCCCTCCCTGACGTACCCCGCGCACCACGTTGAAGGTATCGGACGTATGGTTAGTATAGCGAATTAAGCAATTTAAATCGGTATAAGAATCACGGATGATTCGAAGGATTTTACCAACGAGTCCCATCCGTCCGAGCTTAAGCATTAGGGATTTATGTCTGACTGTATCGAAGGCGCCTTTTTGATCAAGACTAGCGACATAGACGTCACTCTGACGCTCAACGTTGTAGTACACGGTTTCCTGGACGTTGAACGACGTAGTAATACAACTTAATTGTTTTTGGAAGCCGTGTTGTTGGGGGCATGGGAATTGACTCTTACACAGAGATAAATATGCTTGTATTCGATTCAAAAGCAGTTTCTCAAATAGTTTACTAAAGCACGGCAAAAGAGAGACAGGACGATAGCTAGAAGGGTCAGATTTGTTTTTTCCTTTGCCCTTGTAGATCGGGATAAGAACGCTAGTTTGCCACTTTTTAGGTAACTTTTCGTACCTTAGAATAGAGTTGAACTGTAATGTTAGTATGTGTACTATCGGTTTGCCTGCGTGTATAACATGCTCGTTAAGGATACAGTCCATCCCAGGAGATTTCCGTTTTTGGAGGATTTTGACTACGCTTTCGATTTCCTTTGCCCTTGTAGATCGGGATAAGAACGCTAGTTAGCCACTTTTTAGGTAACTTTTCGTACCTTAGAATAGAGTTGAACTGTAATGTTAGTATGACCCTTCTAGCTATCGTCCTGTCTCTCTTTTGCCGTGCTTTAGTAAACTATTTGAGAATAGCCTGGAAACGCAAATGCGTTTAATATTTAAAAGAGTTGTATTAGGTTTAACATAACAATGTTCGCGTGATTCGACTCGTTTTAGGACAAGGAACCGTAACCAAATACATCGGTGCATTGGAAAACGTATTTAATGGCTGGTTAATTGACTAATCCTGATCTATTTGCGCAGCTTGATCAGTCTCCGTATTGTTCGTAAAAAATGACATTGAACGTTTAAAATTACTTCTAAAAGGTCAGTATATATGTGTATCATTTTTTAACTTATTTATTTTAAATCGATTGCGAAACAAACTTTTAAAGCTTATATAAATCACGCTCGGTGTCTGCTTTCTGGACACAGAACCAGTACTCGCGACGTTTGTGTAGAACATCCCAAAGGCAGAACCCGCTCATCAGCGGACTCGAACCCTGAACCTCGAGAGGCGGACGCTTTACCATGCTTCCACTGTACCACTGTACCACTGTATTCCACTTTAGTTGTATTATTTAACATGGAACCACAAACAGATCTATATCTAATTATCTACGATTATAATCATTATCGAAAAGCTTTGGTTTCCTGGAAACTGTTGATTGCTTGGTGTGTTTTCTGGAAACTGTTGATTGCTTGGTGTGTTTCCAGGAAACTGTTGATTGCTTGGTGTGTTTACTGGACACTGTTGATTGCTTGGTGTGTTTCTTGGAAACTGTTGATTGCTTGGTGTGTTTCCTGGAAACTGTTGATTGCTTGGTGTGTTTTCTAGACACTGTTGATTGCTTGGTGTGTTTTCTGGAAACTGTTGTTTACTTGGTGTGTTTTCTGGAAACTGTTGATTACTTGGTGTGTTTTCTGGAAACTGTTGATTGCTTGGTGAGTTTCCTGGAAACTGTTGATTGCTTGGTGTGTTTTCTAGAAACTGTTGATTGCTTGGTGTGTTTTCTAAAAACTGTTGATTGCTTGATGTGTTTTCTGGAAACTGTTGCTTGCTTAGTGTGTTTCTTGGAAACTGTTGATTGCTTGGTGTGTTAGATTAAACTGTACGCCTCTTCTTAAATAGACGATCAGCGATAGCACAGTCTGTAACCACGTGGGCTATAGGGTTAGCCTACCAACCCTAAGAGTTGGTAATTCGAAGCCCGACTCGGTAAACCTTTCCGGTGACATTTCGTTTATTGAGATATGCAATCGCACGTTACAGCCAACGCTCTGTCATCACCGATTCTCTTTATCGTTTATTTACATGTATTATTCGCCAGGTTGGTACTTAACGATGTGGATTGCGACAATTTGATAGGCTGATGCAAAGGTCAATCTGAGACGACTTGTAATAGGAAGCCATCAGATCAATACGCTCGTTCGATATTGCAGCGAAGTTAAGATCAGGTTTTATTAAGATTGGAACACTATGGATGTACGGCTATACACGGTGATTAGAGAGTCGCTAGACATATATGTTGTAACCCATGCCTTGTCTGGACAAAACAAACGGATAACTAGGTAACTAGGTAACACGAGAATTCACGTGGTTGAACGGCTAGTTGACCTTAACCAAAAATGTTCCGCGTCAGAACAATTCCAGCCTTTGGAATGTCTGTAAATAATAATGACTGGTATGACTGGTATGACTGGTATGAGATGAACCTCTGGAAATGTCATCCTTGTGTAGATAAAGATCAACCTACGCCTTACTACAGTCTGATCATTGTTTCAAAGAAGAAAGAAAGATTAAGAAACTGCAGAAAAAGCACCCGCCATTTTCTCTTAACCCTTTCCCACAAATCACAAATCTGCAGAAGACGACTTTGAAAAGGTCTATGCAAAAGTGCAGAAAATCGCTTTAAATGAAAGAACAATAATTGAATAGAGTTGAACACATGGTGACAAATAGAGAAATTGCTCGTTGTGCAACAGACGACTTTGAAAACGTCTAGGCAAAAGTGCAGAAAATTCCTTTAAATGAAAGAACAATAATTGAATAGAGTTGAAAACATGGTGACAAATAGAGAAATTGCTCGTTGTGCAGCAGACGACTTTGAAAACGTTTGGGCAAAAGTGCAGAAAATCCCTTTGAATGAAAGAACAACAATTGAATAGAGTTGAAAACATGGTGACAAATAGAGAAAATATTTAATTACTCATGTTGAAATCTTGTCAGACTAATTGTCTTGATGATATTTTGGATAAGTTCATGTTCCGTTAAAAAGAAGGTCAATACGCCAAATGTGAGAAATCTTAATAACACTCTAGATAGGAAACGCTTTATTTGCTTCATCAGCTTGACACTTCAGAATTATTATCTTGATGATAACTAGACCAAGTTTAAATATTGGTCATATCCGGACAACAAATAGGTCACAAGGTCAAATTGAAGGCAAATGTTGTTTACACTTTGGAAGCCGCAATTTTATCTTGAGCATGTTGAAGTTTTGTCATAATAATTGCCTTGGTCAGTCAGAATGTTTGTCTTGATGATATCTATGCCAATTTCGAATAAGGGCCATATTGGGTAAAATACTAGGTCAAATGCCAAATTGAAGGAAAATCTTGTTTACACTCTGGGAGCTGTATTTCTAAATTTAGCATGTTGAAACCTTGCTTGAATTGGTGTTTGTTTTATATCAAGGCAATATTTGAATATCGATCATATCTAGTCAGAAACAAAGTCACTGGGCAAAATTGAAGAAAAATCTTGTAAACATTGCGGAAGCAGTATTTTTTATTTTGATCATGTTGTCAGAATGAGTTTCTTGATGATATCTAGGCCAAGTTCGAATATTGGTCATGTCGGGTCAAACACAGGGTCTCTAGGCCAAATTGAGTGGGAAATCTTGTTAATACTAGTGTTGGCTTACGTGACCGCAAAATGAGTTATTGCCATTGACTATGTGGTTGACTTAACTCAGGTGAGCTATCCAGGGCCACTGTGGCTCTCTCATTTTTATATTTGTGTGTAAATCTGTATTATTTTATACACGAAATCACAGAAGATGAAATGCGCTTATATACTGTATTTACTGTTTTATTTCATTTACGCGATTGTAACAAAATATTATACCTTCGATATTGATAATTTAAATAAAAGTGTGCAACTAACTGAATACTGTTTCTAACGACTCTATACTAAATCGAGGAATACCTACGTTGAAAACACACTGGGAAGCGTAATTCTTGCTACAGTGAAACTTATATTATGCAGCCATCCAGGGGGGTCGTCAACACGTGACTGCTGAACACAGGTGGATGATTAATACATGTAAACTAAAGAAAAACATATTTTTTGGGTTAATTTTCATGTGGCTGTTTAATACAGGTTGGCTGCTCAATACAGGGTGGTTGCTTAATACAGGTTGGCTGCTGAATACAGGTTGGCTGCTTAACAGAGGTGACCTCTAACACAAGTTTGATTGTACTTTATTTATGTATCTCACAGGATTGAATTAAACAATCAACACGTTGTTCAAAGGTTATTATGGCGCCTGGCAGTGGTGGTGGGGACATCGATAAGGGATGGGCATGGGTTGTCATGGCAGCCACGTACCTTGGTTTGATGATGTTTTCAACATCATTTTTCACTGTCGGAGTTGTTTATGTGGCACTGCTGGAACATTACCATGACGACAAGGTGAAAACGTCTTTAGTGGGGACATTGAATACGGCGATATATTGTCTTCTGGGTATGTTTTAAATATCGTACGTTAATTTCAGTATACCAGATGTTTCACAGAACTTAAATATACTTAACAACATTGACATGCTCATCGACCTTGTTATGTATTATATTTGCGTTAAATTTGAATTGTGTGCAATTTATCCAAACATGTTTATTAAAACAAATCATAAATTTGATTAAACAACAGGGACGTTATAATAACATATAATCCCTGTACAGCAGTCTGTAGCAGGTCTACTTATACTTAGTATACTAAATTTATCAACATCGGCGAATTAATCGTAATGCTATAATATTATTAACATTAATAGCAAATATAACAAATTTGAAGGGAATCGCTTCTTTGCTGTTTGCAGAATCTTTGGCCTTCCTGGCAAAAATGATTAAAGCCCGTCCTGAAGTCGTCTAAACGTATGCAGGGGGCGACAGCAGCGTATTCATATAGTATCATGTATCATGAAATATTGATGGAGTGTCGTGACGCAATATCTTGAAACAATACAATATGATCCAGTCTGTACACTCAACAGTCAGAAAACAAAACCAAACTTGGGGGCTGCTAGAAGGTTGGATTTTTTGACGCACAGCCCCGGTTAATCCGCCAGTGTATATTTCACGTGACTTCTTTCGTGGGTGGGGGAGTCGGACACGGGTCCTATGGGCCCCCGCTAAATCCGCCAATACATTTGCTACGCTTTTTCTTTGTTTGCCATTAGTTTTTCGCCCCTCGGTTAATCCGCCACTGTATATTTCACGTGACTTCTTTCTTTTTTTCCGTTCCTCTTCGCTATGTTAATAATGTTAAGAGCGTCCCTATTTGACCTCGGCGCATTAATTTCTAAAGCATTTCTTTAACTTATATTGGAGTACTCACGCCTTAAGTTTTTCACTGATGTTCCAACAACATTAAAATGATATTTATGGGGGAGATCCTAACCTTGTAAATGCAGTTTTGTTTAATCCATGATGAACTATTTTGCTCGCGCACTTTTCTCATGCGTTGTTTGGTGCTAACAATAATTGGCAGGGTGCCAACTCCGAAAAAAATGGTATTACTATAATGACAAGGGGTAAGCCCTCATTTTCTCTATTATTGCTTTAATTTAGCACAAGTCTCAAAATGACATAATGATAGATAGATAGATAGAATTTATTCTGGAAAAAGGTCAAATATGCCCAACATACCACAAATATATAACACATTCATTTAAACGAATTAATATACTCTATTCAAAGATAATAAGTTATCAGTCATTTGACAGAAGATATAACTCCCATAAAAATATGTTTCGAGATTGTGATGAATTTGAATTGCTGTCCAATTGAAACAAGTTCTGCTTACTCTCAGCGCCGTTCGCCAGTGCATTTGCCAGCCGATTCACATGTAGAACATCCATAGTGATTGGTGGTTTATTAATGGCTTCGTCAGGTGTACTAAGTTCTTTTACAAGCAGTGTTAATATGCTCATTTTAACACATGGAATAATTGGAGGTGAGGTTTTAAATTATTTTGCAAAAAGAAGTGGGAATATATTACACAATATTCACATTTAAAAGATGAATGTAGTTCATATTCTAACTATGTCCAGTCTTATACAATTTATGTACGAGGATAAAACATAAAAGGGACATCAATCCTTTTCATTTGAATTGTGCTCCTTGCTGATGATGACCTAACATAGAGAGGTGTGAAAACATGACTACCTACACAACTATATGAGCCGTTCCGCGAGAAAACCAACATAGTGGACGATCTGGATCAGGCTAAGCATGCCGCGCAGGCGAACCCGGACGGATTATTTTCGACTCCTGTGGGATTTTCTGTTTCAGGAATCATTACGTTATACCTCTACCTACCTGAGACGAAATGTGTCGGCCTGGATTAGCCTGCGCGGACTGCGTAGACAGATATTGGTCGATACATTACGCAGAGTCCATAATGTTGATTTTCTCATGGAACGGCTCATATGTCAGAATTGAGAAATCAAACGTATGAATATATAGGAATTACGAACCGCGCGTTTCGGCTTCGATCCCCGCTCACGGCGTTCATGGTGGAGTGCCTGTTGTCATGGTAGAGTACCTGTTGTCATGATGGAGTGCCTGTTAATAAGACTCATTGCCTGACGCGTAGATCTCGGCTGTTTGCCTAGGGATCAGGAATGGTCGAACTATCACCGTGATTTAACTGGAGTTATGCCGAAGACGGTTTAAAACAATACATCAAACTGGAATTGAACAGTGAATAACATAATTCGGTCGCACGTTCATGTTTTTACAGGCCAATTTGACACTGATTGCACGCAAGTTTAGGGAAGGGTCAAACTTTGGTAGCCGAACACATATTGCTGTGTAATGCAAATGAAATAAAGAAGACACTGTATGGTTAATCTAAATGTGACTGCTTCATACAGGATGGCTGCATATTAGAGGTGACTGTTAACAAAAGTTTGACTCTACGAATCGTTTATCATATGTGAGGTGAATGTTGTGTAATGCTATCCATTAAACTGTATTTCAGGTGCCCTCTACAGCCAGTCGAGTTCATATACATCTAGTTTTATATTCGCAGGTAAAATTATATCTCTTTCTTTTGAAGTTTTGCTGCTATATAACATATGAGTTTCTCCTTACAGCTTCACCATTAAATGTAGCCTTGTCGGATTCACTTTCTGGGTTTATTATCACTCAGTTGCAATTAACTTTACCAATAAACCCATATCTACAATCAGTTGATGTCTTGCCCGGTGGTGCATGTACGTATGTCCAACTTAAACTTTTATGTATGCATCTAAAAAAACGGTAACCGCTCGATGACTAAACCCGGAGAAGAACTAATGATCATGTCGAGGATACGGATCAACCCCCGGGGCCAATTACACTCGTAACATATGCACTGATTTATCATGAAGGATTGCTTAATATTGATCTACACGTAGATAGCTGATTATCTGTCGAAAAGACCCTAGTTCTGTGAAGATGATGTCGTTAATTCTCTATTTAGTTAATTGATTATCAAAGTATTGTCCGCCCGTCGTCAACACTTTTAACTTCTGTACACTATAGAGGCCTAGCTGTTATTTAATTTTAGTTTAAACTTTGTCAAGTTAAAATACTAGTTTATTGGGTTAAACTATAACACAATCAAATGGGAAGGACGAAAGCCTTTAAAGCGATGTAAGGATTTCCTCTTACTGTACCCCTGTCAATGCTGAAGTTTTAAAATGCTCTTACTTGAGTGTCCAGTGTATCAAACGGGCTGTTGTCGAAGACTTTAAGTTGAGTTTGTTTATTTGCAAGTGTTTTTTTAGTCATATAAGCAAATACAAAATAGCACCAAGTGATTCAAATTTGTTTTTAAAGTAATAGTTTATCAGGTTTCATTAAAACACACAATCAAATGGGAAGGACGAAAGCCTTTAAAGCATTGTAAGCATTTCCTCTTACTGTACCCCTGCCAATGCTGACGTTTTAAAATTATCTTACTCAGCTTTTTACTTTGAATAGTCCGGAGCCAATTATATAAATATCAAGATAAAGATTTAGTTGAGCAGCCAATAATAAAGAGCTTCGTCAGACGACGCGGCTGACTTCACATATTCAGTTCCAGAAGTCAAAGGGTTGAGGGTTTTCTCTTATTGTCATCCATGAAAATCGTATTGTCTATTAAAGGTGTGTAGGTTTAAAGAAATACGATCTATGTAATATGATGATAAGTGTATATGAAATGACACTCGCGAGAAGAGTATTGGCTATTAAATATGTAAAATAGTTGAAATGAAAAAATATTTCTTGTGAGTGTTTATTCATATACAATTGTTATAAGATATATGCACTTCATGTCTTTAGCACTTTTTATTTAGGTATGATATTAAGTACGAAATTGTAAAACAATAATTAATTTTCTAAAACATAAAACAAAAACAACCCAAGTATTTCTGAAAAGCGTCACCATATATTTAAGCGCTTAAAATCACATGAAATGCATTAGTCCCTTTATCTAAGTTATACGTGTCTTTTTCATTAAAACCATATATAAGATTCCCGTAAGAAGCAAACGCTCATAAAGATTATATTATTGCCTATACGAGGTCGTCTCATGCTGACCTTTACGTCATACAATTTAATTGTCACCAACACAATCGTTAGGTATCAACAGGAAAGATTACCCATATGGGTATAAGAGACAAAGAAGCAAGGATGGCAGTATACCGTTTGTACAGTAAAACTGTTGATAGCAAATGAGCCTTGCATTTTTTAGTCTGATTTTATTGGACACAAACACCTGCTCATGAATTCGAAACGACCTTTTATGCGATGTCTTCTGATTTAATATAAGCACATATCCATATTCTTGTCAGATCTTAAGGATATTGAGTCACAAATAATGGTGACTTTTGTTTAAAATAGGCCGGTTTATTACCGGGATAAAATTACGGGGTGTGGGTTCCCTATACACCGATTTTCACCGTTATATTTAGACATCCGTGAAAATTACTATCAAGGCTATCACGGGCACGTGTAAACTTCTTTAAACAATATTTCAAAAATTAATTAAATTATGCCGAGGACACGGCAAGTTTCGAGGAGGGGTAGTATAAGTGTGAGAAGAGAGCCATACACAGCGCCGGAAGCAGTCGAAGTAGTGCGACTAGCGTCGGAAGAACAAGAGATATTTGCTTCGACAGGAATCGGGAGCAAATGTCTCCGTGATGGAGAATTTTGCGTTACCTGCAACTGCTTTTCGGTGCGCGGACGATAGTCTGACAATGCATATTTCAAATAAAATGTTTGGTCTGGGGATTATTTCGACCTGGCATTGCTTTTGAAAAAGAGGCCAGAAAACGTGTCCAGTTCGACATTTACGATAAGCGAGAACGGTCAGGTTGAAATAAAACCCAAACCAACAAATTCGTTACAGAATAACTGGAGTTGACCGATGTATTAATAATATTTGCAACAATAATAATCCAAAAACAGACTGAGAAGGCAGGGGAATTGCTGAAATATATGTCCCTGATTCGGGAAGCATAATCTCGGTCGTGGGGATCGCGGGGGTCATTTGCTTGGCGTTCTTATGACAAGCATTTTATACAGCCAGATGTTGGGTCAAAGATTAATTCAGATTTATGGCTGAGAACGTTGACTTCACCAGCTTCTTCTCAGGCCGGGGCTAATAGTCAGCCGTTTTTTAAAAAATATATCTCCTTTCAAATGCTTGATAAAATAAAACCTGAGTCTCAAGTTGATTTGGCTTCTAATAAGACCCGAACGTTTGTAGTGCCTGCTCTGAATCCAAACTGTTTTCAGATTTCATTAACGGCTGGACAAAACAACTCATGTCGTGAAATTGGTTAACATAAGGGTTGCAACCGTTAGTGCTTAAAAATGATAAAACTTCAAGCTGCTACATTTCATTGCCGAATGATATGGATTTATAGCAGTCGCAGTTTACTTAAGGTCGTTTTTGTCACAACATGTCTAATATTTTACATAATTAGATTACAATGTTTTAAGTAGATAAATCTACATATTTTAGTTCAATGTGCTGTTAGAAAAAGTATTCAAGTCAAATGAAAGAGTAGACTTAATGCCAATATGCACAGTGTTCATCAACGAATACCCACATTAGTCATAGAGAATATTAGGTCCCTGACGTAAGATATGAACTTTATCTGACGAGGTTGGGACACTTATCCGTTCTCACAGCCGAGTCTGATAAAGTTTATGTCGAAAGTCAGGGACGTAATATTCTATTTATCTTGCATGTAAAATTATGTTTTCAGGTAAATCTACACTCATTCTTACTCGTTTTAAGAAATAGCATTCACAATAACAAAAGCCCATTCATAAATGACGTCACCTAAAATAGAATGACGTCACGCCCGTGCACAAATACGCGCCGAATTACATTGTGTACACACGTCATACGGAAGCTAAAGAGTTCCGACTGAAACAGAATATCCACAGGAGTCGAAACGTGTCTGTCCGGTTTAGCCTGCAAGGCATGCTTAGGGTGATCCAAGTCGATGCTTTTCGCAGTCAAAATAGTTGATTTTCTGGTGGAACGGCTTATTTATATTTCAGAAAAGTAGTTCCAGCGATTACGTCATTTCTAAAAATAAGTAGACTGATAAAGGTAAAAGTTTATCATACCAGTAGACATGTAAACAAAAGGTTTATCATACCAGTGTTATACGTCACGTAATCTGCTCATTGCATGATAAACCAAAATAGCAGTAAGATTCAGATACAGATGGAAAAGAGAAGACTGGTGTTTCCCCTTAGCTTGAGATGGAACGAAATGACTTAGTTAGAAATAAGTTAAACTTCCGGAACAAATATGATCGGTTTAAACATCTTTGAACTGCAACATGTTTCTTCAATTCTAAGGACAAGCTCAATCAAAAACTTAATTTAACGGAATAACCTAACATACATAAGGCATGTCTTTCTGTCAAACAGTATTCGAGTATGACGAGTAAGTTTAGTCGCTTATATTTCCCAGATACATACAATTTCCGGAGCCGTAAACAGGGATAATATTGTGAGAAAAGAAGAAATTGTTGAAGAAATGTGATTGTTTGGTGTAATTGATTAGAAGTTGTAAAGCCGTTATCAGTTTTATCATGCCATCCAGTTCACTTAACCATAGTTATCTTTCATCAGTACTCTACACACTAGTTTCCCCATGTAACTCGCTCCCTTCCCACGCATACCTTTCAAGACCATTTGTGGTAGACACATGATGCTGATTTAACAATGAATTTCATCAGAAAGATGTATTGATCAATCTTGGATTCGAACCTACAACCACATGCTCGACAAACATCGTACATACAAACAGAAGACAGGATATAATCATACATTCCAATACAAAATCACTCAAGTATTTTCACATAAAGGTCACGTCACGGGAACACTGACTTTAAGAGGTATTGACGTATATAGTATTTACTATTAATGTTAAACTTACATCATCAGGTGTTAGATCATATACATTCTGAGGTGAATTCCAGAATGTTTGTACGACTAGATGTGATACAGGGTAATCCCTAATATGATTTGGCTATTTCACAATCGCATCACCGCTTTCGTGTGACGTGACAAAACAACATATTATTGAAAGCTAAATAAAAGGGCAGTCGATCTTTACTGTCGATCTTTACGCCGTCGATCAATAGTTACCCATTTACCTTCATAAGTCGCTAAAACAACAGTAAGATAGAGAGATAGAGGAAGTAGAAAAGTTTAATGTGTACCCTTTGCATTAGGAGGAGTGAAATGACTATGTATCGTCAGGTGTTAGGTTATAGCCGTTCTGAGGAGAATTCAAGAATCTTTGTACAACTAAATCTTCCTACAGGATAATTCCGAATATGATATGGCTATTTTAAAATCGCATAACACCAAAGGTCTGCTTTCGTGTGACGTGAAAACAAAATTAGGGTAGTCGAAGATTGATGTTGACCCTTTGCATTAGGAGGCGGGAAATGACTATGTCAGTTTATCTTTCCGAATTAATTGGATCGATTTAAAATCTTTGAATTTACGCATGTTTCTATAATTCTTAGGACATGCTCAATCAAAAACTTAATATAACGGATTAACCTAACATACACTATGCCATTACGTCTGACTGTCGACCAGTATTCGAGAATGACGAGTTAATTTGATCGGTTCTATTTCCCTAATACGATATCCGGAGACTTATAAAGGGAGAAGATTGTGAGAAAAGGTGACATTTGAAATAACAAAATGTGATTACGTATTGCAATTGATTGGGAGTTTAATAGTCGGTTAGTTTCAATAGTATTATCAGTTTAATCATGTTATCCAATTCACTTTTTTACTTTCGACCAGTACTTTACTTACTATTCTTCCCACTTAACTCTCTACCTTCCCTCATATACCTTTTGAGATAATTGATTAGGAGTTGTAAAGCTGTTTTCAACAAACGTATCTGTTTTATCATGTTATCCAATTCACTAACCATGTTATCTGTCTCTTTCAACCAATACTCTACACAGTATTAGTCCCATGCATCTTTTAACCTTCCCGCATAGACCTAACGAGACTATTTGTGATAGACACATGAGGCTGATCCGACAATCTATTTAATCAGAATGACCGAACTAGGGTTGGAACTTACATGATAGACTCATATACTTTAATACAATATCCCTAGAGAACGTTTACAGTAAGCTTTTATGTCTAGATTTAAATACCTTTCTATATTTAGTAATGTTTTAACTTTTTTGTACAAATCAAACATTGAAGAAGTATTTATATCATTATGCAACGTTTTTTAATCTTTGTTTTATTGGCTTTATAAAATACGTTTCAATACCTATACCTTGTGAAAGCCACACACAACCAAAGCCATACATACATATAAATTCTCTAACTTTTGTAACCCAAATAATTCTGCCAATATCATCATACTTCTTAAGCATTAAATAGCACTGTTTTGGATATCTGTTAGGATCCATATGTATTATTCTTATCCAGAATATAATTTAGTGTTGTAATTTATAGATAGAGGAAGTCTCCCACATTCACCCAATGTCATTGCGTCATTTACAGAAGAATTGATACCAAAAAGAAAGGTTTTACAGAATTTAGTCTTGATTTGTTCTACACATGTTTCAGATTCATAGCCCCAAACCTCTGACCCATATGTTAGTACAGGAATAACCATAGAGTCAAACATTTTAAAATATTATTTATGACAACAAATTTACCAAAAGGTTTTTCAAATTGCTTGACTTGATAAAAAGATTTACGAGCCTTTGCTGCAAGTTTTGTTTTTGCTGAATGCCAGGATAACTTTGGTTCAAAATGTAAACCCATTCATTTATATGTTGAGGTTACTTTTATATGTTCACCCCTATAAACCCAACGTTCATACTCTCTTAAAGGGCCTCCGTTTCTAAAAACAATTATTTCAGACTTTTTAAGGTTGACTACCATATCTGTTTCTGTACACAATTTATCTATAGTATTTAATTGCTTTTGCAGATTGACGGCAGTATTCGCACACTTCGCTACATCGTCTGCAAATAGTAAACACAATATATCAGGAATATCATTTGTTATGAAAATGCCAGTGTTACAGTTTTCTTTAACATAAGTACACAATTCATGTATATAGATATTTAACATTATAGGAGAACTTAAGTCACCTTGTTTCAATCTCATGTTACATTGAATAGGATGCTTCAATTTTGAGTCTATCTTTACACGCATCTTTATATTTGAATACATCGATATAATAATCTTGAAGAATGGTCCGGTTATACCCTTTTTGATGAGACATGCAAATTGTAATAGTTCAAGGAATCAAAAGCTTTTTGGAAATCGACATACTGTACGTAACATCTACCACCAGGCTTAGATGTATACTTTTGAACCATTCTCTGGAGACAGAAGGCATTATCAATCGCAGAATATCCTGCCCCAAATCCCGATTGTGATTTCAAACTGGTCTGCCCAGGGGCCGTATTCACAAAGCTCCTAAGAAAAAAAAATATTCCTTAAATACGGAGATTTCCCTCAAGTTTCACGATTTTCTCCTTATCTCTAAGGAATTTCCTAAGAAGCTATTCACAAAACTCCTTAGGTGAAAATATTCCTTAAATCGGTCCATTTTTTCCTTAAAAGTTAAGGAGCACTGTACCTTCCCTTAACTTTTCCCTTAAAGTTAAGGAAAATCTGAAATGGCATATTCTCGAAATTAAATGGCCGCCGTCTCGTCGCTAGAAATAATCAAAACGTTTTTACATGCTTGTGTATGCGTTGTTGGTCTTAAATAATATTGAATATCGCATAAAAAAAATTAATGCAAAGATTGCGTAAAGAAATGTGACGTATCGGTGTATTTTTCGCTGTACATAGACAACAACAAAATAGCGCAGGCGATCTTTCGAAATCTGTGTCAGGATAAGTACATTTCTTTTTATTAGCCCTGTGTCACCAAAGAAATTGCTTATTAATCCTTATAATTTGACAGACCTTATGAGAATGAATCGTAAAACTACATTTCAAGGTGGATTTATCAGTCCGAAATGATCAACTCGGTGGGACCTTACCCCACCCACAAATCCGAAACTTGACAAGTGTCAAAATGGAAACGTGTGTGCCAACGGTTTGATTGTTCTTCATTATCTATTTAAAATGCACACTGATATTTTATTGATAGTTTGTTAAAGTGAACTGTTACAAACGTAACTTCATTTGAACTGCGAATTAAACTGGCATTTATAGTTATTAGTAATTCGAAAATGTGTTTTGTTTTCATTGTTTAGATGGAAATGGTACTTTGGACATTATGAAAAGCTGTTGATATTACGGCCTGATGATAAATGAAACATTAACACATATTCTGTATATCTATATAAACTATATGTAGTTGTGTATATTATGCTTTCAGCTTGTTGATGAAACAAAAGAAATGGTGAGAAGAGTAAAACTTGAAGACAGAAAATAAAGACAGAACTGAAGACATGTTTATAATTATATCAGTGTTCAGACAGTGTTTACTTGTATAATTAATATATGTATCAAAATTGATGTGAGTACTTATATAAGATGCGAGGCAGTGTATCAATGAAAAAACATAACTGATATAGACACATTTTGAGCAAAAGTCAACTTTTGAAAAGATATTGACAAAAACAAGAAATGATCATACTTTCACTTGACACATTTCTGTCCAGAATTGTTCAAAGTGGTCTGCTGCAGATTTGTTGTATAGGGGTAAGCTTTAATGTTCATGAGATTGGACACTTAATCATGGTATTGAGGAAAATGTATTATAGGAGGATTTATATAAATATTTCCATGCAAACACAAAATAATATTTTTGCTCTGTATTTAAGTTAACATTTCCTTTATACAAATGCTAAATCCTGTATATTCAACCAAGTTGTTAAAAGTAAAGAGAAATTGCCCAAAGTTACTATTGCTGCTTTAAAACAGACATTGGACATGTATTAATACTTTAATAAAAGTGCATTAGGCCTATATAGGTTTGTTTTCTCTGGAAATGCTGTTGTAAGATTAAATATATTGTATAAATTTTGGCAATTGGTCGCAGTTATTTAACATTTAAGCTATTCTTCTCTCAAATTAAAACTTAATGTGTTGGCAAACTTAAATTTTACTTGATGTTGATAAATTGATTATCTCCTGTTGTTGATTGGATCTGGTACTACTTATCCCATATTAGATGTCATACCCGAAAGAAAACAATTGATCAACATGACTATCATTCTGTCATTTCTACTTTTCCTCATTGTTTTCATAATCTAATTTCAAAATGATCCATTTTCTCATGACATTAATGCATATCAAATGACTGGGGTAAAAAAGGAAATGGTTAAAACTTTTTGTTTTGTTTTTGCCATGCTGTTGTTTTTAATATAAAATGTTATAATTAAACCTTATAAACTTTTCTGATATATTTGTTTATTTTTGTTTTATAGCTCAACTCAGCACAAAGTACTGAAAGTGAGTTATTGTGATTGCCTTCTGTTCGGTTTGCGTCCATCAACATTTAAGTAACCAGTGTGTAAATTGGGATGAAACTGCACAGCTAGTAATTTCTCTATGTTCTCCCAAAAAATCCTTAAAATCATTTTTCTTCCAAATTGTTGGGCAATTTTCTAATCGAAGAACATGGCAGTTTGATTTGATCATTCAAACAATCTTTTATAGCCCTTTCCCATATACAGTACAAGTTTAAAAACATGGAAAATCTCATATGTTTGCAAATGCATCAAAACATGTCCACATGTTGTGAAGGGTTATGTCCATCTACATTCTAATTATTATAACAAAGTTTTAAATTATAGCAGTTTCATGCATGGGGTTATGAGTATGTTGCGTCACACTACTGAACCTTCTCCATTTTTGAAAATTAGCATGATTGACCTTCATCCATCATTGTTTGTCTACTGAAAAGCAAACATTACAGGTCACGAACAGACTGTGCAGTCTGATATTAATTGGTATATGCGTTGCAGTTAGTAAATACTGGCATGTATAGCATGATAAAGCATCCTTGCCCCAGTTTTCAACCCAACATTCTTCCCAGGCAACTAACTACATTCAGACAGAGACAAAAATACCGCAGCAGTCCACTTCGAAATCATCTAGACAAACATTTGGAAAATCTGTATGAATGAAAGAATAATTATTGAATAGAGTTGAAAACATTTAGGCAAAGCACAAATTGCTCATGATGAGTTATTTCTGCTTTTTCCACAATGCTTTCAAATGTCGTCTACTGCAGAGGCGTCTGCATGTGGGAAAAGAATAAACACATTGGCAGTATGACGCTAGGTTACAATGAGTTTAGTCAATCATCGGAAAGAATGAATGGCAATCCGGGAATCGAACTCACGACCCCATATGTCCAATGGAGAGATAGCCATCATCGTTCCCGACAAAGCTATTGCGCATGGCAACACTATTGTTTAGGATGAGATCACGAATAAGAAAAACAGTTGTCATGATATAACTGAAATAATGTTGAAAGCGGCATAAAATAACAATAACTAAATTAGTATGAGATGTTGCTTGAAGTTAAATAATAAGGACATATATAGTTCATAAAATCTAAAGGTTTCAGCTCCGGGGGATATATAGATTGATTGGGGTTAAACGCCATTTTCAACAATCTTTCAGTCATATCACCGCGGCAAGTTCACACTTTTATTTATCCCGGTCTTATCACACCAGTTATCCACACAACAAACAATCTGTCCAAGCAACTGGCTGCTTTTCCACATAGACTGTTAGCCTATTGGTGGAAGACGAATGACGCTTGTAACAATGACATTTGTCAAACGACATAAAATGTTGGCTGAGATGGGATTCAAACTCACAACCCCTGGATTGACCGCCCATGTTTCGCTAGCGACTAAAGCTACCGGGGCTCGGCGCCAGGGGGATATTAACATAGTCACAATTCTTTTTTACAATTTTGAGATAATGATTTGAATAACAAATAAGTATTTTCATAACATGCTACCTTTTCCTTTTAACCCTTTCCCTCATATAAACGCTTTCTGGCGCCTCTGAAGCAGACGGCTTTTTGAAAACATAGTGACAAAAGAAGAAACGAGCAATTTCCACTTTTAGTCATAGGTTATCAATTCAATTATAGAGATTTTACATTTTTTGACAAAATATGTTCAAAGTCGTCTGCTGCAGAATTGTCGTATGTGGGACATAAAGTGTTACTTTAGCATTGATATTTGCATTTTGTTCCAAATTCCAGACAATTTCAAGAAAGGGTTGACATTCAAACAAATTTCAAATATTGAAATGAATGACAGATGCAGAGTAAATCATGTCGTGTTGAACTATATTTGTAACGAGGTTGATCTTATGATCAAACCAAAAACAAACAAACTCGTTATAAAGTTCTAAAAACTGGGAAAACACTTTATTACATTTATTTATACAGATAAATACTCTCTAAACCACTATGACATATCTAATTTCGTCCAAACATAATGAATAAATTTAATTCTGACGTCACACATTTTCACTTAAGGAAAAACTAATATTCCTACCTAAGGAATTTCCTTAGGAGCTTGTGAATA
Source organism: Serripes groenlandicus (assembly GCA_031761405.1). Taxonomy (NCBI): domain Eukaryota; kingdom Metazoa; phylum Mollusca; class Bivalvia; order Cardiida; family Cardiidae; genus Serripes; species Serripes groenlandicus. Next base: position 136,061 of record JASEVX010000008.1, on the reverse strand, counting down.
CGAACTTAAGGAATTTCCTCAGCTAAGGGAAAAATCGGGTATTTAAGGAATTTCCTAAGGAAATAACTTGGGAGCTTTGTGAATACGGCCCCAGGTCGTTAAACGGTCGTTGACAATGAATGAAAATATTTTATAAAAACTATGAAGAAGAGAGATCCATCTGTAGTTACTTGGATCGTTTTTAAAACCAGATTTATGGATTAGTAATATTAAAGTTTCAGACAAAGATTTTGTTGAATAATTTCACTAAAATTGGACACATTTCTTGCAGAGTATTTGTGTAAAATTCAACTGATATGTCATCGTTATCATGTGCCTTTCCAGTTTTAAGTTTTAATAGACCTCTTTGTACTTCCTCTGGAGATATTTCGGAATTTAATAAAAACATATTTGCTCATTATAATAAATTGGATTGTCTTCTACAGGAATACTAGAATCATTGTTTTTAAAGAGTAAAGATTCAAAATATACTATCCATTCATTACTAGATATTGTACATATATTAACTGTTTTATGTCTCAATAATGTGCCATTTACCATAGACGAAAACTCTTTTGCCTCTTGTGTAGCCGACTCTATATAGTTCCTGGTTGTGTTTGTAAATTTCATTTTCTATTATAAGTTTATTGTAATGCATGGATGCGTATACACCCTTCTCTCTAGCATCAATAAGCTTTTTACCCAACTCACATCTACACACATTCACTTGATCTGTAAAATCCTCTTTCACAAAATATTGGGTGTTTTTCAGCGTCTTCTTTACCGCACTAAGCATTATATTGTGTGGATTTGACTATCACAGTGCTTCTACTTTCATCGGATGAATTAACCGTATGAGCTCGTTCAATGTCCACATGTTCAAGTTCTGGACTATTCAAATTACACTTTATAAAATCTCTAACCTTTTGCTCGGTGTCAATCCATGGTTCATTTATACTGCCAGAGATGCCGTTGAATCACAGATTGTTTCTTCTTGAATGTCCTTCCAAATTGTCCAGTTTTGAAGTTAGCCTGTCCAGCTTTGAATTAATGTCCGCATTCTCTTTACGCAATGTTTCATTTTCCGCCTGAAGATGAGTAATTGAATTAGAAATACCATCCATTTTATTGTTAATCTGCGCTAAATCAGACCGAAACTCCGTTTTCATGTCCTGAAGAAAACTTATAATGTCCTGGTCGTTTGTACTCGTTTTCGGCTGCCACTTCGGTCTCTTTTTGGATTGTTGAAGATACTGATGGGACCTGGGTCTCAAAGTCAAAGGCGAAATAGGTGGATTACCTGCCACATGAGACTTGGGAGAGGCCATATTCGAAGATTCTGTGAAGGGAAGGGTCTTTTGTCGTGATGAGCGTGTTTCTGTACTGGGACCGGGATTCGATTCTACATCACCGCAGGTCAATAACAAAGCGGTCAAGCATAATGAAATTGTTAAACCGGCCATAAATCCACGTACGCAATTCACAGGAATATGTAAGGTCCGTATGTTTATACCTGGTCTATGACTCGACAGAAAAGTCCAAATTCTGTGTCTGTAGCCATTGTCGAAAATCTATTCATTATTGTCACACGAGAAAACACAGGTCCGACATTACAAAGGGCACTCTACTCTCCAAGTCACACATTGTATCACGATACAAACCACTTACCATAATGTATATTTGATCCGTGCAATACGAACACAAGGAAAGGGTTTCTGCGACGACTGTATACTAGGTTCTGAATCAGGGTTGGCAAAAACCCGGGTTTTACTGGGTTTTACTGGGAAATACTGGGTAATACTGGGCAATATGAAATACTAGTATTTTTTACTTGTTTTGTTATTAAAGTTAAAACTTCAATAAAGAAGTGTTTTATAAGTCTGCCTAAGGTCCTTATAAGATACTGTATTAATCTTAGTGAGTATTGGTCAAGAAAATCTAAATCACGCACTATTTGTACTTGAACATGTTGAATGAAATCATGTGTTATAACCAATTTTTTTTAAATTGTAAAACAAGTGTTTTACTTACATGTACATGGCTAATTATGCAGATTAGGAAATGTCAAACATATATGTTTATTTAACAATAATTAGCCCTTTCATCTATACAATTGTGCATGCCATTTTCCCTGGGTGTTTCTGTGTATATATTTAGCAATAATACAATGTAATCATAGCATGTCTTAACTATTCTTTGTAAAATAAGCTTAAAAAATCATATTACCCAGTATTGCCCAGTATTGCCCATTTCAGGCAGTATTGCGCAGCCCGGGTAAACCCGGGCGGTCAATACTTTGCCAACCCTGTTCTGAATCAACCTGTACAATCACACAATCCGTGATCTCTAATTCGCAGAAATATATCAACCTGAATGTGTCAAGGTAAGCGCTATAATTTTACACGAATTCTGCAACAACACACACACACGGCATTAGGAAGTTAGTTTGCGACTAGCAAACCCCCTGGTCAGTATGAGCCTCTGGTGAGTCTGCGCCTCTGATCTGAACATTCACTATTCACCTTGACGTCCTATCAGCATCAAAGTATCCTCTAGCGATGAACAAGTAGATTGAAATAGAAGACAGTTGTACCGCTACAAATTTGATTTTAGTTTGGCGTTGATCAATTATGATGGACTTGAGATCTTCTATTTCGAAAGTGATATAGTAAATGCTTCCATATCAATTGCAAAAAAATCGACGGATTTTGTTTTTCTGATGAAGGAGTATATGTAAGAAGAAACTTGAGTATGTCTGAAGATGATTCATTGACAGTACAGATGTACATGTCAAAACACCTTATGGTTTCATTTCAGTGGAGCGCATCTCGCTTAGAGTCAGTTCTTTGATGTGTAATGGTCTCTGTTGTATACATCACTCTATCTGATAAACATGTACTGTGTTGTCTACATAAGTACGAAATAGGTGATTCCACAAATCAGGAGATTGACTGATATAAAGTCTGTTATATCTTTCACAATAAATAACAGCATGTGTACGCTGAGACCCCCATGTTCCAGCTTGTAAGGTTTTTATGTTCGTACACTGTGGTGAGAGAATGAGTATATCATTTTGCCCCTGTCCAGCTATATAGATATTACCTTCTCTATCTACTGCCAGACTTAGAGGATCCTTCAGTTTGTCATGTTTATAAACATGGTGCATAGTACCGTCAAGATCCATACTTGTTACACTGTTGTTGCTACAATCTGATACGTATAGTGTTTTCTGGTCCGTACTAAGTGTAATGTAAGAATGCAGTTTGTGAGGATGCGGTATAATCGTTTGAGTTCTGTTTTCATCTGTTGAGATTGTTTTCAATAGTTGTCCCTCTAAATCAAGGATATTCACACAGAAAGGAGACACATAAGAGACAATAAATGTATTGTTTGTATAAACAATACCGCGACAATGACCACCAATGTCCAGTTCCTTCACTACTGATAATGTTTTACCAATCTGTATGAATACAAGTTTATAATCACATGTAACGACGATCCGATCTCGTTCTACACGTGCAATATCCCATGGATCGTTAGGTAGTTGCAAACAAGATATCATTTTCTTCAAATAAATGTCAACAACATTTACACATGAGTTATTATGATCGGCCAATACCAGCATGTTGTTGTCTAACATTACTCCCCCGGTAACCCAGCAAGTGTTTCTAAACGTATCTGTAGAGTCTTGTATATTGAATTCATCAACACATTTCAATGATACTGACTTACATGGAGCAGATAACTTCTCAAGCTCCATCACTTTTTGATCAAGTTGTGTTAGTCTGTTTTCTTTCTTTCTATCATCCAAATGTCCAATACTGTTTACAACTTTGATAGACTGAAAAATAGTCTCATTTGGCCTAAAGCAGTAATCTCGAATTGTACATTGGTTATTCAACTGTGCCGTTAAACTGTCATATCGTTTGATTTGATTTTGAGACTTTTTAGCTGATATCACCAATTGCCGTTGTTGTTTGTATTTCTTCTGACTTTCCATAGTACTGGACATCTTCACCAGGTTATCAATCATCGCATCACACGTTATAGATACTGATTCAGTCGATGATGTATCATTGTCCCTCACGGTATGTGCCTGCATCAAGGTGATTCGTTCGAGGGAATCTAAAATCTGGTTTATCTCAGCCCTAAATTTATTAACTTCTGAAACAAACTTCACATGAATTTGTTCCAGTTCATCCTTTTTCTTCAATGACATTTTCTTTGTATTCTGCAGTAGTTGAGTAAGATCGGCTATTAAGCTCATTAGAGATGTATATTCTTTACTCTTTTCGAAATCCGTCGCAATATCATCAATATACTCTACTTTACACTGTTTGTGTTCAATGGTAGCACAAACTGAACAGCAGCAATCGCCATGGATTTTGCAATAGTATTCAACCAATTTCCCGTTGTGTTTAGTACACATACTTTCCTCCGACGACAGGAACTTTTGTTTAGGCATGCTGTCTTTGTCTAACAAGTGATGATGTTTCGATACTTTAGCTCTTCTGTGTGATCTAGTACAAATGTCACATAGGAAATCGTTGCAAACTGTACAATAGCATACAGCGTTTTCATCTTCACCTACACCTTTACATGGGTTACAGAGAATATCAGTACTCATGTCATCACTCCCTACCTGTTTCCTCCCTGATACATCCATTGTTGATACGAGTTACTGAAAGAAGAAAAGTTTAAGGTAAACATCCCATTTAATGCTCTTACGCGAGTGTATCTAAAGGGCTGTGTTCAAAGACTTTAGAGTCGAGTTCTTTCGTTTCTGTTTTTCTTTATTTGCAAGTGTTTCCTTAGTCATAAAAGCAAGTTTATAAGAAACACCAAGTTATTCAAATTCGTTTAAAGTGCTAGTTTATCGGGTTACATTATAACACAATATAATGCGAAGGATGAAAGCATTTAAACCATAGTAAGCATTTCCTCTTACAGTACCCCTGCCAATGCAGACGTTTTAAAATTGACTTACCCAGACTTTTACTTTGAAAAGTGATGGAGCCAATGATATGACTATCCGCGTATTTCCACGTTTTGAGTACACTACTTGCATATGTCGATATGTAGCCTTTCCATTGAATGCAATCGGTCCTGCCATTTTATAAAGGGTATAACTAAAGAAAACTCTGTTTATTGATTTTAAGTCATTGGCACAGACAAATATCTAATAAGTCAACACGAAATCGGTATTAATGAAATCGGTATCGAGATGCGCGATAAAAATGAGACTATAAGTCAAACCGGCCTAACAGAGGAATATTATTTGATTCTGCTTTTTTATTTTGTTTTATAAACTATCACTATTGATCACATGAGATAACTTGCTGATCTTGTTAAAGCCGAATAGGGACATTTGATATGGTATAGGATTGTACAAGTATGTCCTTGTATAAAGGTTTAATCAAACAATGCGTATCGTTCCTTTTCAATATCGAGACACATATAAACCCGAATACAAAGTTTTAACTATATTGTACGAAGAAACATGTGTGGTGCCTTCCAGTATGTTAGTATGTGTTGGTGTTAGAAAAGTTTTCAGACGGGCAAACAGAAGACGGAGACGTTAACCCCAAGTATCTGTCTTCGAACAGAGGTGACACAAACATTATTTAAAAAAAGGAAACCTGTCGTTTAAAAGTTATGAATGGCTATTTGATCACCTTTGTATAAGAGAAGCATATTACTATAGAACATTAGTGTTCAAATCCCTAGTTTACAGAGCGAAGGAGATAATATGACATACACCCAAAACTGAACCGATAATGGAACAAGAGCCAAACTTATATAAGAGACATATACAGTAATGGTCTTTGCAATCGATAAATCTTTAATGAGTATGTTATTGTTGAACATGTGTAGTTGAAAATACGATAAAGATTACTTTCATAGATATAAAATATGTTTGTAGATAGAACATACGTTCATAGATATAAAATACGTTTGTAGATAGAACATACGTTCATAGATAGAAAATACGTTTAAAGATAGAAAATACGTTCATAGATAGAAAATACGTTCCTAGATAGAAATACGTTCCTAGATAGAAAGAACAACCAATGATAAATCGCCTTTGTTAAAAAAGATTACACAATCCTAAATAGTGATGTACATCAGTTTCCCCGGATCCAAAGAGACGTTTGCGTTATATGAGATTTTACATTTGCAAAAATAAACGAAAAACACATTTAAAAAAAATATCTTGAGTTTAATATCATAATCGTTCTTACACAGTCTTGCCAAAGCCTTCTCTTTCCACCTACAGGTAATAAATGACTTAATTAATGTACTAATGCCCCTATATGCTCATACATTTCAAATCGGCAGCAGACAAGTTTGAACAAGATATAAAAAATCTCTTTTAATTAAGGTATATTCATTGAACAGAGTTGAAACTATGTGAGAAAAGCTTACGTATCTTACGGAATATACTATTTAGCTAATACCAAAACATGATATAAATATTACATATTTAAATAGAACAAAACTAAGAAACGGTCTTACACTTACTTATTCTGTAAATATATTCTCCATCTTCCAACATTCTTACCAACTTCAACTATTCAACATTTTCACAATCTTACGGTGTTGCAAATCGATAGCTAAATGTAAAGTGAAAGTCTAAAAGTCATAACAAACGACAAAAGGGCATTATAAAACAATAAGTATTGACGTTATATGTCTTATCATATTTCAGTACACCTTGAAATTTGATATTTAAGGTGGTTACTTTAAATTCTTAAACAATAAGTATCAACGTCATATTGGATATCAAATTACAAGACACATTGAACGTTTACCTTTCAAGTCATTTTTGATCTTTATATTGTAGCTACTAAATGGCTAGATACATTTTACTCGCGATAAATTGAAGTCATAATGGACCCATAAATTACATGGAGCTATCGACGTGTGCGAGAGATCACTTAATTAATACGTTTAGTTTAGTTTTGTAATACGTGTATACTTTTATTTATGATGAAAAACTAATCCGCGATAAAGTAATATTAAGAAAACTGCACGGAATCAGTTCTAATTGCTTGCATGGACAATCAGAACGACTGCTACGATGTTTCTAAAAGGAAGATCCGATCCGGGAAATGGTTCGCGTTTAACGATATATTCGAATTATCATATTTAGTCAACTGTACTGGTATGTTTAAGAAGTATATTTATATGGTAATTTGTACAGAAAACCATAAACGTTTATTAGTACATGTAACTTTGATTGGCTTTTTTGAGTGATTTTTTCGATTTCGAATCACAACCTACCTTTAATATTATAATCATAATAATGTTTATTCTCGAAAAAAGAAGTAAAGACAAACACATATCTGGATATGTAATACAGCATTTCACCAATTGTAATGTCGCGGCCAGATGTTTTTAATACTTTATATTGTGTAATTACTACACATTTAACCTGATATTCTTTTTCAAAATTCGTCTGCTGCCGAAACGTCAGAAAGTGTCTGTATGTGGGAAAGTGTTAACTAAATAGTTAAATAAAAGACAAGGGCATAAATGTATATTTGTATATAATAAGCCCGACCATAGGAAAAGGTACAAACTGATCTTTGGAGACCCATATCAGCCTTTGCATCTACTTTGTCTGATCAAGATCTACATTGTTCATAAATTACTTAAATAAGTTTATTATAAGCTTCTGTCAAGGTGTGGAGATTCAGATAAAACAGAGCATAGATCGACAATGGGATATGATACAGCACTGGTAAGAAATACAAACGCGTATATCTTTCCATGGAATGGCTAAAATATACAATGGTTAATTGAGTGGCACATTCCGATACTATTCAAACTGTTTTGTCTTTATTCATGGTCCAATATATAGTTCGTAATTACATTTATTGAGGTTTAAAGCCGTTTACAACATTTTCTATTTAATTTCCAGTTATATCACGGCGACAGAACATTTATCCATGATCCCTGGGTGACCAGCAGAGTCCCGATAGCTCAGTTGGAGCGATGCAGGCTGTAAATCACGGGGCCGTTATTTCGAACTCAATCTCGGCAAATAAACTTTCTGGCGTTTGAAAAAGTAAATTGGAGAAGCTAATAGCAATAGGCTACAATATAACAGTCTATAATGAAGAAAAGTCCGTAGTTGTAATAATATTACCAATACGCTTTGCAAGATGGATGCTAGAAACAATGTTATGTGAATGAACACTAGAGTGTTTAAATAAATTGTTATTATTTCTGTTATATTTCAGAGAGTCTATTTCACAATCATCTGAGATTCGCAAGAGTACAAGGTCACCGTCCGTGCATCATAATCGCATTAACCTAACCTTATCGTGCATCATAATCCCATTAACCTTACATCATCGTGTATCATAATCTCATTAACCCGACATCATCGTGCCTCATAATCCATTAACCCGACATCATCGTGTATCATAATCTCATTAACCTTACATCATCGTGCCTCATAATCCATTAACCCGACATCATCGTGTATCATAATCCCATTAACCTTACATCATCGTGTATCATAATCCATTAACCCGACATCATCGTGCCTCATAATCCATTAACCCGACATCATCGTGTATCATAATCTCATTAAGCCGACATCATCGTGTATCATAAAACCATTAACCCGACATTACCGTGCCTCATAATCTCATTAACCCGACATTCCGTGCATCATAATCTCATTAACCCGACATCATCGTGCCTCATAATCTATTAAGCCGACATCATCTTGTATCATAATCTCATTAAGCCGACATCATCGTGTATCATAATACCATTAACCCGACATTACCGTGCCTCATAATCTCATTAACCCGACATTACCGTGCATCATAATCTCATTAACCCGACATCATCGTGCCTCATAATCTCATTAACCCGACATTACCGTGCCTCATAATCTCATTAACCCGACATTACCGTGCCTCATAATCTCATTAACCCGACATTACCGTGCATCATCATCCCATTAACCCGACATTACCGGGTATCATAATCTCATTAACCCGACATCATCGTGTATCATAATACCATTAACCCGACATCATCGTGTATCATAATACTATTAACCCGACATCATCGTGTATTATAATACCATTAACCCGACAGCATCGTGCCTCATGATACCATTAACCCGACATCACCGTGCCTCATAATACCATTAACCCGACATTACCGTGCATCATAATCCATTAACCCGCCATTACCGTGTATCATAATACCATTAACCCGACAGCATCGTGCCTCATGATACCATTAACGCGACATCACCGTGCCTCATAATACCATTAACCCGACATTACCGTGCATCATAATCCATTAACCGAACATTACCGTGCATCATAATACCATTAACCCGACATTACCGTGTATCATAATACCATTAACCCGACATCATCGTGTATCATAATCTCATTAACCCGACATCATCGTGTATCATAATCTCATTAACCCGACATCATCGTGCCTCATAATCCATTAACCCGACATCATCGTGTATCATAATACCATTAACCCGACATCATCGTGCCTCATAATCCATTAACCCGACATCACCGTGCCTCATAATACCATTAACCCAACATTACCGTGCATCATAATCCATTAACCCGACATCATCGTGTATCACAATCTCATTAACCCGACATCACCATGTATCATAATACCATTAACCCGACATTACCGTGCATCATAATCTCATTAGCCCGACATCATCGTGCCTCATAATCCATTAACCCGACATCATCGTGTATCATAATACCATTATCCCGACATCATCGTGCCTCATAATCCATTAACCTTACATCACCGTGCATTATAATCTCATTAACCCAACGCCACCGTGCATCATAATCCATTAACCCGACATCACCGTGCATCATAATATCATTAACCCGACATCATCGTGCCTCATAATCCATTAACCTGACATTATCGTTTATCATAATACCATTAACCCGACATCACCGTGCATCATAATTCCATTAATCCAACAACACCGTGCATTATAATATCATTAACCCGACATCACTGTGCATCATAATCTTATTAACCCAACCTCACCGTGCATCATAATCCCATTAATCCAACACCACCGTGTATTATTATCCCATTAACCGAACCTCATCGTGCATCATAACCCATTAACCTGATATCTCCGTGCATTACATTCCCATTAACCTAGTCGTCGTGATATTACTGAAAAACTGTTGTAAACTGCGCTACACTCCAATTAATTAATCAATCATGGGTGATAAATTACTACATGTACCGACAAATACGCATTCAATAAAGCCATTCCACAAAAGGGCATTCCACCCAAGGTAACTTTACCAAAAGCACTCCATCCAAGCGCATTGACAACTTTGTGATCTATCAGCTTTTCGCTAATAAATAAGCAATGGCATACCCTATGAATACCGTGTTATCTCGTAAAACTGTCAATATCATATCAGGTTAACGAATTTCTTTTCAACATGCAGACGAACTTTGACGCGTGGTATCAGACGAGTTTTGGAAACGGTGTGGAAACGTTTTCTCCCTTGTTGTTAGATTGTACCGTCATTCAGCGTGCTTTCCAACACACTGTTGTTTACGCTTTATGATGCCTCTGCAGCATAATAGTTTTATTATAATTGTGGCAAAAGGAGAAATTGCTCATAATGAGCAATTTACCCATTTGCCACAATGTTTTCAACTCTATTAAATAATCATACTATCATTAGAATAGATAATTTCAAAGTCGTCTGATGCAGATCTGTGTATATGGGAAAGAGTTAAACCAATTGTGTAAACCTGTCTGTTAAGCCGAAGCTTGCAAACCACCGACCTGGATTTGACCAATGTTAGGTACTTTATTTTAATGTCGATTATTTAAATTCTAATCTTAAATCTTCTAAATTATGCCATTTTTCCTCAATTTGTTATAATAAAACAGTGCATGAGAAAAAGAATAAGGTGACTTTTGTGATCAGTATAGATCAAGATCAGGCTGTGCAAGATATTCCTCCCGTTCATACGTGCATACGCCTGTTAAAAGTGTCTGCAAAGCCGTAAATATTATGATAAGACTTAGCAGGTGGACATAATGATCTTAACCTAATCTATTCAAAATGCCAACTTGTGCATTTCTCATGCATTGACTCATAAGTTCATTTAATTGCATATTAAGATTACAACACATACACCTGAAAGAACACGATAGCGTCCAGGAAGTCCAGGAAGCTGTCCTGGCAAAAACCCGAGAGAATGTTATGATGCAACTGAAATGTTGTTGCAAACGGCATACAAACTAACCTTTTCTTAGGATGCACGAAAGTCTAAGAACAAACTTTAAGCCACAAATTATCCAAATCTGTGACCAAATGAAACAGTGTGCCATTGACCTTGTGCCTTGTGTCTTGGAAGCATAAAAGATGTGCATCCGGAGTTTTATTGATCAACCAAAGCCAGCATGTTGTTGTCTAACATTAGTCTTCCTGTCATACAGCAGTCGTATCTACTCGTATCTGTAGAATGTTGGATATCTACTTCTCCAATGAATATCAATGATACTGAATTACTTGTTTCCTAAGTATCCTCAAATCTGATCACCTTTCTCTCATTATATGTTTTTTTCTTTTATTTTTCTTTATCTTACAATTTCCTAAGACTCTTTGTGGCTTTATTAGACCGAAGAATAGTTTTGAAGACGAAGTCCATTATGTATAGTTTAAAGTTTCAAAGTCAACAGTATGGGCAAATAAAAACAAAGAACGAATGAATTTTAAAAATGATTAGCTAACGAAATGTATATCAAAACAATAATAACTCGCGTAACTCGAATATATCCGTTACATGAATTGGTTCGAGTTAAAGATATATCGAATTATCACTTTTTCGAATTATCGAAAATCCACTTAACTGTTATATTTATGAAGACGATTGATATGGTCATTCGTATAGAAAACCATCCAAGCTTTGATTTGGTTGTATGTGTTATTCTTACAATTTTGACAAACCTTCCCTTAATTCGTAATTTTCATAATCAAAATGATAGTTCGTGTAACAAGTATAGCAATGCTTAAAAAAGCGATAAACAGCCAGATGTTTAAATATGTTTATTATTTTTCATTATTATACATCAAGAGCAATTTCTCCTTTTCCAAATTGTTTTCAAAAGTCGTCTGTTCCCGAGGCGCAAGAACCCGTCTGTATGTGGAAAAGGGTTAACTATATAGTTAAATAAAACACATGTGGTTAATTTGTAAACGTATATTAAACTTTAGAATTATATGACCCTCCACTTGGGCAAAGGTACACGTTTACTTTAGTGACGAATGTAGACCTAGATCAGCATGTGCATCCACTCTGTCTGATCAAGATATAGATTGTTGATTTATAACCTACATAAGTTTAGTATAAGCTTCTGTCAACGTGTGGAGATTATGATAACACTGAGCAGATAGACAATGCGATCTGATCATACACTGGTAAAAAAAAAAAACTTGTCTATTTTATCCGTGAACGGGCTCAAACAATGGTTAATTGAGAGGCACATTCCGATAGGGTTAAAACCCTTTTGTCTTTGTTCAAATGTCGCATGGTCATGGTTTGGATCAATAGATAGCTTGTTTTTACTTTAATTTAAGTGTAATGTCTTTTACAACAGGTTTTTTCCCTTACATTTTCAGTTATATGTAGGCGACAGAACACTCATCCATGATTCCTAGGTTACAGCCCGAGCCTCGGTAGCTCGTTCGGCAGCGACGCTGACTGCCAATCCCGCGGCCGTGAAATCGAATCCCACCTCGGCAAACGTTCTTTCTAACGTTTGAAAAAAGTCAATGGGACAATCGTCATTTGTCTATAAACAATGGTCTACAATGTTACAGTCTATAATGAAGAACAGTCCGTTGCTGTTAATATTGTTGTGTCGAGTAATGGTGTGAGAAAGCCAGGACACACATGTGAAGGTGAACTTTTTTTTTAAATTGCGTTAAACACCAATTAATCAATCAAGAGTGACACCAGGAATTACTACCAGGAAATTTGACTAATCTAAGGGCATTCCACACAAGGGCATTCCACTAACGGGCACTCCACCAAAAGTATCCACCCAAGAGCGCTCAACCAAACACACTCCACCCAAGAGCATTGGAAAATTTGTTATTTATAAGCTTAATTGGATCAACATTTTACGAACAAATAAACAATTTCATACACTAGGAGTACCGTTTAACAATTGTCAAATCAAACAACTGACAATATCATAAATGGGTAAACAGTCAACCCTTTTAACACGCAGATAAAGCTTGGCGAGTTTGTATCAGGTGAGTTTTTAAAGTATGTGTTGCAACGTATTCACCCCTGTTCTTAAATTGTAATGTAATTCAGCGTGCTTTCAGACATATATCATAGTTTCCTAGAGATATTTTCATTGTCGTCGGACGCACATTCTGTATTTGTAGGAAAGGGTTAATTTGTATGGTGTTATTTACGACCTTCAACATTTTGTCAGTTACATCTCGGTAAGTTAACAGTACCCCTGGTCCTTAATCTAAACTCAAACGAGAAAATCGTACTGCTTACCCCACAACCCTGACCTCCTATGAGGGAAAGCAGTTACTACCATTTTTAAAATGGCTCGACCGGGGATAGAACCTGTGACCTCCTGCATCCGAGGCGGACGCTTTATCTACTACACCACCTAGGAGGTTTGGAACGGGTTTAAATGATTTCAATCACACATTATCTCGTGAAAACGAACCAATTTCACCTAGAAATCAAATAAAAGTATCCATAAAAAATGTCAATATAGTATCATGATTTTAGCAACAGAACTAGTTTCTTCTTATTGAATATGTACTAAAGTGCAAAAGTTGTCCCAGTAGGTTGAAACATCATCAGGGAGTAGAATATTAAATACATTTAAATCATTTGTCAAATTTCAGCAGGTGGAAAGGACCAAACGTTTTGAAACAGCTATTACAATTCAAATCAAACATGCTCAACATACATTATAGTCTTATCTTTTTGAAGCATCATAACTTATTGCTTCTCATTGGATATGGTGTGGAATCCTAAAGTTTTGGCCCAGTAGATTAAAACATGAGAATTATAACACAGTTATCCCGTTCCGGCATATATACACTTTCTAATGCCTCTACAGTAGACTATGTTTAATATAATTGTGGCAAAAGGAGAATTTGCTCCTAATGAGCAATTTCCCCATTTGCCACAGTGATTTCAACTCTATTCAACAATCATACTACCATTTAAAGAGATATTCTATATTTTGGACTGGGTAATTTCAAAGTCGTCTGATGCAGATTTATAAATGTGGTAAAGGTTCAAACCAATTTGGTTAACCTGTCTCTTAAACAATGCTTACAATCAACAGACCTGGATACGATCAATGTTACACTGGCACTTTATGTTAATGACGATCTTTTTTCAATTATATTTTCAAATCTGGATCAGCCTGTACAAAATATACACCCCGTTCACATATTACATACTCACGCTTGTTAGAAGACACTGCCATCTTGTGTATATTTTTATAAGACTGTAGGTGTACAAGATGATCTGAAACCTAATCTGTTTAAAATGCCAACTTGTACATTTTCTCATGGACTGGCGCATATGTACATTCATTTAAATATGAATAATACTGAATCTAATTCACTTAAAAGAACACGTCTGTGTTCCCAAAGGAGTTGTCATAGGTTGTGCATTTCCTCCGTGGTCCTTAAGGTTGTGGGAATATCATAACAACTATCGGTGATAATTTCGTGATGCATCTCAAAGGAAAATGTGAAGCCACAAATTGTACTGAACTGCGACCAAATGATACAGTGTATCAATGGCACTTGTGCCATTTGTCTTTGAGGCATAAATCTGGCACCAGATGCTCATTTATGTGAGATGTGCAGCCGCTTGACTCTGAAAAATCGCAGCCGATATGTCCCATTTACATAAAGCACAGATGTTTAGAGAACGGTCTAAGCATGTTAATATTGTCGCACAGTAATCGTCACTAGCAAAACTTTGATATCACAAGAGATAAATTCCACAATTAAAAATATTATTATGTATACAGTGATCACTTAAATTGCATAATATTGTACTTTAACGTAGGCATAAATTGAGCCCTGATATTTAAATCAACGGGTCGTTGTTCGAGTCGAGTCGAGTTCGAGTTCTCGCTGGAGGATTCATTCTTAGCGATGACTGACACAATTTATTGTGACTAGAGTCATTTGTCTTTGTGCTGAAAATTCTACGAGGGAAGTAAGCCACTTGAATAGGAAATTTGTTGTTTGGAGTATTGGTGCAATAAAGCCAGGAAACACACGTACGGCCAACTGTCCGCCGTGATGTTATTGATATACCGTTAAAAACGTGTTAACATAAAATCGTTTGATATATCTCAAACACAGTCGGTGTTTCTTTTAATCGAGTGTAAACATATTATTGTAGGCAGATACAAAGAATGTAATTTACATTTAAAGTGAAGAATACTATTTTAAAAAATACTTTATATATTTCCCGTAGAAATATAATAATTGACGATAAAGAATTCATGCGCTATCTTAAAAGACTTGAACATATTTAAGCGCAATCAATCGGGCAACAATAATACAATTGACGATACATAATTCATGCGTTATTTTAAAAGACTCGAATACATTTCAAGGCGGTCAATAGGGCTAAAATAATGTGCTATGTTCATCACATCTGTGCACAGAATAAAATGACATCAACGCCCAGTAACCGTATTCCGGTTTTGATATCACATCATGGCTTGAGCGTAGTCAGTAGCTCTTTAACGAGAACAAGATTTAACGAACCTGACTTACCAACATTGAGATTTCATGCGATTTCATGGACAAACAAACGAGCAGGTGCTCATAAATCTTTAATTGTATATGGTTAATTTAAGACGCCCTATTATGCGCTGTCGTAAGATCCAATATACATACTGCGAAGTTTTATGTCTGATTTCAATAAAAATTACAATTGTGCTAACAACAAGGGCTACCTGCCGATTACATTTGGACATGGTTTAACCCTTCCCAAAAGTCTTACAAAAAACACTGAACCATAGCACACTGTTATGTCCATATAGTGAATGATGTAGGAGTTGAATGCAAAATACTGTATACACAGTATGGGGGGGGGGGGGGGGGCTACCGATATGCTAACATTTAACACAACAAACTGTCATTAATTATGCGCATCTACTAACTATGTAGTTCCTGTTTAGCACATCAGCTGGATGAAAACGAATTAAAGCCGTCATTTGCTCATGCAATTAACACATATACAATACATTGATTCATTTTACTTATTTTATTATCATCCATGTACAAACAAAGTTACAAACATATACGATGTACAAACAAATCAAGACAATTATTAGTCATGGTCACTTTAAACAGAATTATAGAAGACTTGCGATATAAGCATATCGCACAATCATTGCACTTACTATTTACACGATAGAGCCACTAATTAGCTTCTAATTTGTTTTTAAACAGAACAGAACAGAACATAACTTTATTCAAGAATATTGACTTGAACACATATGGTTCATCGTCATAATACAGCATCTTTAAACATACATGAGTATGAACATACAAATTAAATATACAGTTTTTAACACTCTCTTTTCATGGAAATATAAATAAACACATATATCTAGATAAATAACACAAAATAGGATAATACATATTTACATATATTTAGAAAAATATCAAGTTTTCAACACTCTTTTGATGAAAATATAAATAGACACATATAACATCTACAGTATAGCATAATACACACACACATATATATATATATAGGATAATATACAAATACTGAAAATACTTTTTGCGGAAATAATGCACGATAATGCATGTAATTTCTTTTTATACAATAACATTGTTTAATCTATATTTTCTTTCTTCATTAGCTTTTATGTAATATATTCCAACGGCATTTAATGCTTTTATAGAACTGTTTAACAACTGAATCAATTTTAACATACTAGGATTTTGGTAGTAATACATTGTTATATATGTTTTTCTCAAATCAGTATAGGCAGGACAAACTAACATAAAATGAAACTCGTCTTCAAGCTCTTGTAAACTGCAAAGTGAACAGATTATATCAGTTCTACTAATGTTCCTATGCCTACCGGTTTCTTTATATAAATTATGAGCTGATAGACGTAATTTAGCAACGGCGTTCCTATATGATGATATTTTCATTTTTGTAAGATAATCTGACCATCCAAAGCTAGATTTAAGGTGTTTGAAAATAGACAATGAGGATTTAATGTTAATGTCTTGAAACCATTCACTTATATACATATCAATCAACCTATTACGGCATAGAGGTACACAATGTTTTAGATTTACTGAGTCTGGAAATAGCCAAACGTCATAAAATCCTATATTTTGTAACAATGCTTTAACCTTATTAGTCCAAACGTTTGAGTTTTTATTTAATCTATTTGATTCATTTATAACTGTTTGTAAAATATAATTTGACTTTTTCTCTGTGAAAATTTTTACGTAGTACATAATTGTTTTTACCAGGGACACTATATAGTGTCCCTGTTTTTACTTAATATTAATAAAGAGTGGAAATCTTTCGAATTCTCCGTAAATAGCTGAATTACTAGTTGATGTTTTTACATTTAATAATTTTCTGAGAAACTTTATATGCAGTCTTTCGACAATAACAATTGTGTTAAAGCACCAAACCTCGCAAGAGTAGTATAATATAGATGCAACGAAGGAGTCAAAAAGATCAATCATAATCTTTAAAAAAAGATAATCAAACACAGGTATGACGGACTTGTTAATAAATAAGAAAGTTTTTCGCTTTAAGCTAATTCTGCAAAATCTGGCTTCGTTTCTTAGGCCTTTACAAAGAGCTCATTTCTCAAATCAGTGTAAATAACGAAATAAAGCAGAATGTGGATTTTGTCCTCGAGAACATTACAAGAGGGACACTTACGATCCTCTAATTGGAGATTTTCATATCTGCCGGTTTCAATGCGTATCGGGGTTACACTGCATCTGTATTTACTCAAGGCAGACCTTTGGCTAGGTGGTAGCATAAGGTTACAGTATCCTTCTGTGTTACATACGTGCTTAAAAGTGCGGCAGCGTCAAAGTTTATTTTACCCTAGACCAGAAGAGCCAGTGACCATATTAATTTATCAATTATTAATTATTTACTCATCAAGATTTGAACACGATAATTGAAATGATTATTACAGTGGATTCGCGATAACTCGAATTCGAAGGGATCAATACAGTACTTCGAGTTATCGACTTGTTTAGTGATCTATAATACTCATTTTTTAGATGTCTCTACGATACATGTAAAGGCATCAATTACGGTACACGGTGTACATTTGGGAAAACACGGAATAGCCGCACACTTTCTATATTTGGTACGAGGGTGTGATCGGATCATTATGTACGAGAGGTGAAAAGCGCCCACCAGGGATGGATAGAGGACGTTGCGGGTGTCGCTGTTAGGTCAATGTTTGTACATTTGTTGTATTTTCGTAACATTACTAAAACATTTAGATACTTTATTATGTAAAATATATATTGTGAATTGGACACATTGACTGAAGGAATAAAGGAATGAAAACCAAGGTACAATGATTGTTTTATTCTATTTGCGTTATCAATTGAGAATGTATTTAACGTATGTTAGCCAGATACCGTTACCGGTACGTGACATTGAATCATAACATCTCTGCTGCCTTTGTTACAATGTGTAACATTATGTCGGGTAAATTCACGCATTACATCTAGTGAATTGCAAAAGTATCCTGTAACAGATCATTGGATTTATACTGAATTGGTTATGTATTGCCGCGTGGTTCATTTATACCTAAATATGTATTATGCACATTCAACCAGTGATAAAATCATATAAAAGAATGTTAGTACACCTTTTTCAACTAACATCTCCGTTCCAGGGAATAGTTTGAGTCAAACGACATATTCAATTGTCCCATTTTCGAGTTATTGCGAATCCATTGTACTTAACGAAGTATTACACACAATGATTACAACTTACACTATTTGTTAATTAATTCTTAATTGATTGCCATCATTTTACTGTCAGCATATTTATGTCATATTGAACATGTCATGGATGACCTAATTGTTTGTAAGGTGTTTAGCGACAGGTTAACTAGTATTTCAGAACTATTAAATCGTCTTTCGGGTAGTAACTGTTACTGTTGTTAAGGTTATCCAGACACTCATCAGTCGCAATGATACTCTCGCAATCCTATGCACTAAACGGCAACGTCACTACTACTTTTTGAACTGTGTGTATACCTTATAAACAATTAATATTGAATATTACTATTATAAAACGTTTTGAACAATTATTCCAAAAAAGGCGAAAAAACCAGTGTATAGATATTGTCAATTTCACTCAATTGAAAACTATAGTTTTTGATCAATTACGTATAAATTAATCAAAATTTTATTTAAAAAGATTGTGTATATTGTATATTGTATTTATATTGGAGCATCATAATTAGTTTCTTCTCATTGCATAGGGACTGACATCCCAATGTTGGTCCAGTTGGTTTAAATATGAGAAGTATTACATACTAATCCTTTTCCAACATATAGACACTTTGAACAATCTATCCATTTGCCACAATGATTTGAACTCTATTCAATAAACATACTATCATTTATAGAGGTTTTCTGCTACAGACCTGTAGTATGTAGGAAAGGATTAAATTAATTTAATCAATCTATCTCTTAAGCTGAAACTTGCAAATCACTGACCTGGATTCGATCAATGTCAGACTGGCACTAGCACTTTATGTTAATGACGCTTATTTTCTGGTGTTTTGTTTTCAATATTATTATTATGATGCTATTTCCTTCATTTTGTTTATATATATATATGAGCTAATGCATGAGAAAAGCTACAATTTAGTTAGAAGAGTCTGCTTGTGTAGATTATGATAAGACTGAGAAGATTGACAAGATTATCTTAACCGTAACTGTTCAAAATGCAAGCTTGTATATTTTCTCATGCCCTGGCTTATATGTACATTCCTTTAGATTTTAATAATACTGGAACTTATACACCTGAAAGAATAATTCATTGTTATGGGTAGGGTATTTCCTCCTTGGTCCTTAAGGTTGTAGGGATATCATTACAACTATCGGTGTTACGATAAATCAAACCAGTAATCCTGGCAAATTACCCAAGAGCATATCGTGATGTAACTGAAATATTGTTGAAAACAGCGTAAACACTAAGTCATACTACTAAGTTATTATAAGGGTGCACGAAAGTTCTAGGGAAAAGTTGAAGACACAAAGTGTCCTTAACTTTGATCAAATGAAACCATTTGTCATTGGCTCTTGTGCCATGTGTCTAAGAAGCATGAACTCGGCATAAGACGCACTTTTATGAGAGATTTTCATCCGCTTGGCTCTGAAAAAACGCAGCCAATACGTCAACGTTGCATTAAACACGGATATTTTCAGAGTTGCCTAAGCAATTTTATATTGTCACAGTTTTATCGTCACTAGCAAAACTTTTATAATACAAGAAGGCTAATACGAGGGCTATCAATCCAGGGGTATTGAGTTCTCGCTTGAGGATTCATTCTTAGTATTGACTGACAAAATTCATTGCGACTAGAGTCCTTTGTCTTTGCGCTGAACATTATACGAGGGAAGTAAGCCACATGAATAGGAAATATGTTGTGTGGAGTATTGGTGCATTAAATACAGTAAACAACACGTAAGGCGAACTGGCGACCGTAATATAATTGGAATACCGTTTAAAAAACGGCGTTAAAATTCAATAGCTGGATATATCAAACAATGTCGGTATTTCTTTTAATCAATATTAAAAATATCATTGAAGGCAGATAAAACGAATGTGATTTACATTTTAAGTGAAGAATACTATTACCAATAATACTTTTGATATTTTTCTTAGAAATATAATAATTGACGATAAAGAATTCATGCGTTATCTTAAAAGACTTGAAAAGATTAAAACACAAACAATCGGACAGCAATAATATAATTGACGATAAGAAACTCTTGCGTCATTTTAAAAGACTCGAATAGATTCAAACGCGATCAATAGGGCAAAATAACATAATTGCTATCTTCATCAGATCTTTGCACAGAAGTATCACGTGTTTGCGTTGTCACCGGGATATATAACCTAACACCTGTCTGATTTAAAAAAAATAAACTTTAAGAATGCGGCATTAGGTTTTGTGAGGCACAAATAGAAGGAAATCAACACCCAGTTACTATAAATCAGTGTTTATATCATCTCTTGACGTGGGCGTACTCAGTAGCTCTTTAACGAACCTGACTTGCCAACATTGATATTTCGTGCGATTTCATTGGAAAAACCCCGAGGACGAGCTCATAAGTCTTTAAGTGTATATTGTGGAACACCTTTACTGTCTTAGTATGTTGGATTGTATTATACGCAGTACATTTTCATTAATACGAGGTACATATTTCAATTGACATGGTACATTTTACATGATATGCAGTGCCTTTTCTGTACAAAGAAGTGTACACATTTTCTGAGGGGCAGTTATATCTTATGCCGTTATTTGTTCATGCAATTAACACATATATTGTACAAACAAAGTCATATACTAACATATACAATTTACAAACAAATCAAGACAAGTATTATTCATGGTCATTCTAACAAGAATTATAGGAGACTTGCGATATAAGCATTACGCAAAATCATTGCACTTACTATTTACACGATAGAGCCAAGAATCAGCTTCTAATTTGTTTTTTAAAAAAGGAAATCGAACACAGGTATTTTATTGTACCAAATGAAAAGTAAAGCCACTAAAGTAAAATTAAAGAATGATTTAAAACACAAGGAAAAACATATACCCTTATAAGATTGAGAAGTGACTGATTATCAGCTGATTCTTGCTTGGACTAAAATTGCTGAAATGTAATACATGTTAGAAATTAAGACATTATTTACAAAGATAAGATATACGTCGTTTAAGAATGTTAAAACAGGTTTTGGCACACTATCGAACCAATGACGGACTTGTTAATAAATAAGAAAGTTTGTCGCTTTTATCCAATTCTGAAAAATCTGGCTTCGTTTCTTAGGCCTTAACAAAGATCTCCGTTTTCAAATCAGTTTGAATAACAGCATAAAGCAGAACATGCATTTCGTCCTCGAGAACATTTATAAAAGGGACACTTACGGTCCTCTTTATACATGTAAAAATCAATTGTAGGTCTCTGTCTAACAATGACAACTATATTGAGAGTCCAATTATAATATCAAAGCAGAAATAAAATCCTTTGTAAAAGTATTGTTGTTGCCAGATGAAACGAAAGTAATTTACATTTTAAGTGAAAAATATTATTATTAGTAAGACTTTTAATATTTCCCTCAGAAATATAATAATTTACGATATAGAATGCATGCGATATGTTAAATGACTTGAAGCGATAGAAAAGCCAGCAAAGGGGCTTAATATATTGTTTGGTAAAGATGACTTAAAGGAACCTTCGAAAGGAATAATGTAAATTTTGATGATTTCAAACTTGTTTATTTATTTATTTATTTATTCATCCTCCTCGTGGGAGATTTGTTAACATCAAAAGAAAATATAATATATACATACACAATATGAAAGAAGAAAAGAAAATATAGTTACATCCAGCGTCTAATGCTTATAGCGACATGCCGAGTCTGATATTCAATATATAAATATACTGGTTATGATGTGATGATATTATAGCAGAGCTTTATATATCAACAATAACTTGCTGCAAATCATATTCAGATACTGTGGTTCTCACAAATGTGAATACACATTTGTAAAAATCATAGTTCTGCTCGATGGAAATATTTTCCTGCCTTGCGCCTAGTAATGCACAAGCAAAATCTACTTTTCCTAGCCTAGTTAAGTGCATCGCATTTTCCCTTCCAAATGTTCGAGATATATCGTTAATTAACGTCTCTCTTGCTTGTTTAAAATTTAAACATTCTGATAAAATATGCACATATTTGTTTACATAAACATTTTTACAGAATTTACACACTGCATTGCTTCTAACAGCTTTTTGAACCCAAATAGTTGAAATGAATATTGAGAGACTATTATTTTTTTCTCTTTTTAAAAAGGACCAAACAACTGCCGGACTTATAGATGTATGTATTCGCCTAAATAGAGTAAAGTCGAAATCGCTATTAATACGCTGTTCCCATAATCTTTGTTCACGTTCCGCTATTTCATGACGAACGCGCCGTTTCCATGCATATTTAGACAGAGTTTCCGCGTTTTCTGTAAAGCAATATAAAATGTCAGTCATTAGATATTTTTCAGTAATCTGGTACATATCCGGTATAAAACCTTTCATCGTTGTTGGATCTTTTATGTAAGTAAGTAGTCTTCGTGTAAATATTTGCCTAGTAATAGAATTTGTGTTAAGAGTCGATATTTTGTGCACAAAACGTAGTTTCCTATCCTCTACCTGACTTGACAGTCGATTTAAACCTAGCATTGACTCGCTCATGTCGGAACGGGTTAATTTTGGAAATTGCTGTATTGACTTAACTATATAATGCTGTGTCCTATTTATCTGATCTACGTCCGTAGTTTTAAGATCGTTCCATAACTCGCTGCCGTATAATATGGTTGGTTTTATTACCTTATTATATATGTTACACATGGTTAACGGATTTAGGGTTTTAGGCTGGATTCCATACCCAAGCATAGCATGATAGACATTTTTACCCTTTTTACACCGATCTATTATTTTAGATTTACAGTTTTTACCATAACCAGCGTCCAATATCATACCTAAATGGGTAGAAGACTCTGTTCTTTTCAGTTCCTCTTCCTTATATTTAACTGTGTACGGTAACTGCATCATCCTACGATAGGAAAATGCAAAGGTACACGATTTATCAGTGTTTATTTCAAATTTAAACTTTTCTGCGTATTGTTGTACAATATTTAATTGGTTTTGTAATGCTAACGGACTGGTAGTTACGATACTTATATCGTCTGCTAGAGTAGGATTTCCCGCTGGAACGCTTCCAACCGTTGCACCATACCCTGACCTTTCAAGGTCATCAAGGAGGTCATTAATAAACAAGGTGTAGTAGAATCCTGATAAAACTCCTCCCTGACGGACGCTACGGTTTACGTTAATAGGCACTGACTTCCCATGTGACGTTTTAACATACGTTTTAAGGTTCCGATAACTATCATTTAGTGTCTTCCATACTTTGTTATCAATTCCTAAATCTAACAATTTCGCAAAAAGAGCATCGTGCCAGACCGAATCGAACGCGCCTTTAATGTCTAACTGGGCTACATACACATTGCTTTTTAGTTCTAGATTATGATATATCGTTTCTTGGAGATTAAAGCCCGCCGTAATACAGCTAAATCCTTTTTGAAAACCTTGTTGTTGTTTATTTGGGAAGGAAGGAAAACGAATTTGATTAAGTCTGTTAGCGATAACTCTTTCAAAAACTTTGCATACAGCGGACATGAGAGACACCGGCCGATAACTTTTCGGGTCAGTTTTGCTCTTTCCATTACCCTTATATATCGGGATTATGTAACTCTCTCTCCAGCTGCTTGGACACGTACATTCATTAAGTATTTTGTTAAATAGTAACTTTAACGCCATTACTATTGGTTTTCCCCCATTTATAATATGTTCATTTGTAATCCCATCTGGTCCTGGTGCCTTTTTACGTTTCAATGCCTTTCGTGCTATGATAATTTCCTCCTCGGAAATTTCTTTGAAGGCTCCTAAAGACTTATCAGTTTTAGTAGTATTCCTTACTTTATCTCGAATATCACTTTCGAACTTTGTACAGGGTTCGGCATATTTAAATTCAAAGATGTTCTCGTAATATTTGGCGAATCCGTCCGGTATTTCATTATCAGTGAAAGTTTGACCGTTTACAAGTATTTTCTCAATTTCTCTACTTTGCCTGCCTTTAAAGTTTCTCATGTATTTCCAGAATAGCTTGTTATTTACGCCCGCAGCCTTATCTAAACCGCTTAAAAGTATTTCTGTATACTTGCTTGATTCATTCCGTTGTACCTTTCTAAAGGTTGCCTTTTTCTGTTTGTATTGCATATATGAAGGATGTTCGCGGTTTCTAGGTTTACCCACATCTACCCACGCACTTCTAGCGCGTTTAGCAATTGAGTGATTTTCTTTAACTTTTGCGTTCCAATAAGGTTTTGTATGTTTGTTACACTTGACTACCGGTAAGCAATTAATTGCGCATGTTTTAATTATTAAGTCTATCTGTTTATATAGTTCATCGGTGTTCTTGATTTTGCCGATTTCGTTTAACCTAAATTGATTGTCAAGTTCGTACTGGTATGTATTTATATGATCAAATTCCGCCTTTTCCCATGCAATATTTGGTTTATTTTGTGGCGTAGATGATTTTCTTGATGTACAATTATCGATAGTAACTGAGTACGGTAGATGGTCCGATGTCGTAACAAGGTGTTCATCCATGATATCAAAATGAGACACGTATTCCAGCGTGTCACATGTGACTAATGCGTGATCTATCATTGTTTTGTTAGGACAGAAACTATAACCAGCAGTATTCCATCGTGTTTGCATATTTAATGGAACAAGGCTATATCGGTGTACAAAATCATATAGAGCAATAGATTTGAAGTGTCTGCTCATTGAATCTAACTTAGCGTTAAAGTCCCCACCTATTAGTAAACGACCATAGTCACTGTAAAATGCAACCATAGCTTCAAGCTCGTGTAATGTATCCATGTAAAGTATACGATCACCATCGGCTGGTAGGTATACACCAAACACATATAGTGTTTCACAGTTAGGCTTTTTAAGCTGCAACCCAATTATTCTATTACTGTAGCTTGTTTCAATCTTGGAAACATACTTTTCTATTGTTTTATTGACTAACAAGGCAATACCAGCCCGACCATATACTGGATTTCCGTTTAAGAGTTTTGGCTCACTACACATCGCATAGTATGTGTATCGGGAATTAAAGCTTTCTAAAAATGACACAGAAGATGGTAATAACCTATGTTCGGATATAATCGCGATATCCATTCGTTTACTATCAAGTATGTTTGACAATGCAACGGAAGAAGACATGATACCCCTAACATTCCATATGAGAATATTTGTTGTCATGGTTACTAAATAAAATAACAGAATATTTGCTTTATGTTCATTATTCATTTTAGCCATGTTCATTAACGCGATTGATGCCAGCTATCTATATCATCATTCCAACTATCATGCGTTGAACCCCACGCAGTTTGATCATTTCTGTTATCACAATCATAGTAACTATCTGCCTGGTAGTTATCTGAGTGCGTGTAGTTGTCGGTGTAGTTTCTTCGGTAACGCGCATGGTGTTTCGGTCTATTGCTTCGCGAAGACGCTTTAAAGTTTGAGGGGTCCGGTCCCTCGCTATTATTAGCATGCCGTTTTTCAACATTATGCCCCCTTCCTCTAAATTTCATTCTTTTCTCATCTTCCCAATCTGCTTTACTTTTCCAGCGCCTAAATCGCAACTCATCTGGCCAGAACCCTTCCGTTTCAACTATGTTTTCTTGATCGGTAGGTAAATAGAACTTTACCGACGCGCTGCTTTCGCCATAGTATATGTTTATACCTGATGCTTTAAGTCTTTTATGTGCCATAAAATTAACAACGTCATTGTACGTAACGTTTGGATCAATATTACCTACATAAAAAGATGATTTCTTTTTGCGCCTATATGCAACAAACCCGTTATTTTCATCTTCGCTTGGCTTTGCTTGTTCAGAGTGTACATGTTTTTGCTTAGTTCTAATATTGTTATGGATTATGGGATTAGCTTTATTAGTATGTTCATTCGACTTGACCTTGTCGGAATACAATGTTTTTTCCGACTGTTGTGACAGGGGTGTCCGGTCAATTTCATCAATATCAATGACAGGATTGTGCGAATTTTCATAAGATGGGGAGCTGTTTAGTGCACTACCTTCATGTATATTTTGTTCAATAGTTAATGAATCCGTCAACATTGAGACACGTGGGACAATCTCTGTCTCATTGTCTTTTGCTAATAAGGATTCACTTTCATTTTCAATAGCTACACATTCATTGACCATTTCATCAACATTTTGGCTTTGCAAATTGCAATTCCTTACATTAATTTCCTGTCTTATTTCTACAACATGTTCACAAATATTTGATTTTGCTGACTGTTCTACTTTGAAATCCTTTGTTTCACAATTTGTTAAAGGCCGCGGCATGCCGCTGAGCTCTGATTCACTAATAATGTGTTTAGTAAAACTATAAATGTATGTTTTTATCTGAACGATTGAGTCAAAGTCAAAGGACAGCGTGAGCAATATTTCAGGACAATTTCCTTTTGTAAAATGTCCAGCTCATGTCCAGAGCATAATTATTTTCCCACCATTCGTTCGTCCTTCTAATCTTGCTAAGCAAATTCATGCACTCATCACATCGTTCGGCAAGAGTTTCACCAGTTCTGGTTGAATTGGGTTCCGGTATGGGTAATCCTTGTGATGAAGATCTTTGTTTTCAAATCGACTCGTCCAGCTATACATTTGATAGAACTCATAACCTTTTTATCAAGTTAATGTACATTCAAAGAAGCTAGCTATGTATGTTATAATATTATTTCAATTAACTGACCTGGCATATCACACATATATTATATCATGTGTACTATGTGTTGCATGGCATTATTAATGTATAAAGCTTATAGGAATAAGAATATCTAGATTCAAGCTGTGGAGTTGGGCAGCCATAAGTATTGAGTTATTCTATTCTGGTGACAAAGACTTAACCCAAAGGGTTGACGTGATCAATTGATGATCAATATGAAGCAATTCACGATTCAATAGGAGGTGTTATGACAAAGCGTACGCCTCGGTTGCGGGTCCTTGCGGATTCGATCCCCGAACGGGTCATAACAAATACTTTAAGAATTTTAGTAATGACAGTTGACTGCCCTCCTTGGCACTAAGGGTTGTGTGGTTAGCATTAAGACTGACTCGCTGGTGACAGGATAAATTAACAAGTAGTACTGGTAACTTATCAAAGAAACGCCGTGATTTAACGGATAAATTGTTGCAGGCGGACTAAAACACAAAAACAATCAATCAACCTAATCAGTTTTATCAAAATCTTCACAAGTTGACAAAATATTCAAATAAATATATATAAGTAATATTTTAATAGTGCTGACAGTGTGGATGCAAGTGCTAATCTGGCTAAATTTTGTTTTCAAAATCCAACTGATACATTTCTCAAGCACACGATCATTAAAAACTGTGTATGTATGCAGAAAAAACCTGTAGGAAACATGAATACAGGCCAAGAAAACATTGTGAATACTGAAAATGATGCTTCAAGCATTTTTGTTTTCTTATTCAACAATGAAATCCCAAATCATCAGCAGCAGAGGGACCAACAGCTGTCTGTTAAAATGTAGACCAAACTATTTAGATGAAGTTTTTCAAAATCTGATATATTCAGAAAACCGCCTCCAGAAAACATGTATGTTATGAATAAACAATGAGTTTTTGATAACTAGTGGAGCTACAGTTTCTACTTCAGGATAAGTAGAAGACTTGTCGTATTCCCCACATTTGGATTGAGAATTTACTGTACAACGATAATGCATTTACAAGTTCAAAATGTGATTGTATATTTCTCTGTGTTTGCCGTAGTTAGATCCAATGTGTTTATCACAACTAGTTGGACTTCTTATAAAGTTGAGGTTATTCGTCGTGAAGTCGACACGTCAATCAATGCTAGTTCGCACAGCATTCAATCAGTATCTCAATGTGCAGGCGATTGTTCCAGTAAATCGAGTAAGTCATTGTATTTTATAGCAAGCACACAGGAATGTTTCTGTAATCACAACATCGATTCAAATACAAAGAATGATCCCGGAACACCGGAGATCATTTATGGATCCAAGAAGGTAAGTTTTATTTAATTGTTTATTTGTTTAACATTTATCGTATGCTTTTATCATCGTGTTCGGTTTATTTCACGAGATGATTTAATAATTGCAATATCTGTGACCGTTATGCCGATGTAGTAATCATGTAAAATTTGCCTTCTACAGAATATCAGCTTTCAACTATATTCTTCAAAAACCTACACAATGGATCAATTATCAATATGATAAAGGTTTATGACAAAATTTGAAACTCAAAAATACGCAAATAAAAATGATATTATGATAAACCATCATTTGCCTACTGATGTATGAGCTATCAATTTTAGTAACACAATATCTACTGCGTGTAATGATTTGGGGATTTAAGGATGTACTGAACTAAGAAGTGGATGTTTTATAATATTTAACTATTTTGTAACATTGTTATTTTGAATGTTGGATGTATGGATAATAAAAAACACACACAAAAATAGTATGTTGCTGTGCTTAATTGTATGCTAGATTCATTTATGACAATGACAAATGACAATGACAAATATTTTATTGAAATTAATAAGCCCACCGGCCCATAGTGCAAAGCATTCTTTTTAGCAAATATTATAGGGCTGAAAATTGTGTCCTTATCATTTTTCTTATTAACATATAGATGAAATATGAAAGGTTTTTTCATTATATCAGGATTGTCGTTTTGAAGCAACGTATAACAATCATCAATGTTGGTGTCGCCTACATACCAATGAAATAAAAGTACAGTTCTTAATTGATCAAATTTTTGGCAGTGAAATAACAAATGAAATTCACAATCAACAATGTTTTTCTTTAAATTTTGAAAACAATAAATACATATTCTTTGTTCACGATCAATATGATTGTGACGACCAGTCTCGATGCCAAATTTGTGGTTCGGGCAACGAAATTTAGCAAGAGCTATTCTATATTTAAATGGCATGTCAATTAATATATATCTTCCAGTAAATGCAAGTTTTTGACATAAGTACTCCAGGTTCTGCGTCCAGCATCATCCAAGGATTTTTGCATTAAATAACAATATCGAGGATATCTGTTATTTTGCATTACTAATAAACGTCACCGATATTCAACACAGTAAGAATAATAATCAACATACATAGTATATCTACCACATTCTACCAATGCTACCATGTTATTTGTTTTAATATTTAATCTTATATATCTTTTACAAAAGTATAAGTGAACCGATTCTACGACTTCTGAATATGTATGGCCCTATACTTGTGCTCCGTAGCACAATATTAGTTTTATCATCGAGTCAAACAACTTAAAAAGATATTTACAAGGAAAATAACTGAATAGGCTCTGATATTTATAATAGAAAAAGTAGCATTCCTGGCTAGAGCTGCAAGCTTTTGTTGTGCTAAAAACCATGACCGCATAGGGGTAAAGATCAAACCCAAATATTTGTAGTGTAATGATATTCTGATTTGTTTCCTAACTAAAAAACATTTTTCATTTTTTCTTAATGGGCCACCATTTCTGAAAAAAATGATTTCTGTCTTTATGAAAGCCTTATGATATGCAATTTGTTGTTGTTATTTCATCACTTAAAAAAATACGTTTTCATGCAAATTACCAATATTTGAAAGATGATTTGCTATTTTTCTTGTTTCCTTCTGGTTTGAATCACATTCTGAGTTTATTTCATCGAGATGTTTAGAAGTTAATATGATTTGTTGTGATTATACCCAAAAAATACACGTTATTTTGCCATAATGAGGACCCATATGTGTCACGTGTAAGAACAGACAGGTTCAAAACATTAAAATAAGAAAATTACCATATTTATAATATTTAACTTTTCCTAAAACTTCTTCAGATCATGAAAATAACTATAATTTATCAATATTTGAAAAGAAAAGTATATGTCGCTGATTAAATTGTTCAGTTTTTCTTGTTTAGATAACCTCCCTAGTCTAAAAAATGTTAAAATATGAATATATATTTTTTTAATTTTTCAAACATATCATCAAATGGAATAAAAGTATTCCAATATGTATTACTTATTTTCAAAAGCATATGATACTTTAAAAGTTCTAGATTAAAATTTGCATACATGGATTTTAATAGGTTCCTTTTACCCAACTATATTATATAATCTAACATGGCGTCTGGACAGCACTTGGAAGGCTCACGAACAATATTCCGCTTTTTATCTCAAACAAATTAAATCCAATTTATTTGAAATTTTGAAACATTATAAAAAGGCATATTGACTATACATGTTTTAATTGAAATCTGAATCAGAAGAGTTAATAACAATGAAACTGAATTTATTTATTTTTTTATTAATAAACCACTTCTCAGTTCAGAACATCCCTAAAACAAATACACAAACTTTAAGTGTAGCACCAATAGTTATACACACTCATCACTATAAATGATGCCAAACTTGAGAATCACTGATACTAAACAAATCACAACTCTCGGTTAGTTTGTTTTGAACAGAAACTGTTTGAAACGTGTTTAACTCTGCTATCACCAGTAGTGCATTTATGTCAACATACCATGTTCCTATCCTCTCCACTAGTATCATTAAAAGCTACGACACTCTTGTCGAAATGTAGTTATTTCCTAACACAAACGGAGATCGAACAAAAACGGAGATCAAACCCGGTTTCTTAAGCGTTTGCGAATCAAAATTATCAGTGGCAAAATGGAAACTATTTCGATAAAGGAAAGAGTTACGGGATATGAGCCGTCCCGCGAGAAAACCAACACTATGGCCTCTGCGTAATGTATCAACCAGATCAGCCTGCGCAGTCCGCGCCGACTGATCCAGGCCGACACGTTCCGTCTCAGGGAGATACAGGTATAGAGTAATGATTCATGAAACAGAAAATCCAGAGTAGACTAAAATGATCTATCCGGGTAAGCCTGCGCGGCATGCTGAGGCTGATATGGGTCGATACTTTACGCAGTCCACAATGTTGATTTTCTAGCGGGAAGGCTCAATTATAAGCATTTTCCAAGATCTAATTATCTTGCAGAATCAAATCGTATGGGGTTAAACAATTATGAATTACCCCAATACTTCTCTTTTTCTGTCCAGATTGCCGAAGACTGTCTGGAGCTCTACAAAGAGGGATACACTGAGGATGGTGTATACACAATTCAGCCCCCAGGACAAACAGCTGTTGATGCATGGTGTGACATGCTTGATGGAGGATGGACCGTAGTTCAACGTCGACAAGATGGCTCCGATGACTTCTATCGTGGCTGGACCGACTACGTGACCGGTTTCGGTAACAAGAGCAGCGAGTACTGGCTTGGACTTGACAACATCCATGCGTTGACGTCAAAAGAGAGTGAAGGTGCAATCAACTTCGAAGCGTTTGAAGACGGGGATCCTCCATCAGCTAACTTAACCTTTGCATTTTTCTTCGTGGATGCTCCTAACACAGCGTATACATTGAGTATCGATGGGTACACCAGTACTTGCAACAACGTTTTTAATTATGAAGGACTAGAAAATGGAATGATGTTTACAACACTCGATTGGGATAATGATCATATTTCAGTAAATTGTGCAGTTAGCTACAAGGGAGCTTGGTGGTACGATGATTGCCACCAGGTCAATACCAATGGTCAATATCTCACGGGAGAGCATTCTTCATTTGCAGACGGAGTTAATTACATCCCTTGTTGGGGTTTTAACTATTCGTTAAGGAAAACAGTTCTGAAAGTCCGAAGACATTAGTCCTTACATTATCGTAACTAGCCGTCCAATGAAAGCAAATCATAAATGTGTAACGCCAACTGCTTTATCATATTATCAAATATTCAATAATACTCATCAAGATTTGAACACGAGAATTGAAATAATTATAACAGTTGATTTGCGATAACTCGAACTGGAAAGGGACCAATAATGTACTTAGAGTTATCGACTTGCTTAAGTCGTTATGTATTGCCGCGTAATTCATGTATACCTAAATATGTATTATGCACATCGAGCCAGTGATAAAATCACATAAATAAATACTGGTACACTTTTCAACAACAAGTCCGCTCCAGGCAATAGTTCGAGTCAAATGATGTATTCAATTGTCCCGTTTTCGAGTTATTGCGAATTAATTGTACGTAACTTCAATATTTGTTTGAGGAAGTTAAATACAAAATGCTTGCAACTTACAATATTTTTAAATCAATTTTGTTATGACTAACATCATTTTACTGTCAGCATATTTATGTCATATTGAACATGTCATGGATGACCTAATTGTTTGTAACGGGTTTTACGGCATGTTAACTAGTATTTCAGAAAAATCAAATCGTGTTTTGGGAAGTAACTGTAAATGTTGTTAAGTTTATCCAGACATTCATCAGTCATACTCATACTCTCGCAATGCTTTGCAACAAAAGGCGACGTCACTTCTACTTATTGAACTGTTTGTATACCTTATAAACAATTAATATTCAATATTACTATTTTAAAACGCTTTTGAACAGTTATTCCTAAAAAGGCGAAACTAAAACAGTGTATAATTATTGTCAATTTCCCTCTAATAAAAACTAAAGTGTCGATCAATTACGTATAAATATGAATCAACATTTTATTAAAAAAGATTGTATATATTGTGTATTACTTATACCATTGACAAATTAGTGTTCTCTACATTTTACAAATTTTACTCAATTTTATTTATGTATTTATTCATCCTCCGCATGGGAGATTGTAAAACACTAAGATAAACTATAATATATACAGTTACAATTTGATACAATAAAAAAATAGAGTCAGATCACAGCTACATTACGAGAGCGATATTCAATAATTTAAGTACTGGCTGTGATAGGTTGATGTTACAGTATCAACATAACGTTTTTATTGCAATTCATATGCAGATACGGTGGTTCTTACAAATGTGAATACACATCTGTAAAACTCTCATTTCTGCACAATGAAACGTTCGTCCTGTCTTGCAATTAGTAGTGCATAAGCAAAATATTTTTTTCCCAAAGTTTGAGATATATAGTTAAGCAACTGCTCTCTCGTCTGGTTAAAATGGAAACATTCTGCATGAATTTGCACATATTTGTTTAACTTTTTCAGCGCCACAGGCAATATTGATGATTTTGCAAACAATACAGATTCAGGTGAGACAGCTCGTAACGAGGTGTCTCACCTAAAATCAGCATTGTTTGTCTTTTAGATATCAAAACAGTCCAAAACTTTCATATATGAGAAATGGAGACGCCCGATTTTGAACATGGAAAAATCTACTTTGAACAATTCTGCGCTGAAAGAGTTAAATAACGTTTTTACAGAGTTTACACAATGAACAATACAATTTGATGCAAGAAAAAGACAAGTGTGTACAACCAAGTATACAGCTAATAAACCTAATCATTTATTGTTTACAATACACAGGATCAGTAAATCTTTGATCAAGGAACCCAATCATGCAAGAGGTTTGCGATTTTACAAATCGATAAATAACTGTTACATTGATCGAATGAGTTATCATAAGTGTAACAATAATACAGTTTGCATTTAAAACTTTGAAATGGTAGTACTCGAGCTCCTCTTCCTATTGAATTATGATAACGTTGACTTTTCACGTTTGATTAGACCCCACTGTTTTTGTCATATTTTAAAACGTGAATTATAAATCCTTTATACTAACATAGATTGTCTAAAAACATAGTTAGTGTAAGGTATGAGGGAGGATGGCCACAACCTTTACATATCTATGTACGTGGCTAATAAAGTTATACATTTAAAACAAAACTTGTTGCTTTTCCATAAAGATTGTTTTCCCATTGGAGACGCGTGTTGCATTGACTTTTGTAACCGTCGGAAAGGATGTTTGCAGAGCTGGGTTTCGAACTCACACATCTACAGCCCTTGTCGCTATCCACTGGGCTATTGGTGCACAGCTTTAATAGGATTTAATGGACAGCTGAATTAAAATGAAACATTTATAAAGACAAATACTAATGCTACTAAACACATAATGAGAATACATACATGAAACATTAACTTTATTGAACCAATTGAATGTTATTAAACAGCAAATATTTTCTAGATAAGTGGAATGGTCTATGATACATTTTTCATTTTCTATATGTGAAGTGTAGCATGTCCCTTACAAACTGCTTGCCTTATTCAAATAGAAATGTTCGTTCGTATTTGATTCAGTATGTACACTTAACAAAACCTATAACTGTGCAGATATGTATTTAGCCATATTGTGGTAAACATTCGTCTAATCGTGCTGAAAAGTTCAAGATATATTGAAGAGATATATTTCAGCACATTAGTTTAATTTCTAGTCAAACACTCAGATATCGAACACAAACAAATGATAAAGGAGATGGTGATGAAAAAACCAAAATTGCAGTTCGTCGAAACAAATTAGCTGGTGGTTTGAAGAAGAGTGTAATAGCGCGTGTGTCCAACCTAACTGTACATAACTGATTGGCAAAGCCTTCGCATTGATGTGACGTAACGCTGAATATAATTGTTGGTTATCTTACGGTGCCAGTTGCGTTGTACTTCTGCACCAGGTCTCGAATCATGTCAAGGTGAACACCCATTCGTCACGTACTCTGCAAATGTTATGGAAGTCAATAAAAAAATCAGCGATTATTCCAATCAGAACCGATGATAGCCTACATTTATTTAATCTGTTGTTGTTTGGATTATCAAAAATAAGGACATTATGGAACTAAAGTCAGATTGGTAGACACCGGAGTAAACAAGCCCAACGGCTATTCCGCGTTGCTCAATTAACAATCGCCCCCAGTTTATGTTCTTTGGATGTTGGAATTGTTAAACATTCCAAATTGACCAGGTGCTTAAAAAGATTAGCGCCAATCCACCATTTTCCCCTACATTTATTGTATTTCTAGATGTATGGTTATACGCGCCGTTCTTCATAAATCGATTTATCTGACCAACTTATCATGATTAAAACTTCCTCAATAGCCAATATTCAAAATTTCGTGTAACGATGTTAATGAATAACAAGAAATGCACAGTTATAAGTGTTGTTAAGTGTACATTTCGCAAAAAGGGATCTGAATATCAAATAATTGCTTGTTTGTTTAGTAAAGTTTACCGCCGTTTTATCTGTATTAAGTTATATCACGTCGGTCACTTAGATTAACATGTTGTACCTTCCTGTCTCGTACCAGCTATCCACATGACATTTGTCAACTCCTACCGGATACATTACCATATATACAGAAATCAATTGATAGATGTCAAATGCCCTAGTCTCAATTACTTGTGTCAGTCGTCGGGAAGAATAGATAGGCATGGCAAAGTCAATATCACACACATCAATGAAACTTTTGTAACAATTTAGGGTATTAATAAATCAAATATATGCATGGGACACAGTCAGTTAGCACGCGCACTGGTGTAGATCAATGAAACTGACAACAGGAATGATTTTTATTAGTCTGGTACCCAGCGTACAATAATAAATTAGTACGTCAGGCATGAACCATCTAAATTGGTTACCTCCCCTTAGTTATTGCTATCACACATATAATAATTTACATCGTTTTAACATTACAAACATTTATAAGTGAATGTACAATTGATTTTGGTAATTTATACACAGATCAATGTAACTAACTGTGTGGAATCAATACATGATTAAGAAAGCAGCCTTCTGTTTGATTATGAAAGGTTAAATTGGGATAGACTACATAAAGGTTGTCACTATAAACGTTTACTTGCTACACGATATCCAAAACGCCGCTGCCATTAATGGAGTATGCAAGACGTAATAATGGAATGTTAGGGGCAGATTAATACAATGACTAGATGGAAATGGATAAATGGCTCGTATCGAATAAATTTGTTTCATATTTTCCCACAATGATTGCCACTGCAACCCCAAAATAACCTGATTTTTACCATAAGTAAATTTGCATTTTGTTAGAGCTTGGACAATATTGGCTTTTCGGACTAAGGAGGATTTCCATTATGCACAGGCTCGTTTTGAGCAATTTCTTCTTTTGTCGCCATGTTTTCAAAAATCCGTCTGCTGCAGAGGCGTCAGACAGCGTCTATATGAGGGAACGGGTTAAAGTGTTATGAGTGACTTTTGTCTTAAATACAAACGCAGTAGCTTAATGAATGCATCTTTAATGGTAACTCCAGAACCTTCTAAATTGCGTTTTTAATGCTAACGCAGTAAATCGAATATATTGTATCTTTGTTACTATCGCAGTATTGCGTCTTTAATACCTTTTGTTGTGCGCCTTTTTTTTCATGTGTTTAGCAATACGAACGAATGAACATTCTATATGACCACTGAAACACATACGTTTGGGCCCTTTGTTGTACTATCATAATTTGGTATTTAAATACTCTTTTGAAAGTATTTGTATCTGTAATCTTAAAATTGGGCTGTGAATTCATAACATTTTTCAATTCTTTATTTTACAAGCACCTTATGTTCTATCTTATAACTAGATTGAAAGCTATTTGAGAAAGCAATAATGTAGACAATATGTTTCGATTAAGTTACATGATCAATAACAAAATTATGACAGCGTAGGTTTCAACAAATCAAAACGAGATATCGTTTAAACCCCGTGAGAATGATAAATTAACATTCCTATTTCGTATTTGGTATCTCAATCAAACAATTGATGCCGCCGTTTCTTTGCTAAAATATCTCGAAATAAATTCGTGAGATTTTCTATTTAAATTGAGCGTACATGACATTTCCTATTTAAATTTCCTGACTTTACATTGGTGTTAATGCCTCGGAGAATTCTTCTCAAATTTTGGGTTTCCATTTATAATAGGGGTTTTCTTATAATATAACTTATATACAAACAACGTAATTGACGCCGTAAAATCACGAGCTGTACAGCATACATGTATTTGTGAGCTTTCAGTGTGATGTCGGAGTTTTATCACCATCGAAAACAATGTAAAACTTAATACTTTGACAAATATGAACAAGTTGAGACTAAATATAAATAATTAAGTACGAATTTAAATACAATTTTGTTGTGTTTTTTAGAAAATGTATTGGAAACCAACGTTATTCTAATGGACGACAGGGCTCAATTGATTCATATCTTAACAGTATATTGACCTTGTAGGGTGGAGATGTATTGCATGAACGCGACCTCCCAAATACCAACGCCTGTTTGATTATTTCTTCGGGCTCTTCACAAGCATATTAAAATCATCAGGACACTAATCACGTTTCACTTGCTACAAGATACAAATATCAATCAAACCATCACATGGTCGTATTAGAATATAACTCAAATTGAATCACGCGTTTTCCGATGTCGCAGTTAAATGCTCCTGCTTACAAAAGAAGCATATCTGTCATGGATCAGGAAATATTTCTTTGATGGATCTGTTTGAAGTGCTATAAACGTCGGCAGATATTTGTGATATTTAACAGGCTTTGCGATGCTGTATCGATAGGTTTGGTGTTTAATATATATGAGCCGTTCCACGAAATAACCAACACTATGGACTCTGCGTAATGTATCGACCCGTATCAGCCTAAGCATGCCGCGCATGCTAATCCGGGCAGACACTTTTCGCCTCCTGTGGATTATCTGTTTCAGGGATCATTACTCTATACCTCTATCACCCTGAGACTGAAATTGTCGTCCCTGATTAGCCTGCGCGGACTGCGTAGGCAAATATGGGTCGATACATTACGCAGAGTCCATAATGATGGTTTTCTCGTGGAACGGCTTATATATACCCTAGACAGCAATTCCTATTTACAATTGAAACTTACATTAAATGCATTAAAACTAGTGTTGTGTGCAAATGCACATTGTATTAGATTGCCGGGTGTTGTATTCCTTTGTATGCATGGTCGTTAGTATTAGTTTTTGGAAGAATCCCGTGATGGGTGGTTTCTACATTTGGGATTTTTACACAAATGGCAGAAGTACTTGTAGCAAATACCGAGCGTGATACATATAAGCTTAAAGATTGTTTCGCAATCGATGTAAAACAAATTAGTTTAAACTTTTAGCTTTGTCGAGTATATGTTTATCCATGGAATGCGTTTATGGTCAAAAGACATTGATATTAGTTTAACTAACAAATCGGGCCATTATTGATATATGACATGTTTTCAAGTCATCGATTTCGGAAAACAAATAGATGCATTTTAATCTATGAAAAATATGGGCAGTGTACGATACCAATTATATTAGATTTGGTCCTCAAATAACATCATTATTGATATATAACATTGCCCATTTATTTCAGAGTCGTTGAATTATTGTGAGTACCATATGGCAACCATTGCATTAGGAATGTTTCTCAATTACGACAATTATTAATAAATACATCTTTATTTTGTAGTAAAGTCCTCGATTCAAGAAAACAATGATTGCCATGTAAATCCTTGAATACCATGGTTTTATATGACACCTTTTACATACATTCCAATGTAACTAAATATGGACACAACAAAGTAGAAGTATCGACATTTATTTTTTACTACATACACATGTTAATGTTAAGATTGCTTTGTGTTTGACGCCGCTTTCAACTATTTTCCATTTATATCACGGCGTTTCCTGCGTAAGTTACCATTACTACTGGTTTATTTATCTTAACACCAGTCAGTCAGTCAGTTGTAATGCTAACCCCACAAACCTGAGCACAAATGAGGACAGCCATTACTGCCATTGTACTCAGGTGAGCGTTACAGGGCCGCGTTTGTCTTCTTGTCATATAATATACTTGGTTGAGGGAAATTAGAATGACTAAAACCCTTTGGCTGTTCATGTTAAATGTACAAAGTTCTGTAAATTCATGCATATTTGGAGTTAGTACATCAGGTGCGTAACTGGGTGAAAATCGAGTATATCATAGATGATGTTGGCGGCATATTCCGTAGGGATAATTAATTTTGAAATCCTACATTGCATATGGTGTATCGGAGTTGTCAACATTGTTCATACTGAAAACACAAACTAAATATATCCACATGCATATTTATTGACATAATCGGACAAAACCAACCCTTATCACTCTCCGCCTTCAGTTTTTTAATGCATTTCCTTGACCGTTCTTGACGAGTTATAAGCGTACGTGCGTATGCCTGTGTACTCACCTGTTCGTCCTG
This sequence comes from Serripes groenlandicus, assembly GCA_031761405.1. Lineage (NCBI taxonomy): Eukaryota > Metazoa > Mollusca > Bivalvia > Cardiida > Cardiidae > Serripes > Serripes groenlandicus. Next base: position 95,940 of record JASEVX010000008.1, on the reverse strand, counting down.
CAAACGCGTCGCAAAAAAAGAATAAGAACTTTTAAAAGACTCAATATTATTAATTTCGAGATTTATTCGTCCTTCATGTACTTTTCATTTTGCCGTTTATTCATTTATCCACTGACAAATTCACTCTTCAAACCAATGACTCATGTATTTATGTTCGCAAATACTCGCCGAACTTGAGTAGCTCAGTCAATAGCGAACCAAGCGGTCAATCAATGGACTATGAGTTCGAACCCCAGCTCGGCCAATATTCTTTCCATTCATATCATGGCGGCCTGTTAATATACCCATGTGTTTCTTGGCTTTGTCGCAGATGGAACTTAAACGGATTCGAAAGATAACTTCTCTTGTATTTAAAATGGATATTATGTACTGTAATAATTGGCAATTTCTCTTTGAGAATCGGAACAGGAAAATATGTCTTCAAACATGTGCCACTACTGAAAATCTGGATCAGTCTTTAGATGATTAATATGACTGAATCCATACCGGTCGGAAATGTTCGAAAGGCCATTACACTCGCCTTGCCAACACAGTGTTATTAGGGACCAGCAATTTTGATTGCCTGTATAAACTGTCAGAATCACTGCTAGAACATTTCTCAAAGACGGATTCATACAAAACGTAGAACCCGATCTGAGATCCAAATAGTTTGAGTGTTGGATACGGAGACGCAAATTTGAAAGATCAATAGTATTTTTTTTAAAACTGTTGCACACAACAAAATAGCAGAAAAAAAATAAACCATGACAAAATCGCATTTCGTTTTTAGCTAGTTTTAAAATTTACATCGTTTGCAAAACAAGTTTTCAGGTTTTTTTTATCACGCTCGATGTCTGCTTCCACACACTTGCTTAACCAGTACTCGCGCCGTTTATGTGGAAAAATACTAAAAAGGCGATTCCGCTCGTCATGGATTTCGAACCTTTTAAGCCCTTTGTTTCTGACGTAATAATGTGACGTATAGATCAATAATATTGCTCGATTGTAAGGACGTACGCTATCACGTTGTTTTAATTGTCCTTTAATGTAGTTTATAAGTGTTTCTCAAATGAACACAAACTAAAGAGTGATTTCATAACTGATAGGATAAATAAGCAAATGATTGTTTTGAAAGGTAGATTTTCAGATTAGTTGTTAACCTCCGATGTGTAGTTTTTCAATGTAAAATAGATGTGTGTTCGCTTTACTGAACTTACAGAAAAGTCAAAAAAGGGCATAAAGATCGCACTAAAAAACACAAATATTGATGTGTAAATGCCAGAATAAGATAATACACGGGTCGAGTCGAAACCAAATGGGAAACAAAAATGACGGATCTTAAATTTATATTTCCACGACGCCAGTAACCAACGGAATGGAAATGAGGCGTTTGCTATACGAGGTCGCGGGTTCGATCACAAATACTTTAAAATGGTAGTAATTACTTTCCTTACTTGGCGCTAAAGAGTATGGGGTTAGCATTATGACTGACTTGCTGGAATCAGGATGAATGAATCAGTTTTAACGCTCACCTACCAAGGAAACACCGTGACATAATTGAAAAAGTGTTGAAAACGGAGTAAGGCACCATACACATATATGTGTAAAAATAGAACAGTCATCGTGTTGAACTTGTGTAACAAACTTAATTACGTTTGAAATGCATATGTGCCAATCTAAAAGCGATAAATTAGCCGTTTCCAGATTTACTATTTTCAATATTATTAGTTTAATAAATTATGTATGTAAAATAATTTTAAACGGAACTGGGTATATTTCACGAATCTGATGACAGGGAGGTGTTTTCCTGAAATCGAAAGTTTTCACAATTGTCATTCGTTATGTGTTGAAATTTCGGAATGGCATTGTGCCTTCGGATATGGGTTATGTCGAATAAAAAACATTCTGGATGTTGCATGTTCAAATCTCATCAGGCTGTTAAAGAGCCATGGTACTCAGGTGAGCGTTACAGGGCCACGTTTGCCCGTTTGTTATTGTGTATACTTGGATGGTAGAAATTAAAATGACTTAACCCCATTGGCCACTGCTTGCACATGTTTGAAGATATAACACTTTAATCAAATAAAAACATTATGGCCACAGGAGAAATTGCTCAATATTTTGCTACATTGTGTTCTAAAGTTTTCTTCTGAAGATGCGGCAAAATGTGTCTAATTGTGGGCAAGTTTTAACCCTTTCCCACAAAATGCGTTTACATGTGGGCAAGGTGCACCCCTTTCCCACAAAATGCGTTTACATGTGGGCAAAGTTCACCCCTTTTCCACAAAATGTCTCTAATTGTGGGCAAGTTTTAACCCTTTCAAACAAAAGATGTCTACATGTTGGCAAAATTCCGAGGCATCTACGACAGACGACTTTTGAAAATATATTGAGCATTTTGTTTACTTTTTTGAGTTTTTTCACAATGTTTTCACCGTTTAGCAATAATTCAAATTTCCCTTATAGAGAGTTTCTATAATGTTATCCATATGTTTCCAAAGTCGTCTGCTGCAGATAAATTGTATGTGGGAAAGGGTTAATAAAGATATTGACCCTTTAATTCGAGTACACTTTCAGTTATCGTAGATCTTATCAAGTTAACCATTTACCAAATACAGACGTTTTCTGACGCTTCTCTAGCAGTTGACTTTTGAAAACATTGGGGCAAAACGAGAATTCGCTCATTATTTTCCCCAATGATTTAACCATAATCAAACAATATTACTTCATATATTGCAATTAACTTTTGAAATTCATTGGTCCGACGTTTTGAAATGTTTGGTATGTTATAACTACTTTTGAAAAAGTATCATTGGTCCGAACCAAATGTAATTGGCCAAGGAGTATATAGGATCACTGCTAGTATTGCAGGTTGTAAAGAGAGAGTTGTCATCTAAAGATTTCTAGACCAGATTTGAGAACAAATATAAAGCCACATGCTTTGGCTTTATTCATCAAATTACTTCTCTAACCCTAACCATGATACAGACGTCATATGATGCCTTTTTAGTTGAAACATTTGAAAACTTTTTGACAAAAGGAGAACATGCTCATAGTTTTAACTGAAACATTTTTTTAATTTTCCGTTCCTGTCTTTAATTAACAGAGAGAGAACGATAAAAAGATAGAGAGAGAGAGAAGATATGGAGTCAGACAAAGATAGACTTCCGTCAAGTACAAACCCTGTCAAACATATAAACTTGTTCTGCCAACTGTAATGCATATTACTTTGAAAACATTTTAGCAAAAAGAGAACATGCTTATAATGATCAATTTCTGATTCGCTACAATGTTTTCAACGCTATTCAATAATTGTATTTTCATTTAAAAAAGTTTACATATTTTGACTAAATGTGTTCAAAGGCATCAAAGGCATCTGCTTCATAACCCTTTACAAAATGTAAAATATTTTGAAAACATTTCGACAAAAGGAGGAATTGCTTATCACACATATCTCAGAACAAAAAGGGATGGCAATTTATATTATTTATTCATTTTCATAGGATATATACATCAATCAACTTTCTGAGCAATTAACAACAAAGGAAGATATCTGCGTGAGTTTATATTAACATAAAAACAAAGGTTTGAACTTTGAGGATTTTTCAGGGTATGTTCTATATGAGACATGAGTGTGTAATAACTAAACATCCAATATTGCCATGCAACTGTTAACGTATTTCATAGTATTTGTAGTGTTAAAACGGTCCATGTTATTATGCAATACTGTTATGAACCAGATGTTTAATCTTGTTCCTATGATTTGCTATTTGATTTGATTGGTGATGAGAACACCTGAACATTTGATTAAAGTACACTTTTTTCCAAAACTATCAAATAGTGGCGTTGTAAATATAGATATAGCTTTAAAACGAGAATGGTCACCCATCCTTTTGATTCCATATTTGAGTTTCTTATACTTCAAAGTACCTCTGTTCTAATTCTTAAAAAAATATGTTAGACTTATTCAAGGCTATGTCTTTGATTAAAATAATACATATACACATTGTATCACGATACAAATCACATACGTATATTTTAGGCGTGCAATACGAACACAAGCAATGAGCTTCTGTGGCCACTGTGTATAAGGTTCCGAGTCCACCTGTACAATCGCACAATATGATATAAGTATTAACTGTCAAGGTAAATTTAAGAAGGTTTTAACAAACAATTTACAACTGGAACATATAGCTCTAACAACCTGAATGTGTCAAGGTACGCGCCGTGATTTTACACGAATTCTGAAACAACACACGAACACGGCATTAGGAAGTTTGCGACTAGGGGACATCCTGATATGAGTCTGAGTCTCTGAAATTGCATCTTCTATAATAAAGGTTCGCTGATATCGTCTTCAATGGTGGCCTTCTATACAAGAATTCTGTCCGCTGAATCTCAAGTTGTTTTAGTCTTTCTTCTTCTTTTCTATCATACAAATGTCCAAGACTGTTTACAGCTTTGATAGACTGAAGAATAGTCTCATTCGGCTGAAAGCAGTATTCCCTAATCGTACATTGTTTATTCAACTCTGCCGTTATAATGTCATATTGTTCGATTTGAGTTTGAGCATTTTTAGCAGAGATCACCAATTGCCGTTGTTCAATTCATTTACATATAAATATGATAATCATATAACTGATAGCTGATCTTCATATATATATATATCATGTAAATGGTACAGGAACTTTCATCATATGGTCGTAGGAGACAATGTTTGATAAAAAAAAAGAATGAAACAATAAAATACCTTTTACTCTCAAAATATTCATTAAAACAGTTCTTTATACAAACATAAAAAATATCCCTTTCCTGCAAACAACAAATCTGCAGCAGACAACTTTCAACTCATCAGTGAACAGATATTGAAACTCTCTATATGCATTTGTTTTTCCCATTAAAGTTGAAAACATTGTGATAAAAGGAGAAATTGCTCAATATGACCAATTTCTCATTTTATCACAAGGTTTTCAAAAGGCGTCTGCTGCAGGTGCATCTGTATGTGGGAAAGGGTTAAACATGTTACAATTAGGCTAAAAGAGGTCCTGTTGCAACCAAGAACAGTGAAGAAGCAATCAGTTTTATACGTAACTTACAGCCTCATCCGAGTCTACACTTACAAATAATACAGGTGTATTACCTGACAACATCAGACTGACCTCAGTTTTGTACACAGGTATGAATTAACTCCTTTCCCACATACAATTAATGAATTGAGTTGAAAACATTGGTGCAAAATGAGAAATTGCTCAATACATAAATTTTGATGACGCATCCGCAGCATCTGGTATTGAAAACAATGTGGCAATTTTCCTTTTGACACAATGTTTTCAACTCTATTTAATCTTTCATTTATAGAGATTTTCCCCAAAATATTTTCAATTTATCTGCTGCAGATTATTGTGTATGAGGGAAAGGGTTTTTTAACCCTTTCCCTCATACGACATTTCTGCAGCAGACGACTTTGAACATATTTTGTCAAAAAATAGAAAATCTCTATAATTGAATGGATAACCTATGACTAAAAGTGGAAAACATTGTGGCAAAAGGAGAAATTGCTTGTTTTGAGCAATTTCTTCTTTCGTCACTATCTTTTCAAAAAGGTGTACGCTGCAGAGGCGTCAGAAAGCGTCTATATGAGGGAAAGGGTTTAGTCTACTGTGATGTTGTCATGAAGTAACAATGCCCCATCTTATCTGAGAGGGCCCATAACTGATATAATATTATGAGCTCATAAATGAACTTTGACACAGGAAATTGCGCTATCAGACAAGACATTTCAGCCCATTAATGTAGTTTGAGACTATATAGCCTACACATACCTACAGTCTGGTCAGTGGTGTTTTTATCTTTACTAGAAGATTCTATAACCCTCTCCCACATATAGACTCTTTCTGACACATCTGCAGCAGACAACTTTTGAAATCATTGTGGCAAAAGGAGAAATTGCTCATTAAGATATTTTTTATAATTTGGTCTTGATAATTTCAAAGTCGTCTGCTGCAGATGTATTGTATGTGGGAAAGGGGTTAACCCCACTTTTCCCCATATCCAAAATAATTCAGCGTGCAAAGAGTTAATAGTAAAGAGTGCAGATACTGATCAGAATGTACATATGCACAGACTCAACGGTATCTACACTTGTAATGACATGCTTTGTGGAGAGTCATATTATTTTCAATAGAATGTGGTCATCTATTTGAACTAACTGAATCAAACAACAATATTATGTAATGTGTGAAAATTGCTAAAAACATTATGCAATGAATCCAGATCTGAATATTGAAATTCTAATTGAATTAGGACTACTTGGTAAGAAATATGAACATTATAAAGCATCACAATCTGGTGACATCGCTCATCTAATTAATGAAAATTCTAAAATGGCAATAAATCACCAAAAAAAGTGTGGTCAAGTTGTGGCTCTTGTTACTTAACCCTTTCCCTTATATACGTACATGTAGACGCTTTTTCTGACGCCTCTGCAGCAGATGGCTTTTTGAAAACATAGTGACAAATGAAGAAATTGCTCAAAACAAGCAATTTCTCCTTTTGCCACAATGTTTTCCACTTTTAGCCATAGGCTATCCATTCAATTATAGAGATTATCTGTTTTTTGACAAAATATTTTAAAGTCGTCTGCCGCAGAATTGTCGTGTGAGGGAAAGGATTAACAGTGTGATTATACTGATGAATGAATTTTGAAGAGTTATGGCCCTTGCAATATATATATATACAGAGTTGTCTTATGATGATGAATAACTGTTCCAATCAGCTTGTATAGTTTAGAGAAAATTTGACCTAACCCCACAACCTAACCCTTTCCCACATACAACAAATCTGCAGCACATGACTTTGAAAATGTCTATTTAAAAATATGGAAAATTCTTTAGCTGTAGGTTTTTTTGAGACAGAATAAAGTACATTGTTGTTAAAAGGGAAATAGCTCTATATAAATATAAATATAATATAATATAAATTCAGTCTAGAAACACTTACCATAAGGCATTTGAGATCAGTGTAGATCCAGATAAGCATCCACCGAGTCTGATCTGGCTCTGCACTGTTTGCCAATAAGTCATAGAAGGTTTAAAAGAAACTTCTGTTATTGACAAAATCTTCTTAATCCTATCCCTCATACAACAATTCTGTAGCAGACGACTTTGAACATATTTTGTCAAAATATAGAAAATCTCTACAATTGAATGGATAACCTATGACTGAAAGTAGAAAACATTGTGACGAGCAATTTCTCCTTTTGTCATAATGTTTTCAAAAGTCGTCTGCTGCAGAGGCATCAGAAAGTGTCTATATGTGGGAAAGGATTAACCAAGATTGAAATACAGATTGGATGCTGACGATAATGCGATAGTTCATCTTTTTTCCAATAAAATCAGATGAGATTAAATTGGGGGAAAATAAATATCACATATTAACCCTTTCCCTCATATAGACGCTTTCTGATGCCTCTGCAGCAGACAGCTTTTTGAAAACATAGTGACAAAAGAAGAAATTGCACAAAACGTGCAATTTCTCCTTTTGCCACAATGTTTTCCACTTTTTGTATAGGTTATCCATTCAATTATACAGATTTTCTATTTTTGATAAAGTATGTTCAAAGTCGTCTGCTGCAGAATTGTTGTATGAGGGAAAGGGTTAAGATTTATGAGATTATCAAATATTGCACTGATTTGTTCGATGATTAGATTGGAATCAAATAAATCTAAAGTAATGGGTGATTTATCAAGTGAAAAAGTGACAAAAAATGTGTTGATCTTGATTGATGTACACCATTAATTAAATATATTCCGAAGAAAAGGAAAATGAATTTAATTAATGACAAGTGAGAAAACATGTCCGTTTTTATACAACAATGTATTTTTTTCTTTCTATAATCAGATAAAGACTATCAAGGAATTACATGAATTGTGCAAATTCGCCTATCTGCTCATAATCTACACATACAGACTGGTCGATATGGGGCAGGCAGGGTGGAGAGAAACCAACGACTTTGTAAAATATGTAATAATGGCGACATAGAAGATGAATTTCATTTTATTCTTACTTGTAATGTATATAAAGTAATTAGGAAAAGATATTTAAGTAACCATTTCATTGATAGACCTAGTGTACACAAACTGTGTGAATTGTTATGTTCTACGGACAAGTCAACGATCAATAACCTGATCAGTTATATTAAATGCGCTCTTGTGATAAGAAGAAACTACTTATATACATGAACTGTTTAATTATTCTCTCTTGCACTTACACATTCTGTAAATAAATGTATGTTGTAAAATGAGCAATACTAATATAATTATCAGTATTAGTATTTCTTTGTATATATGTGTGTGTGTGGGTTTGTGTGAGTGTATGTATATGTGTATGACATAATGTATGTATGTACATGTTTATATATTTATATATTTGTGTATAATTTAATGTAATATAGATGTTCTTATTATTATGACCTGAAAATAACTGGTAATCATGTATGGACGAGAAACATCTTGTTTAAGTCCAAATAAAATTTGTGTTCTGTTCTGTTCTGTTCATGACTTTCCAAAGGTCGTCTGCTTTACAATCATCAGGCGAACAATTTTCAAGAATTTAGAAAACTTAATTTATATTGATAAAGAGATGAAAATATTGCAATAAAAGGTGAAATTGCTTGTTTTGAGCAATTTCACCTTTTATTGAAATGTTTTCAAAAGTCATGTTCATTGACAGGTGTAAAAAGGGTTAAAAACATATGCTTTGTGGTTGGTTGAAATCTTTCTTTTGTCCAGCTATTCATAATTTTTCCACATTTGTTTAGAACAGATAATAGCTAAACTGGCATTGAAAACGCCATATACATGTAATTTATATCATATTTAACCCTTTTCCACAATCATGCAGACATATTTTGACTCATATGCCACATTAATTGTTTAAACTCTATTCAATAGTTATACTTTCATTTTTACATGAGATTGTCCATATTTTTGCTTGTATCTTTTTAAAGTCGTCTGCTGCAGATTTGAAGCATAATTATGAGAAAGGGTTAGCTCTAAAAACATCTCAGCAATACAATTTTACATCTGGAAAATTGAAAGAAACCTTTTCACAAATAATGCGTTGAAAACATTGATGAAAAAAGAGTAATGACTCACATTGAGCAATTTCTCCTTTTTCCACAATATAATCACAAGTTGTCTGCTGTATTGAAGATAATTAACCCCACTTACCTATATACAAGAAATCTGTTCAGCCGAAGACTTTTGAAATAATTAGACACCTTCTATAGATGAAGCTTTAATTTAACCCTTTCCTACATATAGACACTTTTTGACACATCTGCAGCAGTTGACCTTTGAAATCATTGTGTCAAAAAGAGGCATTGCTCATTACGAGCAATTTCACCATTTGCCACAATGTTTTCAATTTTATTCAATAATTGCACTTAAATAAATAGAGACTTTCCATATTTTTACCTAGATGTTTTCAAAGTCGTCTGCAGCAGATGTGCAAAAGGGTTATGATCAGATTAGAAACTGTTGTGGTAAAAGGAGAAGTTTCTCATCATGTACAGAGACAGAACAGTTTCTCCTTTCACAACATTTTCAAAATTTATCTGCTGCAGATGCATCAGAATGTGTCTGCATTTGGGAAAGGGGGGTTGGTTTAAAGTAGTCTGAATCAGAAAAGGGGTATTTCCATGGCACTTCATCAATTTATAATACTAACAACTTGTATATTTATGGCCCGTTTTATCTTATCTAATAATACTTTCATCTCATATAAATAATCTGACATAAATAAACTTTTTAATCTAATCTAACCTAAAGTTATCACACAAATATTGATAAGCAATCAAAACGATTCATCAGAGAAACGTCTAGTACCTCGAGACCCATCTGATTCCTGGGTACAAAAAGACTCATCAGAAAAACGTCTAGTAACTCGAGACCCATCTGATTCCCGAGTACAAAACGATTCATCAGAGAAACGTCTAGTAACTCGAGACCCATCCGATTCCCGAGTACAAAGCGACTCTTCTGAAACGCGTCTAGTAACTCGAGACCAATCTGAATCCGGGTACAAAACGACTCATTTTCGATTGTCGATTCTTAATTAATTTAATTGGCGGGTTTGTTTTATAAATCAAAGTAACACATTGTCTAGGTCAAGTTACGTCAAATTCATCCGCGGTCATGCTGATCTAGAGACAAATCGTCCCTAGAAAATGTTTGTTTGCGTAGAAATGGGTGTATACCATCACCAGAATGCATTGCATATCCAACTATGAGAATCAGCGACTATAAAAATCGATAACTTAAATTACATGGGATTATAGAGCAACTTTTTAGTTTTTACTCAATAACAATTTTATTTTGCAAAAATTTAAAAAGGCACTTATCAAGTTTTCAGGACATATATCTCCTGAATATAAATATATTTTTTTATTTGTTTTATATTAATAATATTTTGGTCCTTTTTAACTTTGAATACAATCACCCTAATTTCCCTCTTTTTATTACATATAAACCGTTAAGAAAACGGTATTTTTCCGCTAATTTTTACACGTTCTTCAGTGAATATCTTTTTTTAGAAATAAACAATTAACAGGGCACTTACGTCTTAATGTAGTATATTCATTTACCTTTTATTTGACATATATTTTATTAAAATAAAGTAATGAAATTTTGGTCCTTTTTAACATTTTCTACAAGTACTACTAACGTTTTAGGGTAACATTTACGTTTCCGTGATTGCTAGCGAAAGCTTCCGATGATTACCGACCATTGCCGGACGATTTATGATGGGGCATATATCTATTTATTATCCCCGCTGTGCAGACTGTGTATATTGCGTTATCTTACATATATATCAGCATGTAATGCCTTTTACCTAAATTCGATGCAATAAAATGTAAATATGGACACAAGCGGACGGATATTAGCCCCAGTTACGTATTTTAGGGGGAAAATGCGATTGTATCAGAACCGATAAATGTCAACATTTGTTAATATTATCCTATCTAAAATAAAATGGATGATTTTTATAACTATTCAATTGTTAAATAAAACCATAAGGTGATCGATATCCATGCATATTGTATGACTTGTCCAAATTTATGAATGAAATTTTAAACGTTTAATAATTTGTCATAACTCGTTGTAAATGTAAGAATTCTATCAAAGTTTGTTTTGTTCAATTTGATATATTTAAAATTGGTTTAATTCGTATAACTAATTTCATCAAAGGGACGTTGATTGGCGCTAATCAACGTTATGTATATAACGCGATAATTGACATTAATCCGGATGATGTTTTAATGGTGATAATTACCAAAACAACTGTGAATACGAGTACAAGTATACCATCAGGTGCAAACTACTACGGCTCGTTGCGGAAATAAATAAAACCAAAAAAAAAACCAGAAAATTCAGGATGAACTTAAACAGGCAGAAGTCGATTACCGCGGAGTACAGGATAATCAGGACAGTTCTAAGAAAAGCCTCAACGAATTAAGCATCCCTGAGCTCAAGCTCATATTAAAAAAACTAGGAGTTTCTACAAAATTGTGTAAAAAAGAAAAACTCATTGAACTGATCCATTGCACGGAAAAAAAGTAGACTTGTATTAACTAAACTTTAATAGGCCTACTCAAATAATAAGGTTGTGTATTTGTTCTAAACAAATATACTCAGAAATATATATTTATCATATAGGATTGTAGGATAAAAAGAAACAGGATAAAAAGGGAACAGGACAAAAAGCAACGGACAACAAGAAACAGGATAAAAAGCAACACATATTCCAAAATACAATACAAATCAATAGGTTTAAGTCTACAAATATGAAAAAGACACAAACTATCATCTTCTTGATATTGTAATGATTTTCTTTAATTTTGATACATTTTTGTGTGTTTTATACCCTAAAGCATTGTTCAAAAAACTTGAGTTGGATTAAATTATTTACAAATCTACAAAAAAATATGTAACTCAATTTTTGTTTCACTTTGCAATGTTATTTTACGTATTATGCATATCTGTGTGAAGATGTTTGAAAAAGCGAAAGGAAAACAGTGTGGGAGAAGAGACATTGCTCATAATTAGCAATTTCTCCCTTTTACGCAATGATATATTCTGTCAACAATTATTACAAATATCAGAAATGTTGCTAGTCTCCTGTCAGATGTTAAAAAAAGGTTGAAGAAAACATTATTGGAAAAGGAGAAATTCTTTATAATGAGCCATTTCTCCTGTGTACGCAATTATATTTTCTGGCAGATATTAAAAAATTAGTTAAACCTGAAATGAAAATATCAGAACTGTTGCCTTTTGTCCTGTTACCTGTTATCTGGGCAAAAACTGTTACTTTTTGGCCGTTGCTTATTATCCTGTTTCTTTTTGTTCGATTACCATCATATAGATCTATACCTAGATTTTAACGATATTTTTACGGCATTTAATTTAATTTACATAAGTCTAGATTTTCCGAATTATGTTTCATATTTTCTAGAACGAGAGGTTACTTCTATTAGGCTCAGCCATATTTACAAATGGACTAAAACGCACGAGTTCACACATATTTGAAAACAGTGTTAGAATAATTGAGATTGCTTGCTACGAAACATTTGAACTCTTTTTGCATTGTTTTCGACTCTTTTTTTAACAAAATAAAACCATAATTGATGGATCTAATTTGTTAATTGATGCTCTCTATTGCAAAGAGGTAACACACTCATGGAGGAACGAATACTTATATGTACAATATTGACACTATTATTTCGTTATGAATAATAAAAGAGAACGGGCTCCATGTTTTTAACAATGTACATGTATTATGAAATTGATAATGATGAAAAAACCGGCTCGATTATTTATTGGTAAATTGATTAAAAAAAATCGATATCATAACACCCTAGTTTTATTACCCTATAATCCCATGTTGAAGTACCCTGTGTATCTCTCTACTGCCCTTCGGCAGCACTATCGATGTATACATACCGAATGTTACACAAATGTCCGGTAATTTCCGCCAATTAGCAAAATGATAACAAGAGCAGATAACAATCAAATTAGTCAACAATTAGTACGGCTTAAACAGAGGTACATTGTCTCCCCTGTTTTTTGCATGACGAGCATTTTTCCATATGGAATATATGAAATTGAGTTTAAATCCATTGTAAATGTATATAGTGTGTATAGGATGCACTGGAAATGATTGATTTGATTACTTTTAGTAGTTTGACCTTGTTTGAAAGTGAAAGTAGAGATGCTAAACACCGGTTTTGTCCGGACCCGAATTGGTCCAAAATGGCGGTAACCAATTATTTCTTGCATTGCATAATGCATGACACCCCCCCCCCCCCCCCCCCCCCCCCCCCTCACCCCCATCCCATTTTATTTTGATTGTTAAAGCTGACACTTGAGGACTGAAATTGGTCGAAGAAGGAATTTATTTGATGTATTGTAAACTCAATATCATTATCTTGGGATGTGTGTTTGTTTTGGATTTTCATAATCGAGTTATAGATATGAATACAATTTGACGTCTGTCATTCAAATCGAACAAACAAAAAGTATCTTATGATAATACGGATAAACCTATATAGTTGATGCACAGGGACTTGCTCCTGTATGATACCAATAAAACTATGACCTTATAGATAAATATTTATTTATAGGGTAATATTGTGTTAAACATCATATAGGACAAAGTCATAACGGCTTGGACAACAAAAGTAGAAGAGTCCTTGTTTAAAAGTACGTTAGCAAGACATGTTTACGAAATTGATTTATAATACCTATTTCATCTACCATCAAAACATTATAATATTTAGATTGATTGGTCATAAGGAAATTTAACCCATTTCCCACATATTTGATTGATTGGTGTTTAACGCCGTTTTCAACACTTTTTCAGTCATATCTCGTTGGTTATCTCACATACAGGTCAATTTGACGCCTCTGCAGCAGACGACTTTTGAAAACAATGTGGCAACAGGAGAAATTGCTTATAATAAGCAATTTTACGGAGTTTTTTCATCCATAATTCCTCGGTAAGGTTAGAAACTGGTATCATGGGGTAAACATTTCGATCACCGGTTTTTGCTCGGTCAGATACCGGGTCATTTTGTTGTCAAGTTGTTGTCAAGGTCGTCCGCTGCAGACTTGTTTGTGGGAAATAATTAAACACAGATGAATAATTTAAACACAGATGAAGAATTTAAACACAATTATAAAGTAAAGAAATGCGTTTAACGTGTGTTTATTCTCACTTGTTCCACGGATAAAACGCCGATGTGTTAGACGCTCAATACGGAATAGGATATCAGACAGTTACAACTTATAAAATTGTAACTGATTAATACAACCGTGTTAACGAACACGTATAGACAATGTGTCAAACTGGTCGGAGACTGCTGGTTATGGCACATACAGAGAGGAAAGTGTAAATTGACTGATTTGTACAATGTAACATTATCTATTCATTTACTTAATTTGTTTTTGTGAGTTATTGAAGATTCGTGAAACGAGTAGGCATAGTCCATTAACGGTTGAACACTTGAATTAAGCATACACTTATTCGCATTCTCTTCTTCGGATAGTTAAATTGCAAAACGTCCTTGGAGAACTCGAAAACAAAATGATAGTCACGTCTAACAATCCATTGCGATCCATTTCTTGGACTAATAAAAAGGAATTTTTGGCACAAGACTTTAGAACTAAATCTACATCAAATGTGTAATTAACATCGTTTGTAATTTCATTAGGGTGTTATTTCAAACAAAATCGTTTCAACTGCAGAACCGAATTTGACCGAAATTGCAGGCGTTTAACGAAAGAAATATTTCCAATAGCTACAATCGTCTCCTCCACGAATATTGTAATGATACACCAACTCCTTCAACTCGTTCATCAGGAGATACGTATAACCCTTTGGCTACCAAAGGCAATTAAAGGCTTTTGTAAACAATGCAGATACAGATGAAACAGCTCATAACGAACTGTCTCTCCTGAAAACTGCATTGTTTGCCACTTGTCGTTAAATTTTACCAAATTTCCTGTTAGGTAAAAAATGGAGTGGTCCAATTTTCAACATGGAAGAGTCGACTTTTCTGCAGTGAAAGAGATAAAGTTTCAGTATCAACCTAAAATGCGGAACAACTGATTGACCGGGATTAAATCCATAACTTCTTCAAATTGCATTTCAAATGCGTTGCAACAAGTTCTATTCGAAATTGATCACTGTAATGTTAAAATGTAATTAGTGGCTAATAAATAATAATAATAATAAAACGATATTGAAGAATTCAGTCCATACGATAACAGCTGGAGAATGGGACATTTATCTGATAATAAAGCGCTAATACCAGTATACGACCGACGCCTCTAAAGATTAAGCACCCATGACATATAGATTCAAGGAGCGAACTACTTCTTTAATTGTTTAAAATTGTTTTGAAACTTGGCACACTTCATAACGGTTATTACCATGAACTGTAAAAGGCATCGATTTATTATCATATATACTCAATCATTAAAGACTTACCTCCCATTAAATGTCAACTTTTTTTTAACCAAAATGTAAGAGCGGTATTACATAACATAACATAAACTTTATTTAGACAATACACATTATAGCTCATAGTCAAAAAATACAAATATAATAACATACAGTGGAAAATGGCATGGTACATATTTACCTGATTTAATTAACACGTATCCCGTATTCTTTCAACATACATATTTTAACTGATAATGTAGCCGAAAACTTTGTAGCACATTTGGTATCATATAATATATATTGCAATAGCAAAAAAAGGTTGTTTATTAAAATGTTGAAAACCAGTAATAATTGTGTGAACTAAGGGAAGGAACCTTGACAACTACTTACGCACTTACTGTACGGTGTTATCTGTCTTGATACATTTGACATGCAGTCTAGCAGAAACCGATTATTCGGGTACAGATGTGACGAGTCGTCGTATTTCAGCGATCTTCAATGAAAACCTACCATAGCGTAATGTTTACGAGTTGAAACATACCTGATTGCGCTTTTAGGTTAAGGATCGAAATGTATACTGTTTTGCAGAAGCTGTTTGACTGATTGACGAAAAGTGAAGAATCAGACCAGACTGCGCAGGTTGATCTGGTTCTAAACTGGTCGAAAACGTTTTCGGTTTTTGTTTTTCAAAGCGCCGCTCAATTCCTTTGTGCTGCGACTTTAGAATGTTGCAGCGTTTTGTGACGGACGCTTACAGTGATCTGAATAACGTTTGCAACGCTTGGCACAAAATAAATACATTGTATATAAACTGTTACAAGCATTCGAATCATAGTGGCAACATAAATGTATGAACAGCTTCATTGACCTACGACTCGAAAGTGATAGACCATAATTCGAACCCCAGTCTATGCATAGCAAAGATTGAAACATTGTAAAAGACTGATCTGGGACGATACATTGCGCAGAGGCCATTGTGTTGTTTTCTCGCGTGACGGCTCAGTTACTGTATTAAGTGAAAAACTGTCCGAAGCGCCATAAACCACCATTCAAACATAGACACACTGTTTAATCATGAAAAACTGTCCGAAGCGCCATAAACCACCATTCAAACATAGACACACTGTTTAATCATGTTAAACTGTCCGCAGCGCCATAAACCACCATTCAAACATAGACACACTGTTTAATCATGTTAAACTGTCCGCAGCGCCATAAACCACCATTCAAACATAGACACACTGTTTAATCATGTTAAACTGTCCGAAGCGCCATAAACCACCATTCAAACATAGACACACTGTTTAATCATGTTAAACTGTCCGAAGCGCCATAAACCACCATTCAAACATAGACACACTGTTTAATCATGTTAAACTGTCCGAAGCGCCATAAACCACCATTCAAACATAGACACACTGTTTAATCATGTTAAACTGTCCGAAGCGCCATAAACCACCATTCAAACATAGACACACTGTTTAATCATGTTAAACTGTCCGAAGCGCCATAAACCACCATTCAAACATAGACACACTGTTTAATCATGTTAAACTGTCCGAAGCGCCATAAACCACCATTCAAACATAGACACACTGTTTAATCATGTTAAACTGTCCGAAGCGCCATAAACCACCATTCAAACATAGACACACTGTTTAATCATGTTAAACTGTCCGAAGCGCCATAAACCACCATTCAAACATAGACACACTGTTTAATCATGGTAATCTATTTTGCAAATGAAGATTAAAAAATAAGATGGCCTTTAAATGATCAGCTGATGGTATACAAGTAATATGTATCTGTTACTGTCAGGGAAGTTCTGAACCAGATTTGGATTTTTTTTCCCGAAAGAATCTGAAAGGAGAACAAGCAGGAGATTTGGCATTAACCCCATTTTCTGGTGCCATCTATCGGCTATGCTTTACAACCAATCAAAGTATATTTAATTGTTTGTACAGGGATATTTCTAACAAACTATATAAAAGACAGACAAGCACATTGAGAATTTCATTTTGTTTTCATTAACAATCTTTAAGCAATGCCGTCTGGGGAAGTTGATGCAACAATTGAGTTGATATAACAATTGTTAAAATATGTATTCACGTGTTCAAACCTACTCATTTCTCTCCATCGGCGACGTCAGATTGACGTTACTACCGTGGCCCGCCCCCATTGTACTCACAATTTTCATAATCTCCCAGAAATGTTGTTTGGAATTCGGAACGCCTCGGTACAGTTAAATATATGAATACTTATTGGTTTAAACTCGAAAGTATGATAATAGCATCTTAGCTCAGTCGGTTGAGACGGTAGAGATTTCAGGCCTATAACATGGGTTCGATCCCCCCACAATTTGCTATTTTTCATCTAGCTTTGATCTATGTGTATGTATGGATATATTTATTCAAATTTTAATTATTTTATTTGTTTATTTTATTTTTAGATTTCATTGTATATTACATATTATTGCATAAAATCTATGTTTTACGCCCGCTTAAGGGATACAGAAACATTGCAAAAACCGGGCGTAAACGGCGAGAAAACGTGTATAAACAAAGCGATTCTCGCGCGTACGTGCCATTTCAGACCGGTTAGGTGTTTTACATATGCATAACCCGGGCACCGTTAGTAAACAAATCATGGACGCTCCATCTCCCCGAAAATAGGAGCAATTGTTGGGTTAACAATAACATCAGCTTCTTTAACTCGATAATCGGTTTCATGCAATAGACTCACAGTTAAAGAGCATAACATAATCCAAAACCTTTCGAGTCAGCGATGGCAACCTTGATGTAGGACCGGTTCGTGGATATATAAAACATAACTTGTTTACTTTATGACGTCACATAAGTCAATCCTTATCGCGTCATGTTCATCGGCGGTTATCGTACAACTGAACGTTACAGCGGACTAAATGTTGGATGTTTGCTCTTATTTTATGCAATAATAGCGAAAATACACATTTTCTCGGGCGTGAACATCTGCGGACGCCCTTAAAATGTAGTTATGCCCTCGTGCTTCGCACTCGGGCATAAACACATTTTGCGGGCGTCCGCAGATGTTCACGCCCTCGAAAATGTGTATTATCCCTAAAAAGATCATCAAAAACCTTGACAGAAATAGTGATAATAATATATCATCATCATAATCATCATCATCACTATAATGCGATTTCGACTGCATGGCTGTGTATGCTATAAATACGTCGTTCTACATTTGTATGCCACATTTATACCTTCGCAGGTAAATATAAATCACAGGAGTCTGACGTTTTATAACAGTCTATATATATATATAAAAAAAAAAAACCCGTATACTATAAAAAAAACGTGTTTTTTTATAGTATACTGGTTTTTTTTTTTATATATATATATAGACTGTTATAAAACGTCAGACTCCTGTGATATAAATTCACGAAAATTAAGGACATTGCGCGATTAACAATTACGTAGAAACAACAAAGGAAAGTAGGGGCGTTGCTCCCTTTAGGCACTGTAGGCACGTGCATACACATTTGTTCTCAAAATGCCCTAAAATGCAGCTGCGGCGATAGATAGCTGCGTAATGTATCGACCAGATCAGCCTGCGCTATCCGCGCAGACTGATCTGCCGACACATTCCGTCTTAGGGGGATAGATGTATAGAGTAGTTATTCCTGAAACAGAAAATCCACAGGAGGCGAAAAATGTATATCCGGGTAGGCCTGTGTGGCATGCTTAGGCTGATCCGGGTCGATACTTTACGCCGAGTCCACAATGTTGATTTTCTCACGAGACGGCCTACACATTGATTATTGCAAAGCTACGCCCCTGGAACGAATGTTGAAGGACCGGGAATCGAACACACAACTCCTTGGATCGAGTCGTCGCTACTGACTTACCTGAAACATAAATCCCTTTCCCACATACAGATATTGCCTCTGTTGCCTCTGCAATATACGACTTTTAAAAACATTCTTTTAGATGGTGAGATTACTCATGATGAAGAATGTCTTCATTTGCCACAATGTTTTCAACTCTATTCAATAATACTACTTTCATTTACAGATTTTCCATATGTTCAGGACTATGTTTTGAAAGTCGTCTGCTACAGTTTCGTTGTATGCGGGGAATGTATAACGCGACGCAAATGATTACATCTACAGTTTCGTTGTATGCGGGGAATGTATAACGCGACGCAAATGATTACATCTACATGTTCGTTGTATGCGGGGAATGTATAACGCGACGCAAATGATTACATCTACAGTTTCGTTGTATGCGGGGAATGTATAACGCGACGCAAATGATTACATATACATGTTCGTTGTATGCGGGGAATGTATAACGCGACGTAAATGATTACATCTACAGTTTCGTTGTATGCGGGGAATGTATAACGCGACGCAAATGATTACATCTACATGTTCGTTGTATG
The DNA here is from genome assembly GCA_031761405.1 of Serripes groenlandicus. Lineage (NCBI taxonomy): Eukaryota > Metazoa > Mollusca > Bivalvia > Cardiida > Cardiidae > Serripes > Serripes groenlandicus. Next base: position 76,035 of record JASEVX010000008.1, on the reverse strand, counting down.
CGGGGAATGTATAACGCGACGCAAATGATTACATCTACAGTTTCGTTGTATGCGGGGAATGTATAACGCGACGCAAATGATTACATCTACAGTTTCGTTGTATGCGGGGAATGTATAACGCGACGCAAATGATTACATCTACATGTTCGTTGTATGCGGGGAATGTATAACTCGACGCAAATGATTACATCTACATGTTCGTTGTATGCGGGGAATGTATAACGCGACGCAAATGATTACATCTACAGTTTCGTTGTATGCGGGGAATGTATAACGCGACGCAAATGATTACATCTACATATGAGCAGTTCCACGAGAACAACAACATTTATGGACTTTGAGTATTGTATCAACCCAGATAAGCCTGCGCATTTACCGCAGGCTAATCCGGACCGACTCATTTCGTATTAGCGGGGATAGATGTATAGAGTAATGATTCCTGAAACAGAAAATCCACAGGAGGAGAAAAGTGTCGGTCCGGGTTAGGCTGTGCAGCATGCTTAGGCTGCTCCGGTTCAATACTTAACGCAGAGTTTGCAATGTTGGTTTTCTTTCGGAACGGTTCTTGTATTATACCCTCGTGTTTCCTAAAAATAAAATACCTAGTGTCTGTCATAAAATTCATTATGGAAAAAATAAAAGCGTTCTAAATCGATTAGTTGATATTGTTAATATTGCGATATTTTGGACTGTTTTGACGATTGGCGATATTTTGGACTGTTTTGACGATATCGGCGGGGTAAAGAAAGAGTTTCGACATGTAAAGTCAAACCAGTGTTTAAAGACCACCAATGGGCAGTGAACAATATGATCTTTGTTCACAGGTGGTCTATAATTGCATGGTCATTTATGAGTAATGGGAAACTAAAAGTATGGTCGCTATAGACAAGAAAGTGCTATTCCAAGCTGGTCTTTAGTACAGGTGGTCTTTAGTACAGGTTTGATTTTATATGATTTCTTTATTACAAATTTAGAGTTGAAAGACTTTGGGAGATGGGAAATAACACATTCTTATGTCGATTACTGCAGAGGCCTCGAAAGACGTCTGAATTATAAACTGGACTAAAAAGAACACTTTCTGGTTAACATTGACCCACATATGACACATTTACAGCAGGAGACTATGTAATTATGTATGCACACATATGGAAAATCTCCATTCATAAATTAAAGTGTTGTCATCAAAAAGATTTGAAAACATTGTGGCAATAGGAGGAAGTGCTCAACATGAGTAATTTGTTCTTTTGCCACTATGTTTTCAAATCTTTTTGATGACAACACTTTAATTTATGAATTGTCTGGAGCAGATACGCGTCTAAATAGTTTTATAAATGGGAAAGGGTTACATGTGATATAAAGAAAACGTAAAACTATAATATGATTATCTGAATAATAGTGTAATAACAAAAATATTCAAAACATTTGACATGTATTGTAAAGCAGTGTAAAAACATTTGACATGAATTGTAAAGCAGTGTATATCTTTTCGTCATGAATTGTAAAGCAGTGTATATCTTTTCGTCATGTATTGTAAAGCAGTGTTAAACATTCGTCATGTATTGTAAAGCAGTGAATATCTTTTCGTCATGTATTGTAAAGCAGTGTATATCTTTTCGTCATGTATTGTAAAGCAGTGTATATCTTTTCGTCATGTATTGTAAAGCAGTGTATATCTTTTCGGCATGTATTGTAAAGCAGTGTATATCTTTTCGTCATGTATTGTAAAGCAGTGTATATCTTTTCGTCATGTATTGTAAAGCAGTGTATATCTTTTCGTCATGTATTGTAAAGCAGTGTATATCTTTTCGTCATGTATTGTAAAGCAGTGTATATCTTTTCGTCATGTATTGTAAAGCAGTGTATATCTTTTCGGCATGTATTGTAAAGCAGTGTATATCTTTTCGGCATGTATTGTAAAGCAGTGTATATCTTTTCGGCATGTATTGTAAAGCAGTGTATATCTTTTCGGCATGTATTGTAAAGCAGTGTATATCTTTTCGGCATGTTCATTTGTTTGGGATTAACGGCTCTTTCAACAATCATTCAGTTGTATCACGGCGTTTCCTTGGGAGGTTACCGGTACTACTGGTACATTTATCTTGACACCAGCGAGTCAGTCGTAATGCTTAACCTATAATCCTGAGCTCCAACGAGGAGAATCTATCCTATAATCCTGAGCTCCAACGAGGAGAATCTATCCTATAATCCTGAGCTCCAACGAGGAGAACTATCCTATAATCCTGAGCTCCAACGAGGAGAATCTTTTTCTATTATTGTTAAAGTCTTCGGGAAACGAATCCGTGGTGGACGATCTACCACTTCACCAGCAATGACGTCAAGTTTGAAAGCGGTCATACCGAAAATGGTTGAAGTGGTGATAATTGTTTTTTCTCCTTTGTATTCATGTTCCAGGGGCTTGCATTCCGCCTGATGCACGAGTGTCAAGATAATCTTACCAGCAGTTCTGGTGATTTAATAATAAAAATAATAAACATAATAATAATACATATACTACTGTTGAAAACGGCGTTAAACTCGTTTAAAACAAACACGCAATAGAAGCGGTAGCATGCTCTTGTTACACGTGCGAAAAGGTGAAGATTCAGCCGAGCCTAAGCAATCGCACAGGTTAAATAGGGCGTTCTCTGCTAGCCTACATGAACGTGTCAAACGGCACAAACGAGACTTCAGACAAAACGCTAGGAGTATGACTCCATTTGATTCATAATCATGTACCTTCTTTTGATGTCATATCGGAAAAGCACCATAATTGAGCAGTCCCACGAGAAAAACAACATTATGGACTCTGCGTAATGTATCGACCCACATCAGCCTGTGCAATCCGCACAGGCTTTCTCTTTCAAGTACTCCACACAACAATCTTTTACCAAGCAACAGACTGCTTTTCCGCAAGATGTATGTCGCTTGCCACTCAACGCTTGTCGTATTGAACTTTGTCAAACTTCGACTGATTGATTGATTGACTGATTGATTGATTGATTGATTTATTGATTGATTGATTGATTGATTGATTGATTGATTGATTGATTGATTGATTGATTGACTGATTTATTTATTTATTTATTTATTTATTTATTGATTTATTTATTGATGGATTGTTTGGTGATTTAGACCGCTTTCAACAATTGTTCAGTTATATCACGACGTTTCCTGGATAAGTTACCCGTACAAGTCGTCCATTTATACTGATACCAGCTAGTCAGTCGTAATGTTAACCCACAATCCCGAGCGCTAGGAGGGCAACAATTACTACCATATTTACGGTATTTGATATGAGCCGACCGGGGATCGAACCCGCGACCTCCTGCACCCGAGACGGACGCTCTACATCTACACCACCGAGGCAGTTGTCAAACTTCGAAATGAATAGTGACCGAGCAGGGGTTCGAACCTGCTAACCCTGAGTAACCGGGACGCGGTCGTGACGGATATGTAATATCCTCTTTCGCCTGACGCGGCTCATATTAATTGAACATGAACGAAGATAAATGAGCCACCGGATATTTGCGACCAGTGTATATCCAGATCGTACTTAGTGCCTGGCGGTTGAAACTGCATGTAATCGTACACAGCATTTACAACCGATTCGCGCTGAACCATCGATAAGCACAGTCTGATCATGATCAGCACTGTTCGTCATTCAATTAATCGAAATAATGACTCGTCTTAAAAGCGTTGAAACACCGATCAGACTATAGGAGAGTGGGAGATATTTACTATAGAACGTCGGGTACTAGATTTTAATGCAACTTGCCATTTTGAGTTCATGCCAGACGTACCTATTTACTATAGTACGCCGGGGACTATACAAATACTAGTTTGCGCCAATTTACGCACATTTTGGTTGTTCAAGTTCAACCATTTTAACCCTTAGCTTGTTGTACGCGAATTTAAAAAAACATTAGCTGATCATGCTATACACGACTCTAAATATCATATATGAATATTGTAGATCAAGCAAGGTCTAGACGTTCTTTCAGTGTTATTTTGATCTACATTACCTCGTACTTAAATTGTTGATTTAAATCTATTTAATTTGTATTCAAGATACAGTGATAAACTTGAAGTCAAAAGTGACTTTTTTACGACACCCGGTTTTTTTAAGGCCGTACATATGATAATTGACAATTATAGATCCATTAAATAAATAGACACATTTTTTGAAATGGATTTCTACGATCGACACAGGCCTTTTAAAGTTGAATTACAATGTAAGTTTGTCAATATTGATTGGGGAAAAACTTTTTAAGTATGTTTGTTTTTGCTTCCTTTTTTTTCTTTTTCTCTCTCTCTCTCCCTTTTTCCTTCTCAGTGTAGTAGTTCTTATTGCTCGTACTAACAATCAGAGTGGCTGCTAGTTCCCCCCCCCCCCCCCCCATATATACATGTTCCGTTTTCATACATGTAACCGTATATGTCAATTCAGAAAAAAATACGTATATATGAGCAACTATTGTTCGCCTCTTAATTGGACTAATCTATCCGGTTAAACATGTTGTCATCGTCCACCTCAGGTACGGGAGACAAGGTTGGATCCCAGGTCGGGTCATACCAAAGACCAAAAGTAGTAGCAACGACCCCCCCCCCCCCCCCCCCCCCCCCCCACACACACACACACTCCCACTCCCCTCCCCCTTTGAAGTTCAGCGTTGCAGCGATAGTATTACGACCAGTGCTCAGTTGTCAGGATAAACTTTACCGGTAGAACTGTTTACATCTTGATTCTAAATAAAAGTCAAAAAATGGCATACAAGTTTACAAGTTTATTGTGAAATACAGTGAGCAGCAACATGCCAATGAGAATTCAGTTTTTGAACATTCCAACCAGCGTATGAACGAACTGATATTTTATACTTGTCATTTACTGACAAAAATAAGAACAATTTGAATTGGTAAAGCGTGAAGGGGAAAATGTCATTTATTCAAAATACAAAGTTTGTCGTCATTTAATTGATTTAGAAACAAACACTGTCACATTCTGAATTAATTTTGCACTCTCTTCACGTCATGAAATCAATACATTTCAGAATATTTGGTCTTTTCCAGTAAAACGTTTTTATGAATTCTTTCTTAAGTCTCGATATAATGGACATTCCAAAATAAATTGAAACACATCTTCGATTTTGTTTAAACACATTTTATATTTCCTATCATACATTGGGATTTTTTGGTCTGCGCCATCTATCTGTTTCAAATTCCAATCGTTGTGCCAAAAGTCTCAATCTAGTTAAAAAGCAATTCTAAACTTATCGATGTTAATGTATTTAAGGTACAGTTGTAATCGAAAACTAGAGTACAAAACATAACTCTTTGCTCTTGACGATTCATTATCGTTTGACTGCCAATTCTGAATAAAAACGTCTCTAGTCTTTGTTTAACATACTTAATACATATGCTGCTCTCAACAACGGTGATTTATTCATGCTTCATTATAACCTTATTATTGTAAAATAGTCTGTATGTTTTTTGCGCATGAGTTGTGTTAACGGTTAAATTCTAAGTCCCTACACATTACGTCATACATTTTCCGTATATATTTCGTTGGTTCCGACTGAATGATGTTAAGCCAATATTTGATAACATTGACTAATATTTTAGTTCTGAGACTAGTTCTGCCGAGTTCAATATATATAAAATTGTTTTCAGTTTGATCGTACACCAAATAAATTCTTGCAAAAAGCTAAAATGTATCCTTTCTAGTTTAAAGCTGTCATTTAATCCCCAAACCTCCGATCCATAGTTTAAAATTGGCAAAACATGTGTATCAAATAAATAGAGTTTATGTCTCCATAAACCTAATTCCAAAGAGGATTCTTTCTTGTTTACTTAAAATTTCTAAGTACCTGGTACGATATTTTAAAGATTATATGGAATTTATTTGGTGTAAGATATGTCGATATGATTAATATGTGCATTCTTATAATATTAATATAGGATATGGTATTCCTTATAAAGTTAAGCTATGTGTAGAGCCAGCCAGAGTTAGAATATCAGTCATATCCGGATGAAGGCCCTTTAGCTTAACACAAGTACCATTTTTGGTATCAGATAGTAATAAAGGATCAACTATCTTAGCTTCGTGTTTGCTGTACAACGCATCACTATGTTTATGTTGTGTCACATCTGTTCGTAATTCTGTTACTAATTCAGCCGTCGTACTATCCTTACGAGATCGGATTTGGGCCAGTAACGCAAGAATACTGCCAACTATCACAGTGACTCCTGAAATAAAACAGAATATAGCCATTTAATATTGTTTATAAATTCATCATAGAAATAGTTATAAGTGTTATAGAATCACCAATTGTTAACGTGTTAAATATACAACTGTGATAATGTAATATACAGTATTAAGCAATTCTAAATTATATCACATTTTATGAGAAAAATATTCTTCGTTGTGTAACTTTAGTTTCTAATTACATACATGGATTAGTTATAATAACTAATCCGGTATAAACCACACATATACGAGGATGAACAAAACATGTTTAATTACTCCTTGAAAGAGTGTCTAAACAATTCAAAAGTGGTTCGAATCAAACCGCGTCTTAACCCTTTCCCACATACAAAGTGTTTACATCAGAGGACTTTGAACACATCTAAGTAAATTATCTTTATATTAAAGTATTGATATGACATAAGCCTTAAACATTGTGGCAAAAGTAGAATTGCTCTGTATAGGGGTGTGCAAAAAAAGAAAACGTTACACAGATTGTTTAATAAGAAAACAAACATGAATTTGAAAACTAGAATAAAACAATATAAGTTCAACCTGCTCCAATATAATGCAGAAAGATAGTTCAGAACACAATTATTGAGCATATGACACAAATTAACCTATTTTCCCAACAAAAGTTTGGATTCATGAAAGGAAAACATGTCCACTACAGCAACTAGAGGCAATGGAAGATTGGACAGAGGCCAATGACAATGGTGAAGAGCTTTACATTATATGATACGACTTCATGAAAGCATTCGACTCCTTACCACATAACAATTTACTTCTTAAACTTGAAGCTCATGGAATAACTGGAAAAGTGCACAACTGGATCAAAGACTTCCTATGAACACAAATGTTTGCCATCAATTATATACACCAAGACCAATTCCAGTGATAAAAGGAGTACCACAATGAAGTGTTCTAGGACCTATCATATTTCTCATGTATATCAATGGCATACATGAAGTTGCAGAAACGGTGGTAAATAAATCGTCGACGGCACGAAAAATTACAGTGTAGTTAACTGTCAAGAGGATCAGGAGAAGCCCCAGAGAACCACAGACCAATTTAGCGACTGGTCACACACATGGGATCTAGAATTTAATGCAAAAATGTTAAACACTATATCTTGGAAAATAACCTGAAACGGACAACTATTTTATGAAGAACAGGGTCCGTAGTGAACAAATAAAGAATGTTGAAGAAGAAAAAAGCTATTGTCGAAAAAAATCTAAAATTTAATTCTCACATTAAAAAAATGATGAAAATCGCAAACAGGAACCACGGACTATTATTCAGAACCTGTAACTATATTCCTACATCTCTTGTAAATAGTTGAATAAATATGTGAGCACTGTACGGTCACCCTACATAAGAAAACATCAAACTGTCAATGACAGTCAAACATCAAACTGTCAATGTCCAAAGAAGTGCAAAGAACTACTTTCCAACATACACTTCATTCCGTATCAAGAAAGATTAAATACCTAGGCTTCCCAAAGCTAGAATTCAGATGACATGCTACAGGCATCCGAAATATTAAATAAATATGACGTAACATCTGAAAAGGACTTTCTAAGCATACCGCAATACACACACAAGAAAGAGTAAACATTATTTAAAACAACACACCAAGAACAGACCTGAGGAAAAATACATTCAGCATGAGAATATTCGGTCCATTGAATTCACGACCTAATACAGTTGTAACGGCACCAAGATGTAGTTGCAATGCCTACAAAAGCTGAATCAACAAAGATTGGAGCAACCACCAGTCCGAATTCAATCCACGCCGATTCATAAATACTATAAACAAAAGAGATGGGCTGACAGAAGCAATAGCCTTTCCAGCGGTCTCGGTACAGTTAGATTGCAGAGGCGTCCAAAAGCGTCCATATGTAAGATAGGGTTACTACATATGAGCCATTCAACGAGAAAACCAACATTGTGGACTCTGCTTATAGTATCGACCCGAATCAGCCTAAGCATTCCGTGCAGGCTTACCCGCATTGACACTTACCCGCATTGACACTTACCCGCATTGACAATTACCCGCATTGACACTTACCCACATTGACACTTACCCGCATTGATACTTACCCGCATTGACACTTACCCGCATTGACACTTACCCGCATTGACAATTACCCGCATTGACACTTACCCACATTGACACTTACCCGCATTGATACTTACCCGCATTGATACTTACCCGCATTGACACTTACCCGCATTGATACTTACCCGCATTGATACTTACCCGCATTGACACTTACCCGCATTGATACTTACCTGCATTGACACTTACCCGCATTGATACTTACCCGCATTGACACTTACCCGCATTGACACTTACCCGCATTGATACTTACCCGCATTGATACTTACCCGCATTGACACTTACCCGCATTGACACTTACCCGCATTGACACTTACCCGCATTGACACTTACCCGCATTGATACTTACCCGCATTGATACTTACCCGCATTGACACTTACCTACCCGCATTGACACTTACCCGCATTGACAATTACCCGCATTGACACTTACCCACATTGACACTTACCCGCATTGATACTTACCCGCATTGATACTTACCCGCATTGACACTTACCCGCATTGATACTTACCCGCATTGATACTTACCCGCATTGACACTTACCCGCATTGATACTTACCCGCATTGACACTTACCCGCATTGACACTTACCCGCATTGACACTTACCCGCATTGATACTTACCCGCATTGATACTTACCCGCATTGACACTTACCCGCATTGATACTTACCCGCATTGACACTTACCCGCATTGACACTTACCCGCATTGACACTTACCCGCATTGATACTTACCCGCATTGATACTTACCCGCATTGACACTTACCCGCATTGATACTTACCCGCATTGACACTTACTCGCATTGACACTTACCCGCATTGATACTTACCCGCATTGACACTTACCCGCATTGACACTTACCCGCATTGACACTTACCCGCATTGATACTTACCCGCATTGACACTTACCCGCATTGATACTTACCCGCATTGACACTTACCCGCATTGATACTTACCCGCATTGATACTTACCCGCATTGATACTTACCCGCATTGACACTTACTCGCATTGACACTTACCCGCATTGATACTTACCCGCATTGACACTTACCCGCATTGACACTTACCCGCATTGACACTTACCCGCATTGACACTTACCCGCATTGACACTTACCCGCATTGATACTTACCCGCATTGATACTTACCCGCATTGACACTTACCCGCATTGACACTTACCCGCATTGACACTTACCCGCATTGACACTTACCCGCATTGATACTTACCCGCATTGATACTTACCCGCATTGATACTTACCCGCATTGACACTTACCCGCTTACCCGCATTGACACTTACCCGCATTGACACTTACCCGCATTGACACTTTTCGCCTCCTGTGGATTTTCTGTTTCAGGAATCACTACTCTATCTATCCCCCCTTAGACGGAATGTGTCGGCCGGATCAGTCTGCGCGGACAGCGCAGGCTGATCTGGTCGATACATTACGCAGATATATTGATATGAGCCGTTCCACGAGAAAACCAACATTGTAGACTCTGCGTAAAGTATCGAACCGAATCAGCCTAAGCATTCCGTGCAGGCTTACCCGCATTGACACTTTTCGCCTCCTGTGGATTTTCTGTTTCAGTTCTGATTACTCTACACCTCTATACCCGTGGGACGGAATGTGTCGGCCCGGATTAGCCTGCGCGGATCTGGTTCGATACATAACGCAGAGTCCATAATGTTGGTTTTCTCGTGGAACGGCTCATATATGTAGATTATCGTTATGCTAATCCAACTATATCGAGTATACATCTTTGTAGTAAACGTCGCGTCGTAATCATCGAATATCACTTTAATGTCCTCATTAGCAGATGAGTAGAAATGTCCAGTAATTGTCGAAAAATATTTCATCTATAAAACAGATATTTTCGTCTTAAATTGTATCAACCATTTTGTATTGGAATGAGAATGCCGCGATGGCCCTGTAACGCTATATCAAATATAAAACAGATATTGTCGTCTTAAATTGTATCAAACATTTGGTATTGGAATGAGAAGGCCATGATGGCCCTATAACGCTATATTAACTATAAAACAGTTATTGTCGTCTTAAATTGTATCAACCGCTTAGTATTGGAATGAGAAGGTCATGATGGCCCTGTAACGCTATATCAAATATAAAACATATATTGTCGTCTTAAAGTGTATCAACCATATGGTATTGGAATGAGAAGGCCGTGATGGTCCTGTAACAAAATTCACGAAATCTTTTGAAACCTGTCAGTCCGAAAGCTCATTTTTCATTTGTTTCCTTCTTTGCTCAACCAATTATTGCATGAATACGTGTCAGTCCGAACTAATTGTTGTCAGTCAGGACTGAAGGACTGACGACTTTCGCGTAGACTGCTGTAATACTATATCAAATATAAAAAATATATTTCGACTTGCTTAAAGCAGAAATGAGGCAACAAGCGTGTCCACAATATTTTTTCATATATTAGATCTAGTCCAAAAATGGTGGTAGGACCCATATTTATACTTCGCCTTAATATCAAAAAGGCAACTATCCTGACAAAGTTTCATCATTCTTGTGTAAAGATTGTGGCATCAAGTGTGTTTGCATGACTTGGCCTTGTGATCTTGTTTTTTTTACCTGTCATGACACATATTCGAACTTGTCCTAGACATTCATAAAACAAATAACTTGACAAAGTTTAAACTAAAATTAAAGTTTGATAACGATTATATAACAGCTAGGCCTCTATAGTGTACAGAAGTTAAAAGTGTTGACGACGGGCGGACAATACTTTGATAATCAATTAACTAAATAGAGAATTAACGACATCATCTTCACAGAACTAGGGTCTTTTCGACAGATAATCAGCTATCTACGTGTAGATCAATAGTAAGCAATCCTTCATGATAAATCAGTGCATATGTTACGAGTGTAATTGACCCCGGGGGTTGATCCGTATCCTCGACATGATCATTGGTTCTTCTCCGGGTTTAGTCATCGAGCGGTTACCGTTTTTTTAGATGCATACATAAAAGTTTAAGTTGGACATACGTACATGCACCACCGGGCAAGACATCAACTGATTGTAGATATGGGTTTATTGGTAAAGTTAATTGCAACTGAGTGATAATAAACCCAGAAAGTGAATCCGACAAGGCTACATTTAATGGTAAAGCTGTAAGGAGAAACTCATATGTTATATAGCAGCAAAACTTCAAAAGAAAGAGATATAATTTTACCTGCGAATACAAAACTAGATGTATATGAACTCGACTGGCTGTAGAGGGCACCTGAAATACAGTTTAATGGATAGCATTACACAACATTCACCTCACATATGATAAACGATCCGTAGAGTCAAACTTTTGTTAACAGTCACCTCTAATATGCAGCCATCCTGTATGAAGCAGTCACATTTAGATTAACCATACAGTGTCTTCTTTATTTCATTTGCATTACACAGCAATATGTGTTCGGCTACCAAAGTTTGACCCTTCCCTAAACTTGCGTGCAATCAGTGTCAAATTGGCCTGTAAAAACATGAACGTGCGACCGAATTATGTTATTCACTGTTCAATTCCAGTTTGATGTATTGTTTTAAACCGTCTTCGGCATAACTCCAGTTAAATCACGGTGATAGTTCGACCATTCCTGATCCCTAGGCAAACAGCCGAGATCTACGCGTCAGGCAATGAGTCTTATTAACAGGCACTCCATCATGACAACAGGTACTCTACATATGAGCCGTTCCATGAGAAAATCAACATTATGGACTCTGCGTAATGTATCGACCAATATCTGTCTACGCAGTCCGCGCAGGCTAATCCAGGCCGACACATTTCGTCTCAGGTAGGTAGAGGTATAACGTAATGATTCCTGAAACAGAAAATCCCACAGGAGTCGAAAATAATCCGTCCGGGTTCGCCTGCGCGGCATGCTTAGCCTGATCCAGATCGTCCACTATGTTGGTTTTCTCGCGGAACGGCTCATATAGTTGTGTAGGTAGTCATGTTTTCACACCTCTCTATGTTAGGTCATCATCAACAGGGAGCACAATTCAAATGAAAAGGATTGATGTCCCTTTTATGTTTTATCCTCGTTTTTTTATGACACCGATGTAGTTCTTTAATCATATTTATATTTTTTATTATGAATACATGACTTGTTTTAATGTGTTTGTTATGTTTTTCATTATACCGGGGGGGGGGAAATAACTGAAAGACATAAAATACGACTTTAATATGCTAGCTTGAATTGAATATTCACTTCTATCACTTTAACTAAACCGGTCTGTGTTCCATATCATCATAAATAACAGCACTGCATGTATATACAATACTCGTTACGTGTCATCTGTCGCATATTAAGGACATCAGAATGTCAGTTTAGATAATAGAAACATAGAACATTAACTGACAACGACGGTAAAACCAGGCCCCGAAACTATAAAAGTCTGACAACGTTCTGATCTCTTTACTCCAACTATGACTTGTAATTGATCAAGCAGTGAATTTAATACATAGTGCGTTTTTATAGTTTAGGAACCAGATGAAATGAGAAGGGAATAAAACACGCAAAATCCAAGTTATCCTGTTCTTGGGTTTACACTATATGCGTCACTGCATGGGAACAGATATAAGTTTACACTATATGCGTCACTGCATGGGAACAGATATAAATTTACACGATATGCGTCAGTGCATGGGAACAGATACAAGTTGGCATTCCTCAACAATGTATGATAGGATATGCCTGTACACCTCATGTTGGCATTTCTCAACAATGTAGGATCGGATCAGCCTATACACCTGCTCCATATTATCAGTATCTACACACGTTAACAGAAGGGTCTACACTGTTCACAAAAAAAACCATCTCGGGCATTTTCCCATGCACAGACTCATATGTAAAATGTATATTCGAGTATATATATATATATCAAAACGCGTAGAATCGCCAATATCAAAATATATTTGTAAGAATTATTATACCTAATCGGTTATGGCATTATTACCCTATAATTTTCTAACTAAAACTAGACATGCTAACAGAGCTCTAGATGAGACTGGTGTATTTCATGTTCTAAAATCCTTATGTGACCCGTAAACCGGATGTTGTTGTTACGCAAAAGAATTGCCTCAATGAGACGAGTATTGTGGGGTACCTACGACATAGGGTTTATTTGGGTTATAAGAAAAATACTGTATGGTAAAGACCAGTTTCTCCGTCTTAGCTAGTGCCGTGAAACTTACTTGCGATGGGTGGTCCGCTACCAAACGCCAGGCCAGCGAAGAAATATTCTAGTCCATGGGCGGCTGCTAGCTTTCGTAATCCTAAAATACCTAAAGCTATCGATGCCATGAAACCATTCGGTCCACCTGTTAGCAACCCAATAGAGATGGCAAAACAGTAGTTCGCTCCCGTCAAATGACCATAGAATGGAAATGTCAACACTAAAATGCCGGAGATTGCTAATAGTATTACATGTACAACGAGATTATTTATTCGTGAACAGTTCACGGAAAAAGCACCAAGAAATCTGCCAATCGTATTGCATGCACCAAATAATGTCATAATTAGGGTAATTTCACCCGATCCCGAACCTTGCAGTAACATGTAGTTCGGTAAATGCATCTGACAGATGGCCAACATAAAGTTCCATGTGAATGTGCTGAACAGAAACAGAATAAATGTAACATCTGTTAACATTTCAACATGGAACAGATCGTTGAGCTGTAACATATAATCTTGTATACATGTTAACACGTTGTCTATCTTTATTGTTCCAGATGAAGTACGGGCAGTGAACGACTTGTCAGCTGCCTTGTGTCGCTGTGTTTTAAGTTCTAGAGATGATGGCTTGCAGAGCATTCCGATGACACACATGTGAAGGTTGAATCCACTCAGAATCATAAATCCTCCTTTGATGCCATATTCTTTAAATATCACTAAAGCCATCGGTGTTGCGAGAAACATGCCAGCACCGAATACTGCAGCTGCTATGGAAATCACAAAATGGCGTCGTTTTTCAAAATAATATGAAAGAATTATTCCAAGTGGTATTCCGACTAAAGTATTCCCGATACCTGGAAAAAAGGAATTGTACTTTCACATGAAATGAGTCAAGCTATTAAGATACGTTTTGTTCGCAATCGTACAATTTAACTTACGTCTGAAGACCTCATTTGTACTTCGTCCTATGAAACAGTCTAAAATTGCATCTGGCTGCCTAAAAAGTGCCATTCATGAGCCGTTGTAGCGCACTGGTGTATTACCGGCTCGACATTAACGGTTGCCCAAATATCTTTGATAACACTCAGTTATAAGTGATCAAGAGAAATAAATTTATTTTGCATCCAGAAGTGCCGGGGTTTTAAAAAGTGTTTAGACCATTATATTTGAGGTGTTACGGAACTTCAGTAGTTCGGACATCACCCTTCAATTAAACGAATCTTCGTGTCCCTTTTGAAATATAATTGATTCATTTAGAAGTTTGTCTTACATAAATTGTATAAGACTGGACATAATTAGAATATGAACTACATTCATCTTTTAAATGTCAATATTGTGTAATATATTCCCACTTCTTTTTGCAAAATAATTTAAAACCTCACCTCCAATTATTCCATGTGTTAAAATGAGCATATTAACACTGCTTGTAAAAGAACTTAGTACACCTGACGAAGCCATTAACAAACCACCAATCACTATGGATGTTCTACATGTGAATCGACTGGCAAATGCACTGGCGAACGGCGCTGAAAGTAAGCAGAACTTGTTTCAATTGGACAGCAATTCAAATTCATCAAAATCTCGAAACATATTTTTATGGGAGTTATATCTTCTGTCAAATGACTGATAACTTATTATCTTTGATTAGAGTATATTAATTCGTTTATCAATCAAAGGGGAAAAAAATCTTATTTAAGTTTTCTATATTATTTTCAAACATTTTCACCCCGGATTTTGACCATTAGTCCGCTATTTGACTGTTTAAATGAATGTGTTATATGTTTGTGGTATGTTGGGCATATTTGACCTTTTTCCAGAATAAATTCTATCTATCTATCTATCAATATGTCATTTTGAGACTTGGGCTAAATTAAAGCAATAATAGAGAAAATGTACTTATTGTGAGCAATCACACCTTATCTACATTGTTGGCCTGGGGCTTACCCCTGGTCATAGTAGTAATACCATTTTTTCCGGAGTTGGCACCCTGACAATTATTGTTAGCACCAAACAACGCATGAGAAAAGTGCGCGAGCAAAATAGTTCATCATGGATTAAACAAAACTGCATTTACAAGGTTAGGATCTCCCCCATAAATATCATTTTAATGTTGTTGGAACATCAGTGAAAAACTTAAGGCGTGAGTACTCCAACATAAGTTAAAGAAATGCTTTAGAAATTAATGCGCCGAGGTCAAATAGGGACGCTCTTAACATTATTAACGTAGCGAAGAGGAACGGAAAAAAAGAAAGAAGTCACGTGAAATATACAGTGGCGGATTAACCGAGGGGCGAAAAATTAATGGCAAACAAAGATAAAGCGTGGCAAATGTATTGGCGGATTTAGCGGGGGCCCATAGGACCCGTGCCCGACTCCCCCGAAAGAAGTCACGTGAAATATACACTGGCGGATTAACCGGGGCTGTAGGGCCCGTGCGTCGAAAAATCCAACCTTCTAGCAGCCCCCAAGTTTTGTTTTGTTTTCCGACTGTTGAGTGTACAGACTGGATCATATTGTATTGTTTCAAGATATTGCGTCACGACACTCCATCAATATTTCATGATACATGATACTATATGAATACGCTGCTGTCGCCCCCTGCATACGTTTAGACGATTTCAGGACGGGCTTTAATCATTTTTGCCAGGAAGGCCAAAGATTCTGCAAACAGCAAAGAAGCGATTCCCTTCAAATTTGTTATATTTGCTATTAATGTTAATAATATTATAGCATTACGATTAATTCGCCGATGTTGATAAATTTAGTATACTAGGTATAAGTAGATATCATTGACCTGCTACAGACTGCTGTACAGGGATATATGTTATTATAACGTCCCTGTTGTTTAATCAAATTTATGATTTGTTTTAATAAACATGTTTGGATAAATTGCACACAATTCAAATTTAACGCAAATATAATACATAACAAGGGCGATGAGCATATCAATGTTGTTAAGTATATTTAAGTTCTGTGAAACATCTGGTATACTGAAATTAACGTACGATATTTAAAACATACCCAGAAGACAATATATCGCCGTATTCAATGTCCCCACTAAAGACGTTTTCACCTTGTCGTCATGGTAATGTTCCAGCAGTGCCACATAAACAACTCCGACAGTGAAAAATGATGTTGAAAACATCATCAAACCAAGGTACGTGGCTGCCATGACAACCCATGCCCATCCCTTATCGATGTCCCCACCACCACTGCCAGGCGCCATAATAACCTTTGAACAACGTGTTGATTGTTTAATTCAATCCTGTGAGATACATAAATAAAGTACAATCAAACTTGTGTTAGAGGTCACCTCTGTTAAGCAGCCAACCTGTATTAAGCAGCCAACCTGTATTAATCATCCACCTGTGTTCAGCAGTCACATGTTGACCCCTGGATGGCTGCATAATATAAGTTTCACTGTAGCAAGAACTAAGCTTCCCACTGTGTTCTCAACGTAGGTATTCCTCAATGTATTATAGAGTCGTCAGAAACAGTATTCCGTTATTTGCAAACTTTCATTTAAATTACCAATATCGAAGGTATAATATTTTGTTACAATCGCGTAAATGAAATAAAACAGTAAATACAGTATATAAGCGCATTTCATCTTCGTGATTTCGTGTATAGAATAGTACAGATTGACACTCAACTATAAACAAGAGGGCCATGATGGCCCTGGATCGCTCACCTTAATTATACAATGTACTGCAATGCAAAACACATCAAGACAATTATTCTGAATGCAACCTCCACAGTGTTAACAATACTTTCCTTCATTTGGCCTAGTGATCTATATTTTTTACCTGATATGACCCATATTCCAACATGGACTAGATATCATCAAGACAACATTCTGACTAAGTTTCAACTTGCTCAAAGTAAAAATGCGGCCTCCGGAGTTTGAACAATATTTTCCTTTATTGACATAGTTTCTGATCCAATATAACCCATATTTGAACTTGACCTAGATATAATTCAGACAAACATTCTGACCAAATTTTAAGCTGCTGAAGCAAACAATGCGGCATCCAAAGTGTTCACAAGATTTTCCTTCAATTTGATCTAGTGACCTAGTTTTTGATCCAGCATGACCCATTTTCAAACTTGGCCTACATATCATCAAGAAAAACATTCTGATAAAGTTTTATCATGCTGAAATTAAAAATGCAGTATCCAGAGTGTTAACATGATTACCCTTCAATTTGGTCTAGTGACCTAGTTTTTAACCCGGCATGACCCATATCCGAACTTGGCCTAGATATCATTTATACAAACATTCTGACCAAATTTCAAATTGCTGAAGCAAAAAATGCAGCTTTTACAGAGTTAACAAGATTTTCCCTCAATTTGGCCTAGTGACCTAGTTTCTGATCCAATATGACCCATATTTGAACTTGAACTAGATATCTTTAAGACAAACATTCTGACAAAATTTCAAGCTGCTGAAGCAAAAAATAGTTTTTGACCCGACATGACCCATATTCGAACTTGGCCTAGATATCATTCAGCTCAATATTATGAACAAATTTCAAGCCGCTGAAGCAAAACATGCGGCTTCTACAGAGTTAACAAGATTTTCCCTCAATTTGGCCTGGTGACCTAGTTTCTGACCCAATATGACCCATATTTGAACTTGACCTAGATATATTTAAGACAAACATTCTGACCAAATTTCAAGCTGCTGCAGCAAAAAATGCGGCATCAAAAGTGTTAACAAGATTTTCTTTCAATTTGACCTAGTGACCTAGTTTTTGACCCGGCATAACCCATATTCAAACTTGACCTAGATATTTTTAAGACAAATATTTTGACAAAATTTCAAACTGCTGAAGCAAAAATTGCGGCCTCTGGAGTGTTAACAAGATTTTCCTTCAATTTTACCTAGTGACCTACTTTTTGACCCAACGTGACCCATGTTCGAACTTGACCTACATATCATCAAGACAAACATTCTGATAAAGTTTCAATATGCTCAAGTTGAAAATGTGGCCTCCAGAGTGTTAACAAGATTTTCCTTCAATTCGACCTAGTGACCTAGTTTTTGACCTCATATCGCCCAGTTTCAAACTTGTCCAAGATTTTATGGAGTTGAACGTTCTGATAAACTTTCATGAAGATTGGATGCAAAATGTAGCCCGTAGAGTGTTAACAAGCTCAAATGTTGACGATGGACGACGGACGACGGACGCCGGACGGACGACGGACGCCGGACGGACGCCGGACGGACGCCGGACAAAATGTGATCACAATAGCTCACCTTGCACTTCGTGCATAGGTGAGCTAAAAACGAGAGGACCACAGTGGCTATGGGTCTGGGTCGCTCACCTGAGTTAAGTCAACCACATAGTCAATGGCAATAACTCATTTTGCGGTCAGTTAAGCAAATACTAGTATTAACAAGATTTCTCCTCAATTTGGCCTAGAGACCCTGTGTTTGACCCGACATGACCAATATTCGAACATGGCCTAGATATCATCAAGAAACTCATTCTGACAACATGATCAAAATAAAAAATACTGCTTCCACAATGTTTACAAGATGTTTCTTCAATTTGGCCCAGTGACTTTGTTTCTGACTAGACATGATCGATATTCAAATATTGCCTTGATATAAAAACAAACACCAATTCAAGCAAAGTTTCAACATGCTCAATTTAGAAATACAGCTCCCAGAGTGTTAACAAGATTTTCCTTCAATTTGGCATTTGACCTAGTATTTTACCCAATATGGCCCATATTCGAAATTGGCATAATATCATCAAGACAAACATTCTGACCAAGACAATTATTCTGACAAAACTTCAACATGCTCAAGATAAAATTGCGGCTCCCAAAGTGTAAACAACATTTGCCTTCAATTTGACCTTGTGACCTATTTGTTGTCCGGATATGACCACTATTTAAACTTGGTCTAGCTATCATCAAGATAAAAAGTTTGAAGTTTCAAGCTGCTGAAGCAAATAAAGCGTTTCCTATCTAGAGTGTTATTAAGATTTCTCACATTTGGCGTATTGACCTTCTTTTTAACGGAACATGACCCATATTTGAACTTATCCACAATATCATCAAGACAATTAGTCTGACAAGTTTTCAACATGAGTAATTAAATATTTTCTCCATTTGTCACCATATTTTCAACTCTATTCCGTTGTTGTTCTTTCATTTAAAGTGATTTTCTGCTTTTTTGCCTAAACGTTTTCAAAGTCAGCTGCTGCAAAACGAGCAATTTCTCTATTTGTCACCATGTTTTCAACTCTATTCAATTATTGTTCTTTCATTTGAAGGGATTTTCTGCACTTTTGCCTAAACCTTTTCAAAGTCGTCTTCTGCAGATTTGTGATTTGTGGGAAAGGGTTAATAGGAAATGGCGGGAGCTTTTTTTGCAGTTTCTTATTTTTTTCTTTTAAACAATGATCAGACTGTAGTAAGGCGTATGTTGATCTTTATCTACACAAGGATGACATTATTATTTACAGACATTCCAAAGGTCGGATTTGTTCTGACGCGGAACATTTTCGGTTAAGGTCAACTAGCCGTTTAAACACGGGAATTCTCGTTTTACCTAGTTATCCGTTTGTTTTGTCCAGACAAGGCATAGGTTACACCATATATGTCTAGCGACACGATACTCAAATCACCGTGTATAGCCGTACATCCATAGTGTTCCAATCTTAACAAGACGGATGTTTGATGCAAAGCATCAAAGAGAAGCCGCAATATTTCGTTTCACATGAAGAAATAAGAAAAAAGATCATTTAAATCCACAAACATTAGAACAATTTAATCTGTAGTCAGTAAGGCTGATATCGATTATTGAAGATATAAGTTTTATGTAGGATATTTAACCTGGCAGTGTCTATGTTTTAAGTGAATTAGATAATTTAGAGTTAAGCTGATCATAAAAAGTGACATATAATACTAAAGATAAATGGACAAGAGGTTATGATAAATTTAAATTAGTACCAAAAACAATCAACTATTTATCACGCCCTGTTATGATAATGTTTTATCAAATAATGCTGACACACAGAAAATCTGTTTTTCGTTTGTATCGGTAAGTCATGATGGATAAGGGTTTCCCACATAAAACAAATCTGCAGTAGACGACTTTGAAATTATCAAGTAAAAAAAATCTCTATAAATGATCGAATGATAATTGAAAAGTGTTGAATTAGTGTGGCAAATGCAGATATTGCTCATTATGAACAATTTCTCCTTTTGCCACAATGATTTCAATGATGTTTACTCTGACAGACTTTAAAATCATCAAGTACAAAACATAGAAAATCTCTATAAATGATAGTAAGATAATTGAATAGAGTTGAAATTATTGTGGCAAATTGAGCAATTGAAAATCAAAGCTGTCGGATTACAAACGCACAATCTCGAGTTGACGAAACTGATGTGAACTCGTGTCGTGATTAGCATTCAGAAAATCAAGTAAACGTATTTCTATGTACACGTAATCCGAAAGACTGACAATAGCTGCAGCGACTTTTGAAAACATTGTGACAAAATGAGAAATTGATCACGAGGAAGTTATCCTTTTGCTACAATGTTTTCTACTTTATGTTAATAAATTATACCTTCATTTAGCAAGATGTTCCAATTTTTACTTAATGTGCTACGTATAAGGGAAAGGCTTAACATAGGAACTAGTTTCAAATTTTTTGAAAACGTTAAACCAGTGCTTGAAAATTTACTTGAATTTATTTCTCAAACTGTAAATTTACCAGTTGATATAAGAGTTGAAATGCTGTCTACATTTACAGTGATAAGTTAAATACAGATCAGTTAATCCTATCACACTTTGTTTGTAAGGACCAGAAGATTTCATTTCATTTAAGTTTTCTGGATGTTCACATCGCATCCGTGATAAAACATGTTGTTGGCAAGGCAAAATACACCGATATCGTGTTTACCGCGATATTCATGAAATGTCGAACTGCAACAGCGAAAAAGAACGGAATTGATCTTGAAACAGATATTTCTGTGGTTTAAATATTTTCATGTCTGCATTTTGCGATGACAATTGTACTCAAAGTTAACTTTGAATCCAGTATGTATACTGAACATGAAAGTCAGATTAAAAAGCAAAGCAAATGAAAAATGTATGTGAAATTGCGATAAAAATGAAAATCTATAAATAGACTATAGATGAATGGTACTGTCTTTTAGTTTAGCTCTTAACTCGATTCGGGAACCAGAGTCGCCGCTTATGACATTTACACACTAGACCAAATTGAGATCGGTTTAAAACGCGTTGGTGAATACGGATTAAATCTAAAACGTGAACTAAATATTAAGATTTAGATTTAGACAAATATCTAAATTGAAAAGTTTAATGAATACGGGACGAGGCTTCTTCGTCTAATTACTGCGTAATATATCATAGCATGTAATTTTAAGGAACCAGACTACATTGACAAATTCAATAGAAGGGTTCTCTAATTTACTGTCTAGAGTAGGTACAGTATGAATTTTGCTTAAATAAAAATGTACATACATTCAATTAATATACTGGCCTTTGTCTTTTGTTTTTAATTTGTAAAACTTACACATGTATATAGAGTGTAAAAAGGATGTTTTAAAAGTCATTACCTTAAATTAATGTACTTAGAAAGGACAAAGAGAAATCAAGATATTTGGTCACGCTGGCAGGTCTAAATATTAAAAGAATCCCTACAGGAAGCCGCCTCCTGGCGGCTTCCAATAAAACCAGATCTTAACTTCGCTGCAATAGCGAACGAGAGTATTGATCTGATGACTTCCTATTACAAGTCGTCTCGTATTGACCTTTGCATCAGCCTATCAAATTGTCGCAATCCAAATCGTTAAGTATCAACCAGGCGAATAATACATGTAAATAAACGATAAAGATAAGCAACCAGGGAAATAATACATGTAAATATTTCAATAAACGTAATGTCACCGGAAAGGTTGGCCGAGTCGAGCTCCGAATTACCAACTCCTAGTTTAATAGCCCACATGGTTACATACTGTGTGCTATCGCTGATCGTCTATTTAAAAAGAGGCTTACAGTTTAATATGCCTGGTGTTGTAATGGTAAAACGTCCGCCTCGCGTGCGTGAGGTCACAGGTTCGATCCCCGGCCGGGACGTTCAAAATACTTGAAAAGGTGTTGTAATGACTGACCTCCTTGGCGCTTAGTGTAGCAGAGTTAGCATTAAGACGGACGTGCTGGTGTCAGGATAAATGGCCCAGTGTAGTACTGGTTACTTATCCAGGAAACGCCGTTATATAACTTGATGCAAGCGAAATAACACACCAAGCAATTAACAGTTTCCAGGAAACACACCAAGCAATCAACAGTTTCCAGAAAACTAAAGCTTTGCGAGAATGATTATAATCGTAGATATAAATCTGCCTGTGGTTCCATGTTAAATAATACAGCTAAAATTCAATACACTGGTACAGTGGTAGAGTGGTAGAGCGTCCGCCTCTCCAGGTCCCGGGTTCGAATCTCGTAATGAGCGGGTTCCGCCTTTGGGATTTTCCCACGCAAACGGCGCGAGTACAGGTTCTATTTCCAGAAAGCAGACACCGAGCGTAATTTATATAAGCTTTAAAAGCTTGTTTCGCAATCGATTTAAAATAAATAAGTTAAAAAATGATACACATATATACTGACTTTTTAGAAGTAATTTTAAACGTTCAATGTCATTTTTTACGAACAATACGGGGACTGATCAAGCTGCGCAAATAGATCAGGATTAGTCAATCAACCAGCCATTAAATACGTTTTCCAATGCACCGCTGTATTTGGTTACGGTTCCTTGTCCTAAAACGAGTCGTATAAACCTAATACAACTCTTTTAAATATTAAACACATTTGCAGCAGACGACTTTGAAAACATATCGGAAATCTAACAAAAGTCTACATATACTAAAGAATAATTATTGAACTGGGTTGAAAACATTGTGGCATAAAAAAAAGATGAGCAATTTTACCTTTTGCCATCTTGTTTTTAAATTTCGTCTGCTGCAAATGCGTGTATATGTGGGAAAGGGTTAAATATCAAACAAACAACCCTAACCCTAACCCTTAGAGCCGCTATACAAATCAAAGTACTGAAAGTACTCATGGTATAATTGCTTTGGTTTAAGCAAGTGATTGATGTTTAACGCCTTTCTTAACAGTTTCTCAGTCATATCACGGCAGCCAGTTCACTTACTTATGTGTTTCCTGGATTTCTCACACCAGTACAACACACAACATTCTTTCCAAGGAACTGGCTGCTTTTCCACATAGACTAAAGCCCATTGGTGAAAGACAAATGATGCAAGTTGCATTGACTTTTGTCAAATGGCGGAAATAATGTTGGCCGAACCTGGATTCGAACTTGCGACACCTGGGTTGACAGCCTTCGTCGCTACCGACCGAGCTATTGGGGCTCGGCTTTGGTTTAAGCAAGGAGGGACAAACATGAATAAGAAGATGTTCATATAGACACTTTTATTAAAAAAATAACTGAACATGCCATTTTGGTTTAATTTAAAGAAAAATACAAGATATCAAAATTCTATTGTCAAATAATAAGTGATTTTGAAAAATGTTTCAACTTGCTTATTACAAGAAACTTGAAACTTATTCAAGATCAATTGTTTTTTAAGTATCCTTTTTGCAATGCAATCTATAATTTATGGTAGTGAACAAAGCTGCAAAATTCTATCCTCAAGTTACAAGTGAATTTGAAGACCTTTTTTAACTTGCTCATTACAAGCAACTTGAAAACTTCTTCATACTCACTAGTTTTTGTATCGAGGAAAGTATAAAAGAAATCCTTTTTACAACACAATAACCAAATCATTGACATATAACAAGTAAATATGGAGGAGATTCTTCAACTTGATTATTACAGGCAATATGAGAATGTCTTTTTTTTTTAAAAAAAAGAAATGGTTTTATAACACAATATCAACTCTCTTTTGAAATAATTGGTAATTTTGGAAGATTTTTCACTGTTTGTATGGAGCAAAGTTTTATGAGCTGTGAAAAATAATATAAATAAAAAACATAATTTTTCACAAGTTAGTTTTTTTAAGATGGTCATTGTAATGTTAAGTAATAATTGACTGCAGGAGGATTTTCGAGCAGATGACGCGTTTCTGGTTGCAACAAATGTAATAGATACATATTGAAGATGGCGACACTGAAAATTAACAAAGGAACAAACATAAAGAAAAGACACGCCACACATTGCAATTACATTATTTCACTATGTCCGTCCTGTTTTAACTGTGTTTTATGTCATATATGCTTGATAAGCATTATCAAAGACATTTTACAAACTAGACATCATCACTAACCAGTAAGAATGGTTGTCAAGAACCTGAATTGTTCAACTTGCCTATTACAAGCAACCTGAAAACAACCTGGAAATCAAGTGTTTCATAACTTTTTCTTAATAATTAGTAAATGAGACAAATTGTTCTCACCTTGGTTACACCGTTATTTGAAAAAAGGCTTGTATTTACATTTGTTCATCTATCTTATTTATTGTGTATTACTTACTTATCTACTTTGTCCCCAGTGGGACACAAGGCCGTAATTATTGTATACAGGGCTCTCACTAGGCTCAAATTTTAGGGCGAAGTGACTTCTCCCTCCAGACAATTTAGGGCGAAGTGGGGAGACTTAGGGAGAAGTGATATTACTTGTGTCATTTAGAAAAGAACACATTAACTTAAAGTAAACAAAGATGAAATAAATCGCCGAAATATACATAACAATTCATAAGAGGACATCTTTTAATTATTTATTACTGTTTTCCGGTTTCTCCTTTAATTAATTGCACTCGTCAACTTACGTATTTCCTAGTTTGCGATCCGAACATTGTGTTCTAAAGTCGCCGAAATATAATTAATGAAGCTCGCCGTCCATTCCGAAATGGTGTCTGACGATTTGTAAATAAGCCTGTTGTAAGTATCGCAAACGACGTATATTCGTTTCGGGTTTGTGATCCGAACATTGTGTTCTAAAGTCGCCGAAATATAATTAATGAAGCTACATTGTGTTCGCCGATTCAGGCATTTCATAATGAAGTTCGTCGTTAGTGTAAAAAACAACACTTATATATAGGTTTTTTGTTAGTTGGAGGTATTGTCTTTTGATTGGTTAATTACGAATATTATGACACCCCCATGCTACAGCTATTATTATGAAGCCCCGAACAAAATTCTGATGTGTTTACAATTTCTCCATTTCTTAATTATTGAAGACGATTTTCTCCTTAAACGAAGAAAAGATTCATAAAATCATTTATATTATTGAAAGGGTTAAAAAATAATTCGACTTCAATCTCATTTACATCGGATACGTACTTAATGATTTTAAATGGGGCGCCATAATAGTTGATATGACTATATGGTGATTGGTAAACTGAAGAAGAACTCCTGTTTCACAAGTAGCAGCATATCTGACAAGCAGTAGAAAACCACCAAACATAATAGTAAACGTCTTTTTGATTGAATGTCAAGATAAATTCAACAGATGCTAACAAGCAGTAGAAAACCACCAAACATAATAGTAAATGTCTTCTTGATTGAATGGCAATTTTTTTGTTTTTTTTGTTTTTATTTACCCTCGCCGTGCAGAATTAACTATTTGGCGAGCAGACAAAGTTAGATACAAGGGAGTCCGGGTGCGATACCCTAGCTCTTTCCGAAAAGACCCCTTGGTTCTTTTACGTGCCCTGTGTATAGCACCGATACACGCGGGGTTATTTTTCCTGGAAGTGACCAGTACTTAACCCCTAGTTGAGTGGGAGACGCTTAAAAGCATCCCTTAAATTTCGAAAACCCGGACCGGGATTTGAACCCCAGACCTCTGGGGCAATATAGATGCTCTACACTTATGTACTATAGCAATACAATGACTTTCCCGCCTTCAGCTGGTATTCTGCTGTTTCTACGGCGTGTTATAAATATATAGTTAAAGCAGGGTACCAGACGTGTATATTTCCAGGGCCAACACAGATAATGAATATGCATAAATTCTTAAATAGGTCAGATAAACAAACCCTTTCTATAACATGGGTCTTGACTACGGTTTTGCAGGTTTCGCTTAAAAAAGAACGTAGATCGTGTTTAAAAAAAAAAAGATGTGAAAGCCTAGCAAAATGTTTTACATGCGGTAAAATATGTTCAAAAAGGCTTTAGCATATGTTAAACTCTTCATTAGGTTCTCAACAATAGCGTGAATAAAACAAAACTAAAAAGGAGAAGGGTTCTTACGTCAACATTGCTACAGCCATGCATATTCATGAATTCTGTTCTGATAAACAAACCCTGTCTGAATCATGACTTTTAACTTTGTTAAAGCAAGTTTCGCAACAAAAAGAACTTTTATCGAAAATCTATATGCGAGTAAAACAGAACGTTTACGTATGTTATATATGCAGTAAAATATGTTTAAAGAGGCTTTGCGATTCGCATTGAAAGACTGTTGATGACGTTCTCAAAAATTGTCGGAATCAGACATACAGTACTGCGTTGGAGAAAAGGTTCAAACTTGAAACAGGGCCTGGTCGTATTTTACGTTGATTTGCGTAAGAATATTCTATATGTTATACATTCAAATATGATATTTACACTTGTTATTATCTATGACAAGCTTGAATAATCGCATATTGTTTTTACTTACTCTGTGTTTGCTGTTGTAACCATTCGTAATATTTAGTCAAACAAATTTGCACTATATTGTTGGTGGTGAAGGGCATATACATCACGTGACTTCAATCTCACCTTGACTATGGTATCGTTTGCGCATGTGCGCAACTATACCAATAAAGAGAGCTAGCTTGAAAGTAGAGCCGCTATACATATAGTTTCTGACATGCGTTGTATGAGCCGTTCCACGAGAAAACAAACATTCTGCACAATGTATCGACCAGATCAGCGTGCGCAGTCCGCCTAGGCTAATCCGGGCCGACACATTCCGTCTCAGGGGTATAGAGGTATAGAATAATAATTCCTGAAACAGAAAATCCACAGGAGGCGAACATTGTCTGTCCGGGTTAGCCTGCGCGGCATGCTTAGGCTGATCCGGGTCGATGCTTTACGCAGAGTCCACAATGTTGGTTTTCTCGCGGGGGACGGCTCAATTAAATATGCCATGCGTATTGTGTAGTTGCACGGTGAATGGTCAGGAAGGATAGACCATATGCCTGGTCCAGCACTTAGTCGCCATTTTGACCTACGCGAAAAGATTAAGCTGTGTCGCGTTCAGAATCTCAACAAGCTACCATTACGATGCAACATTATTATATATTACTGCCTATGAAACGTCTATTTACCGCAATTCCATCATGATCGCAATGTAAAGTTGACATAAATTTGTTTGTTTGTGTTGATTTTACCTTTTACATTGACGGGGGGGGGGGGGGGGAGGGGGGTTAGGGAGATCGGGGTTCGATCCCCGGTCGTGGAGTCATGCGATTGTAGTTAAGGCTTTCCTCCCTGGTGGTCAGTGTTTCGGGGTAGTATAACAATTGATGTCCAGGTTTTTTTACAAATGGCGTGTAACCATTACATTGTCCTTATTCATACATTCATACAGGATAATCAGGGCTGCGGTTGCATGACACTAAAACGTGCCCTAGTGCATAAATACGACCGTTGTTCTAGATAAAATAAATTCAGTCATTACCGAAAACATACGATGTCTACACGAAACATAATTGATGTCGCTGTCAGCGTCTGTTGGACGCAAGACTGATTATGTACATGGTCATGAAAAAACCTAGTCCGCATCTCCATCATTCGAATAAACAGAAGACAATGTATCTTATAATGCTAGCGTCAACTATTCTAAAGAGCAATTTCTATTTATTTTTTCTACAACTCTGGTCAAATTGTGTGCGTTCCACTTTCATGTTTGTTTATTATTGTATGGGATTATATGGGTTGATGTTCATGAAATCGTTTACAAGGACAGTTAAAGACCATGATAAACAAGCAGTAAATACACAGATAGCGAGTAAATACACAGATAGCGAGTTAATACACAGATAGCGAGTTAATACACAGATAGCGAGTACATACACAGATAGCGAGTTAATACACAGATAGCGAGTTAACACACAGATAGCGAATTAATACACAGATAGCGAGTAAATACACAGATATCGAGTAAATACACATATATCGAGTTAATACACAGATAGCGAGTTAATACACAGATATCGAGTTAATACACAGATAGCGAGTAAATACACAGATAGCGAGTTAATACACAGATAGCGAGTACATACACAGATAGCGAGTTAATACACAGATAGCGAGTTAATACACAGATAGCGAGTTAACACACAGATAGCGAATTAATACACAGATAGCGAGTAAATACACAGATATCGAGTAAATACACATATATCGAGTTAATACACAGATAGCGAGTTAATACACAGATATCGAGTTAATACACAGATAGCGAGTAAATACACAGATAGCGAGTTAATACACAGATAGCGAGTAAATACACAGATAGCGAGTTAATACACAGATAGCGAGTTAATACACAGATAGCGAGTTAATTTCAAATCATCGAGAACCATCATTATAATAATAATGATAATATGTAATCATAATAACAAAAATAAACAGGTATAATAGATATAGTAAATAAGTATAATTATCATAATACATAGGTATAATGAATAAGAATAATTATCATAATAAATAGGTACAATAAATAACTACAATTTCATAATAAATCAGTATAATTATCATAATAAATAAGTATAATTATCATAATAAATAAGTATAATTATCATGATAAATTAGTATAATTATCATAATTAATATAACAATTATCATAATTATCATAATTAATATAATAATAAATAAGTATAATTATCATAATAAATAAGTATAATAATTATAATAAGAAGCATATTCATAATAAAATTAAATTAAATCAATGATGGTATGATAATGACAGAAATACATGTACATGCATTGTATGCAGACTTACGTGTACAATGCAGTTGCGATAACTCCATATCCTTGCTTAACGCAAACACGATTACTAACGATCACTCAGACTAGGGTAAAACAAAAGGAGAACAATTAATCTTCTCGAGACTGTTTTTGTTTCACATTTTCACATAAAGGAATAGAAAGTTAAATTAAAGTTTAAATCTAGGTTATATACCGCGTCAAATAAGAAAGGTCTTTAAACTCTTTTTATACTACGTTCATGCCATAAAAACACTACAGAGGGAAACAATGGGCATCTTTGATCAAAGCCTATTTGGGGAGAAAATTGAAGGGATTCGTTGTCACTTTAACTGTTTCCACATATACATGTAGAACCAAAGTAGTACAACAGGATAAACTACCGAACAGCAACTTTTGCTTTGAAATACTTCAGTTTATGTGCAATTGACATTTAGCTATTCGACCTTGCAATGTTGATCTATATGAACAATGATTAAATCGTGCTCATGTCATGCCTATCAGATCGACCCGTTGTTGTAATGGAAGAGCGTCCGTTTTGTTTGCGGGATGTCGCGGGTTCGCTTCTCGCCCGAATCGTCATAAACTCTTTTAAATGGTAGTAATGGAT
Source organism: Serripes groenlandicus (assembly GCA_031761405.1). Classification (NCBI taxonomy): domain Eukaryota; kingdom Metazoa; phylum Mollusca; class Bivalvia; order Cardiida; family Cardiidae; genus Serripes; species Serripes groenlandicus. The sequence continues at coordinate 45,875 of JASEVX010000008.1, read as the reverse complement.
TTCTAAATGTGGCGCTAAGTAGAGGGATTTATCATAGAAGCTGACTCGCTTGTACCAGGATGCACGGACCAAAGGTATTGTTGTCTGACTACATACACGCCGTGTTGCACGGGCCAAAAGTACTGTTGTCTGACTACATACACGCCGCGATGCACGGGCCAAAAGTACTGTTGTCTGACTACATACACGCCGTGATGCACGGGCCAAAAGTACTGTTGTCTGACTATAGACACGCCGTGATGCAAGGGCCAAACGTACTGTTGTCTGACTACATACACGCCGTGATGCACGGGCCAAAAGTACTGTTGTCTGACTACAGACACGCCGTGATGCACGGGCCAAAAGTACTGTTGTCTGACTACATACACGCCGTGATGCACGGGCCAAAAGTACTGTTGTCTGACTACATACACTCCGTGATGCACGGGCCAAAAGTACTGTTGTCTGACTACATACACGCCGTGATGCACGGGCCAAAAGTACTGTTGTCTGACTACATACACGCCGTGATGCACAGGCCAAAAGTACTGATGTCTGACTACATACACGCCGTGATGCACGGGCCAAAAGTACTGTTGTCTGACTACAAACACGCCGTGATGCACGGGCCAAAAGTACTGTTGTCTGACTACATACACGCCGTGTTGCACGGGCCAAAAGTACTGTTGTCTGACTACATACACGCCGCGATGCACGGGCCAAAAGTACTGTTGTCTGACTACATACACGCCGTGATGCACGGGCCAAAAGTACTGTTGTCTGACTATAGACACGCCGTGATGCAAGGGCCAAACGTACTGTTGTCTGACTACATACACGCCGTGATGCACGGGCCAAAAGTACTGTTGTCTGACTACAGACACGCCGTGATGCACGGGCCAAAAGTACTGTTGTCTGACTACATACACGCCGTGATGCACGGGCCAAAAGTACTGTTGTCTGACTACATACACTCCGTGATGCACGGGCCAAAAGTACTGTTGTCTGACTACATACACGCCGTGATGCACGGGCCAAAAGTACTGTTGTCTGACTACATACACGCCGTGATGCACAGGCCAAAAGTACTGATGTCTGACTACATACACGCCGTGATGCACGGGCCAAAAGTACTGTTGTCTGACTACAAACACGCCGTGATGCACGGGCCAAAAGTACTGTTGTCTGACTACATACACGCCGTGATGCACGGGCCAAAAGTACTGTTGTCAGACTACATACACGCCGTGATGCACGGGCCAAAAGTACTGTTGTCCGACTACATACACGCCGTGATGCATGGGCCAACACGCCGTGATGCACGGGCCAAAAGTACTGTTGTCCGACTACATACACGCCGTGATGCAAGGGCCAAACGTACTGTTGTCCGAATACATACACGCCGTGATGCACGGGCCAAAAGTACTGTTGTCTGACTACATACACGCCGTGATGCACGGGCCAAAAGTACTGTTGTCTGACTACATACACGCCGTGATGCACGGGCCAATATTACTGTTGTCTGACTACATACACGCCGTGAGACAAGGCGTTTTCCTTGGTAAGTAACCCTTACTATTCGTCCATATATCCTGCCACCACCAATTTAGTCGTACGGTCACAATCCTTTACGCCGAGGAGGGACAGCCAGTACGTCCATGTTAAAGTATGTGGCATGCCATGATCGAGGCTTGAACCCGCTACCATCTCGCACTAGAGGTGGACGCTCTACCACTACGCCAGCGATGCGGTCAGATGATGACGCTTGGTTCCAATTGGATGAACATGTAAGTAGGTCATAACAATAGATATGTGTCGTGTCTAGTGAAATTGGCTCCTAATGACTTTGCGTACAGTGAGGACTCGTGCGAAATTGGTCCCTAATGCCTCTGCGTACAGTGAGGACTCGTGCGAAATTGGTCCCTAGTGCCTTTGCGTACAGTGAGGACTCGTGCGAAATTGGTCCCTAATGCCTTTGCGTACAGTGAGGACTCGTGCGAAATTGGTCCCTAATGCCTCTGCGTACAGTGAGGACTCGTGCGAAATTGGTCCCTAGTGCCTTTGCGTACAGTGAGGACTCGTGCGAAATTGGTCCCTAATGCCTTTGCGTACAGTGAGGACTCGTGCGAAATTGGTCCCTAATGCCTTTGCGTACAGTGAGGACTCGTGCGAAATTGGTCCCTAATGCCTTTGCGTACAATGAGGACTCGTGCGAAATTGGTCCCTTATCCCTTTGCGTACAGTGAGGACACGTGCGAAATTGGTCCCTAATGCCTTTGCGTACAGTGAGGACTCGTGCGAAATTGGTCCCTAATGCCTTTGCGTACAGTGAAGGCTCGTGCGAGCCTGTACAGATCACAAAACACCAAATAAATTCCTTCTTTGTTTCCATGTATATCACCCAGTCACAACCCCCAATTATCATACTTAATACGACAGTTTAAAATTCCGTATTTGACTAGGTCAAGTACGGAACCCAACATGGTAATGCCACGTCACTGAAATATGATGTGACATTGAAATATAATTTTTCTTTATTGTTTCTTAAAAGTTATACAAGGTATATAACAAAAGTAAAATTATGTTGCAGCGTCTCGCGATACATCAATTGCCCACACAATCCTCGTAGTACAATATCAAACCCGATATCGTTACTGCAAAATAATAAGTTCAGACCAGCAGGTAACTCTTTTCAGCCTGATCAGAATATACTTAAATTGACAGAAGCTTCTAACAGGCTTATGTACGTAATATTTGAACAGTGTAGATCTTGACCAGACTGTTCTAAAAGAAAGTCAACCTGTACTTTTTTACACGGACGAGCTAATATTTCGTTTACTTCACACAGAATCACTTTAAAATAAATAAAAAGAACCTATTTATATTTTACTGACATGAATAATTTATCGTAAAGAAGGTAGAGTTTTACATAAAGAAGAAGCAATTCTTATTCCAGTGTCTTGTTTCGCACCGAGCATGTATTTTACGTCTGTGGTGTATTCTGGTTGTCGTAACTTGTTTCGTACTGAGCGTGTATTTTACGACTGTGGTGTATTCAGGTTGTCGTAACTTGTTTCGTACTGAGCGTGTATTTTACGTCTGTGGTGTATTCAGGTTGTCGTAACTTATTTCGTACTGAGCGTGTATTTTACGACTGTGGTGTATTCAGGTTGTCGTAACTTGTTTCGTACTGAGCGTGTTTTTTACGTCTGTGGTGTATTCTGGTTGTCGTAACTTATTTCGTACTGAGCGTGTATTTTACGTCTGTGGTGTATTCTGGTTGTCGTAACTTGTTTCGTACTGAGCGTGTATTTTACGACTGTGGTGTATTCAGGTTGTCGTAACTTGTTTCGTACTGAGCGTGTATTTTACGTCTGTGGTGTATTCTGGTTGTCGTAACTTGTTTCGTACTGAGCGTGTTTTTTACGTCTGTGGTGTATTCTGGTTGTCGTAACTTGTTTCGTACTGAGCGTGTATTTTACGTCTGTGGTGTATTCAGGTTGTCGTAACTTATTTCGTACTGAGCGTGTATTTTACGTCTGTGGTATATTCAGGTTGTCGTAACTTGTTTCGTACTGAGCGTGTATTTTACGTCTGTGGTGTATTCAGGTTGTCGTAACACCCCGAGCAAGGGGCGTGGTCAAGTTAAAAGTTGTCCTTTGATTAGTGTATTCGGCTAGTACTCGTCATTTAGTGTTATCGGAATAAACCCATGTTGATAAATTATAGAACATATCGCCATATTATGACCCAACTATTGCCCTTGTAATACACGTATAAATAGAAACAGAGGTGAACTCATTATCGGACAACGTGTGCAGAGCTAATACCTTTCCAGCTGCAGATTTACAAACAGTGTTACATAAAGTCAAATCTGTTCTAAAGACCACCTTTGTTTAGCAATGTCCTGTCTGTAGCAACCACACTTTAAATTTCCCAATGACTCATGTTCTGTAGAAATGACCCTGTACTTGAAGACCACCTGTGACGAAAGACCAGATTGTTCTCTTCCCATGGATGGTCTTTAAACACAGGTTAGACTGTATGTAGTTTAGTATGCGTCTTGAGATAGTTCATGACGAGCAATTTGTTCTTTATCCACACTATGTTCAATCCTATTCAATAAGTATATGTTCACTAACAGGGATTTTTTTCAAATACATGTACATGTAATTGCCTATATGAAGTAAAAATCGTTTGCTGTAGATTTTAAATATGTAGGCTATATACATACTGTTAATATCTAGGTAAGTACATAACTTTTTCTGGTTGGTTCAATGTGTAATTTGCTTAAAGTTTTACAGTGATTTTGCCGATTTTAACGTAGTTTTATTTATTTCACGGGGTTTCTTAGGTAAGTTACCAGTACCACTGGTCCATATAACCTGACACCATCGAGTCAGTTATAATGCTAAACCCACCAAATATTTGGTATGACCAGGTCGGGGATCGCGGCCAAGGCGATCGCTCTACCACTACACCAACGAGGAGAAGGATAGAGGGGGAGATATAGACAAATATAGAGAGAAACAGAGGGAGAGACAGACAGAAACAGACAGACAGAGAACGCGAGAGAGAGTGTGAGAGAGAGAGCGATATATATATATATATAAAAATAGACAGAGACAGACACAGAGACAGAAAGAGAGAGACAGAGAGAGACAGAGAGAGACAGAGACAGAGAGACAGAGAAACAGAGGGAGAGACAGACATAAACAGACAGACAGAGAGCGCGCGAGAGACAGAGACAGAGACAGAGACAGATATACAGAAAGAGAAAGGGACAGACATATATACAGAGAGAAGAGAGCGGGAGAGAGAGAGAGAGAGAGAGAACAAAAAAGAGAGACAGACATATATACAGAGAGAGAGAGAGAGAGAGAGAGAGAGAGAGAGAGAGAGAGAGAGAGAGAGAGAGAGAGAGAGAGAGAGAGAGAGGAGAGATATATATATATATAGAGAGAGAGAGAGAGAGGAGATATATATATATATATGTATAGAGAGAGAGAGAGAGAGAGAGAGAGAGAGAGAGAGAGGAGATATATATATATATATAGAGAGAGAGAGAGAAGATATATATATATATATAGAGAGAGAGAGAGAGAGGAGATATATATATATATAGAGAGAGAGAGAGAGAGGAGATATATATATGTATAGAGAGAGAGAGAGAGAGAGAGAGAGAGAGAGAGAGAGAGAGAGACAGAGAGAGAGAGAGAGAGAGAGAGAGAGAGAGAGGAGATATATATATATAGAGAGAGAGAGAGAGAGGAGATATATATAAAATCCATTCTATCAGATTATTAATCTAGTATTATCATTTAAAATTGTCACAGGTTTTGACTTTTATAATACTGATTACTGATTGGATAATGACTGGGTGTACTAATACACTTTTTTCATATTCTCAAACACCGTAGTCGGAGTCTTCATTGGAAGACTTGTTAATAACATCATCCGTGAATGAAAACATTCACACATCAAATCACTGAACTGTTAAAATATGTATATGATATTCAAAATCAAAGACGTTCCACGAGAAAACCAACATTATGGACTCTGCGTTTTTGTATTTTCCCAGATCCTGGTCGACACATTCGATGTCAGGAGAGACAGAGGTATAGATTAATGACTCCTGAAACAGAAACTCCACAGGAGGCGAAAAGTGTCCGTCCGGGTTAGCCTGCGCGGCATGCTTAGGCTGCTAGTCTGGGTCGATACTTTAAGCAGAGTCCATACGTTTGGTTTTCAGATGGACATATTGATCCACATGAATGGTGAATCTATTCCAATACGTATCTATTGCTGTATTGAATCTCTTCAATGTGAATTCATTATGTATATGACATAAAACGTGGATCCAATTTAATGGTGAATCTATTTCAATACATAACTATTTCTGTGTTGAATCTCTTTAATTTGATATCTTTCATGTGATGGCATTATGTATATGTTATACAATACAGTACATGTTATTTGTACATTAAGGCCACCGGCCCATTATACGATATATACATACATGAATACTTATACATAGTTGTCATATTATACAATATTAAATATTTAAAAGTGTTATGCTATTTAGATAACTGAATTATTACTGTTGTTTGCTATTTTCAGACTCTTTCATTTTCATGACTTCGATGAAGACTGCACTTTTTCTGATGGTCTGTTCATCGCTAGAGCTAATAAATGAGTGAAAGCTATCATAATTAGTTCTTCAAAGATACCAAGAATACAAAAAAATGTTTCCGTACCTCCTATATTGAAAACAGTTAAAAAATACATCATATTCGTCATATTAAAATGATGTTGACAATAAATACAAATTCTATGTTCTCTATCTATTCAAATATGCCTTAGTACCAGTTTCAATACACAATTTGTGGATAGAACTACTGAACCTTGCAAGTTGTTTCCTAAGATAGAATGATTGATTGATTGGGGGTTAACGCCATTTTTAACAATTTTTCAGTCATACCACGGCGGCCAGTTCACTTACTCATATGTTTCCTGGTTTTCTCATACCAGTACTCCACACAATATACTTTCCAAGCAACTGGCTGCTTTTCCACATAGACTGTTAGCCCATTGGTGAAAGACAAATTAGGCTTGTCACAGTGACTTTTGTCGAACGTCGGAAAGAATGTTGGCCGAGCTGATGAAGACAGAATGATAGATTTATAGATAATACAATACAATATAATACAATACAATCTCTTTATTGCCTCCTATGTAGGAGATATCGTACAATATGCACACATTAAACAAATATATGAAAAAGAAAAAGAAATGTATACAAACAAATGAACAAATGAACGAACGAACAAAACATGAATAAATTCAAATACAGTACATGTAGACATGATAAATAAAAGGGGGAGGGGGGAGGGGGGGTGAAATAAATCAGAATGATATCTCAAGTATCTATTGATTATATTCATACCCAGATGTATTGAAATGTATTTTCATTACTAAAGATACATTTTAAGACACTGGTATATGTAATTAAAGGTTATTTCTAGAAATGCCTTTCTTTGTAATTCTATTGGTAGAGTTATTATCGGCGCACCTAACATGCTAAGCGTGAATGAGTAGCTATCTAGAGCGTATATATCGTGTGCGAAGGATCTGCTGCAATTTCTGATTAGTGTGGATTTTAATTTTTGCTTCAGTCCTACAATGACATGGCAATCAGAAAGTCTGTGTACTAACTCTTCTTGTTGTGGTTGATTACATATAGTGCAGACAGTATTGATACATAATGTTGGGCGTGACCATAGCTTAGCTACCGCACTCATGATAGGTCGAAAGGTACTGACATTTGATACCTTGTAAACAATGCAAGGTTCAATGCAAGGCTGCAGCGTATGAAAAAACAGGAAATCTGGGTGAGTCGACAAACGTTCGTTTAGTAGGAATTGTTCGCGGGTGTGAACGACATTACGTACAGTGGACTTCCATGCACATTTAGACGGCAGTCAATTAGTCTGAAAATAGTTGTTCAGAATTGAGTGTAGGTTATACTTGTTGACTATATGACATACATCTGGGACGAAACCAAGAGTAACTGTACTTTTGTCTGACATGTACATATAGTACTTCTTGACAAAAAATTCTTTCGTTATACACGAATCTGGTAGCTCCAGTATTTTGTGAAGGAACATCAATTTCCTCTTATCGATTGTGCTTGACCGTGTCAGATCTGGTTCGTCGAGAGAACCCTTGTATCTTTTTCGCGACATAATGCTGGAATGTTTGGAGATGTTTCACATCAACGGTAGTCATATTACTCCAAATCTCTGCTCCGTACAGGAGGATAGGGAGTATAATTTTGCAATATAAACTTACGGAAACCATTGGATTGACTCCTTGGGGATTGACACCTTGCCCAACCATGGAGAAAAGAGCATTACGGGCTTTTTGAATCCTGTCATTGATACGTTTACTCAGTTTCATGTTCGAATCGTGAGTAATTCCTAGGTGGCTTAAGGATTTTACTTGGGGGATAAAATGCTCGCCATACATAATTCCGACCGCAGGCGGTTGACGCTTTGTGCTAAACACAATGGCATTTGACTTGTTCACGTTAATATCAATACACCATGTTTTGCAATACTTGTACACGATATCCGTCATTTTCTGTAAATTAAGGGGGGAAATGGCTGTTAATGATATGTCATCAGCAAATGACGGGTTGCTAACCGTTGTAGACAATACCTTTGTTCCTAAGTTGCTGTCTTGTAGTTCAGTTATCAGGGCATTGATGTAGACCAGATAAAGGAAAGTGGACATCACCCCTCCCTGACGTACCCCGCGCACCACGTTGAAGGTATCGGACGTATGGTTAGTATAGCGAATTAAGCAATTTAAATCGGTATAAGAATCACGGATGATTCGAAGGATTTTACCAACGAGTCCCATCCGTCCGAGCTTAAGCATTAGGGATTTATGTCTGACTGTATCGAAGGCGCCTTTTTGATCAAGACTAGCGACATAGACGTCACTCTGACGCTCAACGTTGTAGTACACGGTTTCCTGGACGTTGAACGACGTAGTAATACAACTTAATTGTTTTTGGAAGCCGTGTTGTTGGGGGCATGGGAATTGACTCTTACACAGAGATAAATATGCTTGTATTCGATTCAAAAGCAGTTTCTCAAATAGTTTACTAAAGCACGGCAAAAGAGAGACAGGACGATAGCTAGAAGGGTCAGATTTGTTTTTTCCTTTGCCCTTGTAGATCGGGATAAGAACGCTAGTTTGCCACTTTTTAGGTAACTTTTCGTACCTTAGAATAGAGTTGAACTGTAATGTTAGTATGTGTACTATCGGTTTGCCTGCGTGTATAACATGCTCGTTAAGGATACAGTCCATCCCAGGAGATTTCCGTTTTTGGAGGATTTTGACTACGCTTTCGATTTCCTTTGCCCTTGTAGATCGGGATAAGAACGCTAGTTAGCCACTTTTTAGGTAACTTTTCGTACCTTAGAATAGAGTTGAACTGTAATGTTAGTATGACCCTTCTAGCTATCGTCCTGTCTCTCTTTTGCCGTGCTTTAGTAAACTATTTGAGAATAGCCTGGAAACGCAAATGCGTTTAATATTTAAAAGAGTTGTATTAGGTTTAACATAACAATGTTCGCGTGATTCGACTCGTTTTAGGACAAGGAACCGTAACCAAATACATCGGTGCATTGGAAAACGTATTTAATGGCTGGTTAATTGACTAATCCTGATCTATTTGCGCAGCTTGATCAGTCTCCGTATTGTTCGTAAAAAATGACATTGAACGTTTAAAATTACTTCTAAAAGGTCAGTATATATGTGTATCATTTTTTAACTTATTTATTTTAAATCGATTGCGAAACAAACTTTTAAAGCTTATATAAATCACGCTCGGTGTCTGCTTTCTGGACACAGAACCAGTACTCGCGACGTTTGTGTAGAACATCCCAAAGGCAGAACCCGCTCATCAGCGGACTCGAACCCTGAACCTCGAGAGGCGGACGCTTTACCATGCTTCCACTGTACCACTGTACCACTGTATTCCACTTAAGTTGTATTATTTAACATGGAACCACAAACAGATCTATATCTAATTATCTACGATTATAATCATTATCGAAAAGCTTTGGTTTCCTGGAAACTGTTGATTGCTTGGTGTGTTTTCTGGAAACTGTTGATTGCTTGGTGTGTTTCCAGGAAACTGTTGATTGCTTGGTGTGTTTACTGGACACTGTTGATTGCTTGGTGTGTTTCTTGGAAACTGTTGATTGCTTGGTGTGTTTCCTGGAAACTGTTGATTGCTTGGTGTGTTTTCTAGACACTGTTGATTGCTTGGTGTGTTTTCTGGAAACTGTTGTTTACTTGGTGTGTTTTCTGGAAACTGTTGATTACTTGGTGTGTTTTCTGGAAACTGTTGATTGCTTGGTGAGTTTCCTGGAAACTGTTGATTGCTTGGTGTGTTTTCTAGAAACTGTTGATTGCTTGGTGTGTTTTCTAAAAACTGTTGATTGCTTGATGTGTTTTCTGGAAACTGTTGCTTGCTTAGTGTGTTTCTTGGAAACTGTTGATTGCTTGGTGTGTTAGATTAAACTGTACGCCTCTTCTTAAATAGACGATCAGCGATAGCACAGTCTGTAACCACGTGGGCTATAGGGTTAGCCTACCAACCCTAAGAGTTGGTAATTCGAAGCCCGACTCGGTAAACCTTTCCGGTGACATTTCGTTTATTGAGATATGCAATCGCACGTTACAGCCAACGCTCTGTCATCACCGATTCTCTTTATCGTTTATTTACATGTATTATTCGCCAGGTTGGTACTTAACGATGTGGATTGCGACAATTTGATAGGCTGATGCAAAGGTCAATCTGAGACGACTTGTAATAGGAAGCCATCAGATCAATACGCTCGTTCGATATTGCAGCGAAGTTAAGATCAGGTTTTATTAAGATTGGAACACTATGGATGTACGGCTATACACGGTGATTAGAGAGTCGCTAGACATATATGTTGTAACCCATGCCTTGTCTGGACAAAACAAACGGATAACTAGGTAACTAGGTAACACGAGAATTCACGTGGTTGAACGGCTAGTTGACCTTAACCAAAAATGTTCCGCGTCAGAACAATTCCAGCCTTTGGAATGTCTGCAAATAATAATGACTGGTATGATATGAACCTCTGTAAATAATAATGACTGGTATGACTGGTATGACTGGTATGAGATGAACCTCTGGAAATGTCATCCTTGTGTAGATAAAGATCAACCTACGCCTTACTATAGTCTGATCATTGTTTCAAAGAAGAAAGAAAGATTAAGAAACTGCAGAAAAAGCACCCGCCATTTTCTCTTAACCCTTTCCCACAAATCACAAATCTGCAGAAGACGACTTTGAAAAGGTCTATGCAAAAGTGCAGAAAATCGCTTTAAATGAAAGAACAATAATTGAATAGAGTTGAACACATGGTGACAAATAGAGAAATTGCTCGTTGTGCAACAGACGACTTTGAAAACGTCTAGGCAAAAGTGCAGAAAATTCCTTTAAATGAAAGAACAATAATTGAATAGAGTTGAAAACATGGTGACAAATAGAGAAATTGCTCGTTGTGCAGCAGACGACTTTGAAAACGTTTGGGCAAAAGTGCAGAAAATCCCTTTGAATGAAAGAACAACAATTGAATAGAGTTGAAAACATGGTGACAAATAGAGAAAATATTTAATTACTCATGTTGAAATCTTGTCAGACTAATTGTCTTGATGATATTTTGGATAAGTTCATGTTCCGTTAAAAAGAAGGTCAATACGCCAAATGTGAGAAATCTTAATAACACTCTAGATAGGAAACGCTTTATTTGCTTCATCAGCTTGACACTTCAGAATTATTATCTTGATGATAACTAGACCAAGTTTAAATATTGGTCATATCCGGACAACAAATAGGTCACAAGGTCAAATTGAAGGCAAATGTTGTTTACACTTTGGAAGCCGCAATTTTATCTTGAGCATGTTGAAGTTTTGTCATAATAATTGCCTTGGTCAGTCAGAATGTTTGTCTTGATGATATCTATGCCAATTTCGAATATGGGCCATATTGGGTAAAATACTAGGTCAAATGCCAAATTGAAGGAAAATCTTGTTTACACTCTGGGAGCTGTATTTCTAAATTTAGCATGTTGAAACCTTGCTTGAATTGGTGTTTGTTTTATATCAAGGCAATATTTGAATATCGATCATGTCTAGTCAGAAACAAAGTCACTGGGCAAAATTGAAGAAAAATCTTGTAAACATTGCGGAAGCAGTATTTTTTATTTTGATCATGTTGTCAGAATGAGTTTCTTGATGATATCTAGGCCAAGTTCGAATATTGGTCATGTCGGGTCAAACACAGGGTCTCTAGGCCAAATTGAGTGGGAAATCTTGTTAATACTAGTGTTGGCTTACGTGACCGCAAAATGAGTTATTGCCATTGACTATGTGGTTGACTTAACTCAGGTGAGCTATCCAGGGCCACTGTGGCTCTCTCATTTTTATATTTGTGTGTAAATCTGTATTATTTTATACACGAAATCACAGAAGATGAAATGCGCTTATATACTGTATTTACTGTTTTATTTCATTTACGCGATTGTAACAAAATATTATACCTTCGATATTGATAATTTAAATAAAAGTGTGCAACTAACTGAATACTGTTTCTAACGACTCTATACTAAATCGAGGAATACCTACGTTGAAAACACACTGGGAAGCGTAATTCTTGCTACAGTGAAACTTATATTATGCAGCCATCCAGGGGGGTCGTCAACACGTGACTGCTGAACACAGGTGGATGATTAATACATGTAAACTAAAGAAAAACATATTTTTTGGGTTAATTTTCATGTGGCTGTTTAATACAGGTTGGCTGCTCAATACAGGGTGGTTGCTTAATACAGGTTGGCTGCTGAATACAGGTTGGCTGCTTAACAGAGGTGACCTCTAACACAAGTTTGATTGTACTTTATTTATGTATCTCACAGGATTGAATTAAACAATCAACACGTTGTTCAAAGGTTATTATGGCGCCTGGCAGTGGTGGTGGGGACATCGATAAGGGATGGGCATGGGTTGTCATGGCAGCCACGTACCTTGGTTTGATGATGTTTTCAACATCATTTTTCACTGTCGGAGTTGTTTATGTGGCACTGCTGGAACATTACCATGACGACAAGGTGAAAACGTCTTTAGTGGGGACATTGAATACGGCGATATATTGTCTTCTGGGTATGTTTTAAATATCGTACGTTAATTTCAGTATACCAGATGTTTCACAGAACTTAAATATACTTAACAACATTGACATGCTCATCGACCTTGTTATGTATTATATTTGCGTTAAATTTGAATTGTGTGCAATTTATCCAAACATGTTTATTAAAACAAATCATAAATTTGATTAAACAACAGGGACGTTATAATAACATATAATCCCTGTACAGCAGTCTGTAGCAGGTCTACTTATACTTAGTATACTAAATTTATCAACATCGGCGAATTAATCGTAATGCTATAATATTATTAACATTAATAGCAAATATAACAAATTTGAAGGGAATCGCTTCTTTGCTGTTTGCAGAATCTTTGGCCTTCCTGGCAAAAATGATTAAAGCCCGTCCTGAAGTCGTCTAAACGTATGCAGGGGGCGACAGCAGCGTATTCATATAGTATCATGTATCATGAAATATTGATGGAGTGTCGTGACGCAATATCTTGAAACAATACAATATGATCCAGTCTGTACACTCAACAGTCAGAAAACAAAACCAAACTTGGGGGCTGCTAGAAGGTTGGATTTTTTGACGCACAGCCCCGGTTAATCCGCCAGTGTATATTTCACGTGACTTCTTTCGTGGGTGGGGGAGTCGGACACGGGTCCTATGGGCCCCCGCTAAATCCGCCAATACATTTGCTACGCTTTTTCTTTGTTTGCCATTAGTTTTTCGCCCCTCGGTTAATCCGCCACTGTATATTTCACGTGACTTCTTTCTTTTTTTCCGTTCCTCTTCGCTATGTTAATAATGTTAAGAGCGTCCCTATTTGACCTCGGCGCATTAATTTCTAAAGCATTTCTTTAACTTATATTGGAGTACTCACGCCTTAAGTTTTTCACTGATGTTCCAACAACATTAAAATGATATTTATGGGGGAGATCCTAACCTTGTAAATGCAGTTTTGTTTAATCCATGATGAACTATTTTGCTCGCGCACTTTTCTCATGCGTTGTTTGGTGCTAACAATAATTGGCAGGGTGCCAACTCCGAAAAAAATGGTATTACTATAATGACAAGGGGTAAGCCCTCATTTTCTCTATTATTGCTTTAATTTAGCACAAGTCTCAAAATGACATATTGATAGATAGATAGATAGAATTGATTCTGGAAAAAGGTCAAATATGCCCAACATACCACAAATATATAACACATTCATTTAAACGAATTAATATACTCTATTCAAAGATAATAAGTTATCAGTCATTTGACAGAAGATATAACTCCCATAAAAATATGTTTCGAGATTGTGATGAATTTGAATTGCTGTCCAATTGAAACAAGTTCTGCTTACTCTCAGCGCCGTTCGCCAGTGCATTTGCCAGCCGATTCACATGTAGAACATCCATAGTGATTGGTGGTTTATTAATGGCTTCGTCAGGTGTACTAAGTTCTTTTACAAGCAGTGTTAATATGCTCATTTTAACACATGGAATAATTGGAGGTGAGGTTTTAAATTATTTTGCAAAAAGAAGTGGGAATATATTACACAATATTGACATTTAAAAGATGAATGTAGTTCATATTCTAACTATGTCCAGTCTTATACAATTTATGTAAGGCAAACTTATAAATGAATCAATTATATTTCAAAAGGGACACGAAGATTCGTTTAATTGAAGGGTGATGTCCGAACTACTGAAGTTCCGTAACACCTCAAATATAATGGTCTAAACACTTTTTAAAACCCCGGCACTTCTGGATGCAAAATAAATTTATTTCTCTTGATCACTTGTAACTGAGTGTTGTCAAAGATATTTGGGCAACCGTTAATGTCGAGCCGGTAATCCACCAGTGCGCTACAACGGCTCATGAATGGCATTTTTTAGGCAGCCAGATGCAATTTTAGACTGTTTCATAGGACGAAGTACAAATGAGGTCTTCAGACGTAAGTTAAATTGTACAATTGCGAACAAAACGTATCTTAATAGCTTGACTCATTTCATGTGAAAGTACAATTCCTTTTTTCCAGGTATCGGGAATACTTTAGTCGGAATACCACTTGGAATAATTATTTCATATTATTTTGAAAAACGACGCCATTTTGTGATTTCCATAGCAGCTGCAGTATTCGGTGCTGGCATGTTTCTCGCAACACCGATGGCTTTAGCGATATTTAAAGAATATGGCATCAAAGGAGGATTTATGATTCTGAGTGGATTCAACCTTCACATGTGTGTCATCGGAATGCTCTGCAAGCCATCATCTCTAGAACTTAAAATACAGCGACACAAGGCAGCTGACAAGTCGTTCACTGCCCGTACTTCATCTGGAACAATAAAGATAGACAACGTGTTAACATGTATACAAGATTATATGTTACAGCTCAACGATCTCTTCCACGTTGAAATGTTAACAGATGTTACATTTATTCTGTTTCTGTTCAGCACATTCACATGGAACTTTATGTTGGCCATCTGTCAGATGCATTTACCGAACTACATGTTACTGCAAGGTTCGGGATCGGGTGAAATTACCCTAATTATGACATTATTTGGTGCATGCAATACGATTGGCAGATTTCTTGGTGCTTTTTCCGTGAACTGTTCACGAATAAATAACCTCGTTGTACATGTAATACTATTAGCAATCTCCGGCATTTTAGTGT
This sequence comes from Serripes groenlandicus, assembly GCA_031761405.1. Taxonomy (NCBI): domain Eukaryota; kingdom Metazoa; phylum Mollusca; class Bivalvia; order Cardiida; family Cardiidae; genus Serripes; species Serripes groenlandicus. Next base: position 30,473 of record JASEVX010000008.1, on the reverse strand, counting down.
TAACATTTCCATTCTATGGTCATTTGACGGGAGCGAACTACTGTTTTGCCATCTCTATTGGGTTGCTAACAGGTGGACCGAATGGTTTCATGGCATCGATAGCTTTAGGTATTTTAGGATTACGAAAGCTAGCAGCCGCCCATGGACTAGAATATTTCTTCGCTGGCCTGGCGTTTGGTAGCGGACCACCCATCGCAAGTAAGTTTCACGGCACTAGCTAAGACGGAGAAACTGGTCTTTACCATACAGTATTTTTCTTATAACCCAAATAAACCCTATGTCGTAGGTACCCCACAATACTCGTCTCATTGAGGCAATTCTTTTGCGTAACAACAACATCCGGTTTACGGGTCACATAAGGATTTTAGAACATGAAATACACCAGTCTCATCTAGAGCTCTGTTAGCATGTCTAGTTTTAGTTAGAAAATTATAGGGTAATAATGCCATAACAGATTAGGTATAATAATTCTTACAAATATATTTTGATATTGGCGATTCTACGCGTTTTGATATATATATATATACTCGAATATACATTTTACATATGAGTCTGTGCATGGGAAAATGCCCGAGATGTTTTTTTTTGTGAACAGTGTAGACCCTTCTGTTAACGTGTGTAGATACTGATAATATGGAGCAGGTGTATAGGCTGATCCGATCCTACATTGTTGAGAAATGCCAACTTGAGGTGTACAGGCATATCCGATCATACATTGTTGAGGAATGCCAACTTGTATCTGTTCCCATGCACTGACGCATATCGTGTAAACTTATATCTGTTCCCATGCAGTGACGCATATAGTGTAAACTTATATCTGTTCCCATGCAGTGACGCATATAGTGTAAACCCAAGAACAGGATAACTTGGATTTTGCGTGTTTTATTCCCTTCTCATTTCATCTGGTTCCTAAACTATAAAAACGCACTATGTATTAAATTCACTGCTTGATCAATTACAAGACATAGTTGGAGTAAAGAGATCAGAACGTTGTCAGACTTTTATAGTTTCGGGGCCTGGTTTTACCGTCGTTGTCAGTTAATGTTCTATGTTTCTATCTAAACTGACATTCTGATGTCCTTAATATGCGACAGTTGACACGTAACGAGTATTGTATATACATGCAGTGCTGTTATTTATGATGATATGGAACACAGACCGGTTTAGTAAAAGTGATAGAAGTGATGTTCAATTCAAACTAGCATATTAAAGTCGTATTTTATGTCTTTCAGTTATTTCCCCCCCCCCCCCCCCCCCCCCCCGGTATAATGAAAAACATAACAAACACATTAAAACAAGTCATGTATTCATAATAAAAAATATAAATATGATTAAAGAACTACATCGGTGTCATAAAAAAACGAGGATAAAACATAAAAGGGACATCAATCCTTTTCATTTGAATTGTGCTCCTTGCTGATGATGACCTAACATAGAGAGGTGTGAAAACATGACTACCTACACAACTATATAAGCCGTTCCGCGAGAAAACCAACATAGTGGACGATCTGGATCAGGCTAAGCATGCCGCGCAGGCGAACCCGGACGGATTATTTTCGACTCCTGTGGGATTTTCTGTTTCAGGAATCATTACGTTATACCTCTACCTACCTGAGACGAAATGTGTCGGCCTGGATTAGCCTGCGCGGACTGCGTAGACAGATATTGGTCGATACATTACGCAGAGTCCATAATGTTGATTTTCTCATGGAACGGCTCATATGTCAGAATTGAGAAATCAAACGTATGAATATATAGGAATTACGAACCGCGCGTTTCGGCTTCGATCCCCGCTCACGGCGTTCATGGTGGAGTGCCTGTTGTCATGGTAGAGTACCTGTTGTCATGATGGAGTGCCTGTTAATAAGACTCATTGCCTGACGAGTAGATCTCGGCTGTTTGCCTAGGGATCAGGAATGGTCGAACTATCACCGTGATTTAACTGGAGTTATGCCGAAGACGGTTTAAAACAATACATCAAACTGGAATTGAACAGTGAATAACATAATTCGGTCGCACGTTCATGTTTTTACAGGCCAATTTGACACTGATTGCACGCAAGTTTAGGGAAGGGTCAAACTTTGGTAGCCGAACACATATTGCTGTGTAATGCAAATGAAATAAAGAAGACACTGTATGGTTAATCTAAATGTGACTGCTTCATACAGGATGGCTGCATATTAGAGGTGACTGTTAACAAAAGTTTGACTCTACGAATCGTTTATCATATGTGAGGTGAATGTTGTGTAATGCTATCCATTAAACTGTATTTCAGGTGCCCTCTACAGCCAGTGGAGTTCATATACATCTAGTTTTATATTCGCAGGTAAAATTATATCTCTTTCTTTTGAAGTTTTGCTGCTATATAACATATGAGTTTCTCCTTACAGCTTCACCATTAAATGTAGCCTTGTCGGATTCACTTTCTGGGTTTATTATCACTCAGTTGCAATTAACTTTACCAATAAACCCATATCTACAATCAGTTGATGTCTTGCCCGGTGGTGCATGTACGTATGTCCAACTTAAACTTTTATGTATGCATCTAAAAAAACGGTAACCGCTCGATGACTAAACCCGGAGAAGAACTAATGATCATGTCGAGGATACGGATCAACCCCCGGGGCCAATTACACTCGTAACATATGCACTGATTTATCATGAAGGATTGCTTAATATTGATCTACACGTAGATAGCTGATTATCTGTCGAAAAGACCCTAGTTCTGTGAAGATGATGTCGTTAATTCTCTATTTAGTTAATTGATTATCAAAGTATTGTCCGCCCGTCGTCAACACTTTTAACTTCTGTACACTATAGAGGCCTAGCTGTTATTTAATTTTAGTTTAAACTTTGTCAAGTTAAAATACTAGTTTATTGGGTTAAACTATAACACAATCAAATGGGAAGGACGAAAGCCTTTAAAGCGATGTAAGGATTTCCTCTTACTGTACCCCTGTCAATGCTGAAGTTTTAAAATGCTCTTACTTGAGTGTCCAGTGTATCAAACGGGCTGTTGTCGAAGACTTTAAGTTGAGTTTGTTTATTTGCAAGTGTTTTTTTAGTCATATAAGCAAATACAAAATAGCACCAAGTGATTCAAATTTGTTTTTAAAGTAATAGTTTATCAGGTTTCATTAAAACACACAATCAAATGGGAAGGACGAAAGCCTTTAAAGCATTGTAAGCATTTCCTCTTACTGTACCCCTGCCAATGCTGACGTTTTAAAATTATCTTACTCAGCTTTTTACTTTGAATAGTCCGGAGCCAATTATATAAATATCAAGATAAAGATTTAGTTGAGCAGCCAATAATAAAGAGCTTCGTCAGACGACGCGGCTGACTTCACATATTCAGTTCCAGAAGTCAAAGGGTTGAGGGTTTTCTCTTATTGTCATCCATGAAAATCGTATTGTCTATTAAAGGTGTGTAGGTTTAAAGAAATACGATCTATGTAATATGATGATAAGTGTATATGAAATGACACTCGCGAGAAGAGTATTGGCTATTAAATATGTAAAATAGTTGAAATGAAAAAATATTTCTTGTGAGTGTTTATTCATATACAATTGTTATAAGATATATGCACTTCATGTCTTTAGCACTTTTTATTTAGGTATGATATTAAGTACGAAATTGTAAAACAATAATTAATTTTCTAAAACATAAAACAAAAACAACCCAAGTATTTCTGAAAAGCGTCACCATATATTTAAGCGCTTAAAATCACATGAAATGTTTGTACAGTAAAACTGTTGATAGCAAATGAGCCTTGCATTTTTGAGTCTGATTTTATTGGACACAAACACCTGCTCATGAATTCGAAACGACCTTTTATGCGATGTCTTCTGATTTAATATAAGCACATATCCATATTCTTGTCAGATCTTAAGGATATTGAGTCACAAATAATGGTGACTTTTGTTTAAAATAGGCCGGTTTATTACCGGGATAAAATTACGGGGTGTGGGTTCCCTATACACCGATTTTCACCGTTATATTTAGACATCCGTGAAAATTACTATCAAGGCTATCACGGGCACGTGTAAACTTCTTTAAACAATATTTCAAAAATTAATTAAATTATGCCGAGGACACGGCAAGTTTCGAGGAGGGGTAGTATAAGTGTGAGAAGAGAGCCATACACAGCGCCGGAAGCAGTCGAAGTAGTGCGACTAGCGTCGGAAGAACAAGAGATATTTGCTTCGACAGGAATCGGGAGCAAATGTCTCCGTGATGGAGAATTTTGCGTTACCTGCAACTGCTTTTCGGTGCGCGGACGATAGTCTGACAATGCATATTTCAAATAAAATGTTTGGTCTGGGGATTATTTCGACCTGGCATTGCTTTTGAAAAAGAGGCCAGAAAACGTGTCCAGTTCGACATTTACGATAAGCGAGAACGGTCAGGTTGAAATAAAACCCAAACCAACAAAATCGTTACAGAATAACTGGAGTTGACCGATGTATTAATAATATTTGCAACAATAATAATCCAAAAACAGACTGAGAAGGCAGGGGAATTGCTGAAATATATGTCCCTGATTCGGGAAGCATAATCTCGGTCGTGGGGATCGCGGGGGTCATTTGCTTGGCGTTCTTATGACAAGCATTTTATACAGCCAGATGTTGGGTCAAAGATTAATTCAGATTTATGGCTGAGAACGTTGACTTCACCAGCTTCTTCTCAGGCCGGGGCTAATAGTCAGCCGTTTTTTAAAAAATATATCTCCTTTCAAATGCTTGATAAAATAAAACCTGAGTCTCAAGTTGATTTGGCTTCTAATAAGACCCGAACGTTTGTAGTGCCTGCTCTGAATCCAAACTGTTTTCAGATTTCATTAACGGCTGGACAAAACAACTCATGTCGTGAAATTGGTTAACATAAGGGTTGCAACCGTTAGTGCTTAAAAATGATAAAACTTCAAGCTGCTACATTTCATTGCCGAATGATATGGATTTATAGCAGTCGCAGTTTACTTAAGGTCGTTTTTGTCACAACATGTCTAATATTTTACATAATTAGATTACAATGTTTTAAGTAGATAAATCTACATATTTTAGTTCAATGTGCTGTTAGAAAAAGTATTCAAGTCAAATGAAAGAGTAGACTTAATGCCAATATGCACAGTGTTCATCAACGAATACCCACATTAGTCATAGAGAATATTAGGTCCCTGACGTAAGATATGAACTTTATCTGACGAGGTTGGGACACTTATCCGTTCTCACAGCCGAGTCTGATAAAGTTTATGTCGAAAGTCAGGGACGTAATATTCTATTTATCTTGCATGTAAAATTATGTTTTCAGGTAAATCTACACTCATTCTTACTCGTTTTAAGAAATAGCATTCACAATAACAAAAGCCCATTCATAAATGACGTCACCTAAAATAGAATGACGTCACGCCCGTGCACAAATACGCGCCGAATTACATTGTGTACACACGTCATACGGAAGCTAAAGAGTTCCGAATGAAACAGAATATCCACAGGAGTCGAAACGTGTCTGTCCGGTTTAGCCTGCAAGGCATGCTTAGGGTGATCCAAGTCGATGCTTTTCGCAGTCAAAATAGTTGATTTTCTGGTGGAACGGCTTATTTATATTTCAGAAAAGTAGTTCCAGCGATTACGTCATTTCTAAAAATAAGTAGACTGATAAAGGTAAAAGTTTATCATACCAGTAGACATGTAAACAAAAGGTTTATCATACCAGTGTTATACGTCACGTAATCTGCTCATTGCATGATAAACCAAAATAGCAGTAAGATTCAGATACAGATGGAAAAGAGAAGACTGGTGTTTCCCCTTAGCTTGAGATGGAACGAAATGACTTAGTTAGAAATAAGTTAAACTTCCGGAACAAATATGATCGGTTTAAACATCTTTGAACTGCAACATGTTTCTTCAATTCTAAGGACAAGCTCAATCAAAAACTTAATTTAACGGAATAACCTAACATACATAAGGCATGTCTTTCTGTCAAACAGTATTCGAGTATGACGAGTAAGTTTAGTCGCTTATATTTCCCAGATACATACAATTTCCGGAGCCGTAAACAGGGATAATATTGTGAGAAAAGAAGAAATTGTTGAAGAAATGTGATTGTTTGGTGTAATTGATTAGAAGTTGTAAAGCCGTTATCAGTTTTATCATGCCATCCAGTTCACTTAACCATAGTTATCTTTCATCAGTACTCTACACACTAGTTTCCCCATGTAACTCGCTCCCTTCCCACGCATACCTTTCAAGACCATTTGTGGTAGACACATGATGCTGATTTAACAATGAATTTCATCAGAAAGATGTATTGATCAATCTTGGATTCGAACCTACAACCACATGCTCGACAAACATCGTACATACAAACAGAAGACAGGATATAATCATACATTCCAATACAAAATCACTCAAGTATTTTCACATAAAGGTCACGTCACGGGAACACTGACTTTAGGAGGTATTGACGTATATAGTATTTACTATTAATGTTAAACTTACATCATCAGGTGTTAGATCATATACATTCTGAGGTGAATTCCAGAATGTTTGTACGACTAGATGTGATACAGGGTAATCCCTAATATGATTTGGCTATTTCACAATCGCATCACCGCTTTCGTGTGACGTGACAAAACAACATATTATTGAAAGCTAAATAAAAGGGCAGTCGATCTTTACTGTCGATCTTTACGCCGTCGATCAATAGTTACCCATTTACCTTCATAAGTCGCTAAAACAACAGTAAGATAGAGAGATAGAGGAAGTAGAAAAGTTTAATGTGTACCCTTTGCATTAGGAGGAGTGAAATGACTATGTATCGTCAGGTGTTAGGTTATAGCCGTTCTGAGGAGAATTCAAGAATCTTTGTACAACTAAATCTTCCTACAGGATAATTCCGAATATGATATGGCTATTTTAAAATCGCATAACACCAAAGGTCTGCTTTCGTGTGACGTGAAAACAAAATTAGGGTAGTCGAAGATTGATGTTGACCCTTTGCATTAGGAGGCGGGAAATGACTATGTCAGTTTATCTTTCCGAATTAATTGGATCGATTTAAAATCTTTGAATTTACGCATGTTTCTATAATTCTTAGGACATGCTCAATCAAAAACTTAATATAACGGATTAACCTAACATACACTATGCCATTACGTCTGACTGTCGACCAGTATTCGAGAATGACGAGTTAATTTGATCGGTTCTATTTCCCTAATACGATATCCGGAGACTTATAAAGGGAGAAGATTGTGAGAAAAGGTGACATTTGAAATAACAAAATGTGATTACGTATTGCAATTGATTGGGAGTTTAATAGTCGGTTAGTTTCAATAGTATTATCAGTTTAATCATGTTATCCAATTCACTTTTTTACTTTCGACCAGTACTTTACTTACTATTCTTCCCACTTAACTCTCTACCTTCCCTCATATACCTTTTGAGATAATTGATTAGGAGTTGTAAAGCTGTTTTCAACAAACGTATCTGTTTTATCATGTTATCCAATTCACTAACCATGTTATCTGTCTCTTTCAACCAATACTCTACACAGTATTAGTCCCATGCATCTTTTAACCTTCCCGCATAGACCTAACGAGACTATTTGTGATAGACACATGAGGCTGATCCGACAATCTATTTAATCAGAATGACCGAACTAGGGTTGGAACTTACATGATAGACTCATATACTTTAATACAATATCCCTAGAGAACGTTTACAGTAAGCTTTTATGTCTAGATTTAAATACCTTTCTATATTTAGTAATGTTTTAACTTTTTTGTACAAATCAAACATTGAAGAAGTATTTATATCATTATGCAACGTTTTTTAATCTTTGTTTTATTGGCTTTATAAAATACGTTTCAATACCTATACCTTGTGAAAGCCACACACAACCAAAGCCATACATACATATAAATTCTCTAACTTTTGTAACCCAAATAATTCTGCCAATATCATCATACTTCTTAAGCATTAAATAGCACTGTTTTGGATATCTGTTAGGATCCATATGTATTATTCTTATCCAGAATATAATTTAGTGTTGTAATTTATAGATAGAGGAAGTCTCCCACATTCACCCAATGTCATTGCGTCATTTACAGAAGAATTGATACCAAAAAGAAAGGTTTTACAGAATTTAGTCTTGATTTGTTCTACACATGTTTCAGATTCATAGCCCCAAACCTCTGACCCATATGTTAGTACAGGAATAACCATAGAGTCAAACATTTTAAAATATTATTTATGACAACAAATTTACCAAAAGGTTTTTCAAATTGCTTGACTTGATAAAAAGATTTACGAGCCTTTGCTGCAAGTTTTGTTTTTGCTGAATGCCAGGATAACTTTGGTTCAAAATGTAAACCCATTCATTTATATGTTGAGGTTACTTTTATATGTTCACCCCTATAAACCCAACGTTCATACTCTCTTAAAGGGCCTCCGTTTCTAAAAACAATTATTTCAGACTTTTTAAGGTTGACTACCATATCTGTTTCTGTACACAATTTATCTATAGTATTTAATTGCTTTTGCAGATTGACGGCAGTATTCGCACACTTCGCTACATCGTCTGCAAATAGTAAACACAATATATCAGGAATATCATTTGTTATGAAAATGCCAGTGTTACAGTTTTCTTTAACATAAGTACACAATTCATGTATATAGATATTTAACATTATAGGAGAACTTAAGTCACCTTGTTTCAATCTCATGTTACATTGAATAGGATGCTTCAATTTTGAGTCTATCTTTACACGCATCTTTATATTTGAATACATCGATATAATAATCTTGAAGAATGGTCCGGTTATACCCTTTTTGATGAGACATGCAAATTGTAATAGTTCAAGGAATCAAAAGCTTTTTGGAAATCGACATACTGTACGTAACATCTACCACCAGGCTTAGATGTATACTTTTGAACCATTCTCTGGAGACAGAAGGCATTATCAATCGCAGAATATCCTGCCCCAAATCCCGATTGTGATTTCAAACTGGTCTGCCCAGGGGCCGTATTCACAAAGCTCCTAAGAAAAAAAATATTCCTTAAATACGGAGATTTCCCTCAAGTTTCACGATTTTCTCCTTATCTCTAAGGAATTTCCTAAGAAGCTATTCACAAAACTCCTTAGGTGAAAATATTCCTTAAATCGGTCCATTTTTTCCTTAAAAGTTAAGGAGCACTGTACCTTCCCTTAACTTTTCCCTTAAAGTTAAGGAAAATCTGAAATGGCATATTCTCGAAATTAAATGGCCGTCGTCTCGTCGCTAGAAATAATCAAAACGTTTTTACATGCTTGTGTATGCGTTGTTGGTCTTAAATAATATTGAATATCGCATAAAAAAAATTAATGCAAAGATTGCGTAAAGAAATGTGACGTATCGGTGTATTTTTCGCTGTACATAGACAACAACAAAATAGCGCAGGCGATCTTTCGAAATCTGTGTCAGGATAAGTACATTTCTTTTTATTAGCCCTGTGTCACCAAAGAAATTGCTTATTAATCCTTATAATTTGACAGACCTTATGAGAATGAATCGTAAAACTACATTTCAAGGTGGATTTATCAGTCCGAAATGATCAACTCGGTGGGACCTTACCCCACCCACAAATCCGAAACTTGACAAGTGTCAAAATGGAAACGTGTGTGCCAACGGTTTGATTGTTCTTCATTATCTATTTAAAATGCACACTGATATTTTATTGATAGTTTGTTAAAGTGAACTGTTACAAACGTAACTTCATTTGAACTGCGAATTAAACTGGCATTTATAGTTATTAGTAATTCGAAAATGTGTTTTGTTTTCATTGTTTAGATGGAAATGGTACTTTGGACATTATGAAAAGCTGTTGATATTACGGCCTGATGATGAATGAAAAATTAACACATATTCTGTATATCTATATAAACTATATGTAGTTGTGTATATTATGCTTTCAGCTTGTTGATGAAACAAAAGAAATGGTGAGAAGAGTAAAACTTGAAGACAGAAAATAAAGACAGAACTGAAGACATGTTTATAATTATATCAGTGTTCAGACAGTGTTTACTTGTATAATTAATATATGTATCAAAATTGATGTGAGTACTTATATAAGATGCGAGGCAGTGTATCAATGAAAAAACATAACTGATATAGACACATTTTGAGCAAAAGTCAACTTTTGAAAAGATATTGACAAAAACAAGAAATGATCATACTTTCACTTGACACATTTCTGTCCAGAATTGTTCAAAGTGGTCTGCTGCAGATTTGTTGTATAGGGGTAAGCTTTAATGTTCATGAGATTGGACACTTAATCATGGTATTGAGGAAAATGTATTATAGGAGGATTTATATAAATATTTCCATGCAAACACAAAATAATATTTTTGCTCTGTATTTAAGTTAACATTTCCTTTATACAAATGCTAAATCCTGTATATTCAACCAAGTTGTTAAAAGTAAAGAGAAATTGCCCAAAGTTACTATTGCTGCTTTAAAACAGACATTGGACATGTATTAATACTTTAATAAAAGTGCATTAGGCCTATATAGGTTTGTTTTCTCTGGAAATGCTGTTGTAAGATTAAATATATTGTATAAATTTTGGCAATTGGTCGCAGTTATTTAACATTTAAGCTATTCTTCTCTCAAATTAAAACTTAATGTGTTGGCAAACTTAAATTGTACTTGATGTTGATAAATTGATTATCTCCTGTTGTTGATTGGATCTGGTACTACTTATCCCATATTAGATGTCATACCCGAAAGAAAACAATTGATCAACATGACTATCATTCTGTCATTTCTACTTTTCCTCATTGTTTTCATAATCTAATTTCAAAATGATCCATTTTCTCATGACATTAATGCATATCAAATGACTGGGGTAAAAAAGGAAATGGTTAAAACTTTTTGTTTTGTTTTTGCCATGCTGTTGTTTTTAATATAAAATGTTATAATTAAACCTTATAAACTTTTCTGATATATTTGTTTATTTTTGTTTTATAGCTCAACTCAGCACAAAGTACTGAAAGTGAGTTATTGTGATTGCCTTCTGTTCGGTTTGCGTCCATCAACATTTAAGTAACCAGTGTGTAAATTGGGATGAAACTGCACAGCTAGTAATTTCTCTATGTTCTCCCAAAAAATCCTTAAAATCATTTTTCTTCCAAATTGTTGGGCAATTTTCTAATCGAAGAACATGGCAGTTTGATTTGATCATTCAAACAATCTTTTATAGCCCTTTCCCATATACAGTACAAGTTTAAAAACATGGAAAATCTCATATGTTTGCAAATGCATCAAAACATGTCCACATGTTGTGAAGGGTTATGTCCATCTACATTCTAATTGTTATAACAAAGTTTTAAATTATAGCAGTTTCATGCATGGGGTTATGAGTATGTTGCGTCACACTACTGAACCTTCTCCATTTTTGAAAATTAGCATGATTGACCTTCATCCATCATTGTTTGTCTACTGAAAAGCAAACATTACAGGTCACGAACAGACTGTGCAGTCTGATATTAATTGGTATATGCGTTGCAGTTAGTAAATACTGGCATGTATAGCATGATAAAGCATCCTTGCCCCAGTTTTCAACCCAACATTCTTCCCAGGCAACTAACTACATTCAGACAGAGACAAAAATACCGCAGCAGTCCACTTCGAAATCATCTAGACAAACATTTGGAAAATCTGTATGAATGAAAGAATAATTATTGAATAGAGTTGAAAACATTTAGGCAAAGCACAAATTGCTCATGATGAGTTATTTCTGCTTTTTCCACAATGCTTTCAAATGTCGTCTACTGCAGAGGCGTCTGCATGTGGGAAAAGAATAAACACATTGGCAGTATGACGCTAGGTTACAATGAGTTTAGTCAATCATCGGAAAGAATGAATGGCAATCCGGGAATCGAACTCACGACCCCATATGTCCAATGGAGAGATAGCCATCATCGTTCCCGACAAAGCTATTGCGCATGGCAACACTATTGTTTAGGATGAGATCACGAATAAGAAAAACAGTTGTCATGATATAACTGAAATAATGTTGAAAGCGGCATAAAATAACAATAACTAAATTAGTATGAGATGTTGCTTGAAGTTAAATAATAAGGACATATATAGTTCATAAAATCTAAAGGTTTCAGCTCCGGGGGATATATAGATTGATTGGGGTTAAACGCCATTTTCAACAATCTTTCAGTCATATCACCGCGGCAAGTTCACACTTTTATTTATCCCGGTCTTATCACACCAGTTATCCACACAACAAACAATCTGTCCAAGCAACTGGCTGCTTTTCCACATAGACTGTTAGCCTATTGGTGGAAGACGAATGACGCTTGTAACAATGACATTTGTCAAACGACATAAAATGTTGGCTGAGATGGGATTCAAACTCACAACCCCTGGATTGACCGCCCATGTTTCGCTAGCGACTAAAGCTACCGGGGCTCGGCGCCAGGGGGATATTAACATAGTCACAATTCTTTTTTACAATTTTGAGATAATGATTTGAATAACAAATAAGTATTTTCATAACATGCTACCTTTTCCTTTTAACCCTTTCCCTCATATAAACGCTTTCTGGCGCCTCTGAAGCAGACGGCTTTTTGAAAACATAGTGACAAAAGAAGAAACGAGCAATTTCCACTTTTAGTCATAGGTTATCAATTCAATTATAGAGATTTTACATTTTTTGACAAAATATGTTCAAAGTCGTCTGCTGCAGAATTGTCGTATGTGGGACATAAAGTGTTACTTTAGCATTGATATTTGCATTTTGTTCCAAATTCCAGACAATTTCAAGAAAGGGTTGACATTCAAACAAATTTCAAATATTGAAATGAATGACAGATGCAGAGTAAATCATGTCGTGTTGAACTATATTTGTAACGAGGTTGATCTTATGATCAAACCAAAAACAAACAAACTCGTTATAAAGTTCTAAAAACTGGGAAAACACTTTATTACATTTATTTATACAGATAAATACTCTCTAAACCACTATGACATATCTAATTTCGTCCAAACATAATGAATAAATTTAATTCTGACGTCACACATTTTCACTTAAGGAAAAACTAATATTCCTACCTAAGGAATTTCCTTAGGAGCTTGTGAATACGAACTTAAGGAATTTCCTCAGCTAAGGGAAAAATCGGGTATTTAAGGAATTTCCTAAGGAAATAACTTGGGAGCTTTGTGAATACGGCCTCAGGTCGTTAAACGGTCATTGACAATGAATGAAAATATTTTATAAAAACTATGAAGAAGAGAGATCCATCTGTAGTTACTTGGATCGTTTTTAAAACCAGATTTATGGATCAGTAATATTAAAGTTTCAGACAAAGATTTTGTTGAATAATTTCACTAAAATTGGACACATTTCTTGCAGAGTATTTGTGTAAAATTCAACTGATATGTCATCGTTATCATGTGCCTTTCCAGTTTTAAGTTTTAATAGACCTCTTTGTACTTCCTCTGGAGATATTTCGGAATTTAATAAAAACATATTTGCTCATTATAATAAATTGGATTGTCTTCTACAGGAATACTAGAATCATTGTTTTTAAAGAGTAAAGATTCAAAATATACTATCCATTCATTACTAGATATTGTACATATATTAACTGTTTTATGTCTCAATAATGTGCCATTTACCATAGACGAAAACTCTTTTGCCTCTTGTGTAGCCGACTCTATATAGTTCCTGGTTGTGTTTGTAAATTTCATTTTCTATTATAAGTTTATTGTAATGCATGGATGCGTATACACCCTTCTCTCTAGCATCAATAAGCTTTTTACCCAACTCACATCTACACACATTCACTTGATCTGTAAAATCCTCTTTCACAAAATATTGGGTGTTTTTCAGCGTCTTCTTTACCGCACTAAGCATTATATTGTGTGGATTTGACTATCACAGTGCTTCTACTTTCATCGGATGAATTAACCGTATGAGCTCGTTCAATGTCCACATGTTCAAGTTCTGGACTATTCAAATTACACTTTATAAAATCTCTAACCTTTTGCTCGGTGTCAATCCATGGTTCATTTATACTGCCAGAGATGCCGTTGAATCACAGATTGTTTCTTCTTGAATGTCCTTCCAAATTGTCCAGTTTTGAAGTTAGCCTGTCCAGCTTTGAATTAATGTCCGCATTCTCTTTACGCAATGTTTCATTTTCCGCCTGAAGATGAGTAATTGATTAGAAATACCATCCATTTTATTGTTAATCTGCGCTAAATCAGACCGAAACTCCGTTTTCATGTCCTGAAGAAAACTTATAATGTCCTGGTCGTTTGTACTCGTTTTCGGCTGCCACTTCGGTCTCTTTTTGGATTGTTGAAGATACTGATGGGACCTGGGTCTCAAAGTCAAAGGCGAAATAGGTGGATTACCTGCCACATGAGACTTGGGAGAGGCCATATTCGAAGATTCTGTGAAGGGAAGGGTCTTTTGTCGTGATGAGCGTGTTTCTGTACTGGGACCGGGATTCGATTCTAAATCACCGCAGGTCAATAACAAAGCGGTCAAGCATAATGAAATTGTTAAACCGGCCATAAATCCACGTACGCAATTCACAGGAATATGTAAGGTCCGTATGTTTATACCTGGTCTATTACTCGACAGAAAAGTCCAAATTCTGTGTCTGTAGCCATTGTCGAAAATCTATTCATTATTGTCACACGAGAAAACACAGGTCCGACATTACAAAGGGCACTCTACTCTCCAAGTCACACATTGTATCACGATACAAACCACTTACCATAATGTATATTTGATCCGTGCAATACGAACACAAGGAAAGGGTTTCTGCGACGACTGTATACTAGGTTCTGAATCAGGGTTGGCAAAAACCCGGGTTTTACTGGGTTTTACTGGGAAATACTGGGTAATACTGGGCAATATGAAATACTAGTATTTTTTACTTGTTTTGTTATTAAAGTTAAAACTTCAATAAAGAAGTGTTTTATAAGTCTGCCTAAGGTCCTTATAAGATACTGTATTAATCTTAGTGAGTATTGGTCAAGAAAATCTAAATCACGCACTATTTGTACTTGAACATGTTGAATGAAATCATGTGTTATAACCAATTTTTTTTAAATTGTAAAACAAGTGTTTTACTTACATGTACATGGCTAATTATGCAGATTAGGAAATGTCAAACATATATGTTTATTTAACAATAATTAGCCCTTTCATCTATACAATTGTGCATGCCATTTTCCCTGGGTGTTTCTGTGTATATATTTAGCAATAATACAATGTAATCATAGCATGTCTTAACTATTCTTTGTAAAATAAGCTTAAAAAATCATATTACCCAGTATTGCCCAGTATTGCCCATTTCAGGCAGTATTGCGCAGCCCGGGTAAACCCGGGCGGTCAAAACTTTGCCAACCCTGTTCTGAATCAACCTGTACAATCACACAATCCGTGATCTCTAATTCGCAGAAATATATCAACCTGAATGTGTCAAGGTAAGCGCTATAATTTTACACGAATTCTGCAACAACACACACACACGGCATTAGGAAGTTAGTTTGCGACTAGCAAACCCCCTGGTCAGTATGAGCCTCTGGTGAGTCTGCGCCTCTGATCTGAACATTCACTATTCACCTTGACGTCCTATCAGCATCAAAGTATCCTCTAGCGATGAACAAGTAGATTGAAATAGAAGACAGTTGTACCGCTATAAATTTGATTTTAGTTTGGCGTTGATCAATTATGATGGACTTGAGATCTTCTATTTCGAAAGTGATATAGTAAATGCTTCCATATCAATTGCAAAAAAATCGACGGATTTTGTTTTTCTGATGAAGGAGTATATGTAAGAAGAAACTTGAGTATGTCTGAAGATGATTCATTGACAGTACAGATGTACATGTCAAAACACCTTATGGTTTCATTTCAGTGGAGCGCATCTCGCTTAGAGTCAGTTCTTTGATGTGTAATGGTCTCTGTTGTATACATCACTCTATCTGATAAACATGTACTGTGTTGTCTACATAAGTACGAAATAGGTGATTCCACAAATCAGGAGATTGACTGATATAAAGTCTGTTATATCTTTCACAATAAATAACAGCATGTGTACGCTGAGACCCCCATGTTCCAGCTTGTAAGGTTTTTATGTTCGTACACTGTGGTGAGAGAATGAGTATATCATTTTGCCCCTGTCCAGCTATATAGATATTACCTTCTCTATCTACTGCCAGACTTAGAGGATCCTTCAGTTTGTCATGTTTATAAACATGGTGCATAGTACCGTCAAGATCCATACTTGTTACACTGTTGTTGCTACAATCTGATACGTATAGTGTTTTCTGGTCCGTACTAAGTGTAATGTAAGAATGCAGTTTGTGAGGATGCGGTATAATCGTTTGAGTTCTGTTTTCATCTGTTGAGATTGTTTTCAATAGTTGTCCCTCTAAATCAAGGATATTCACACAGAAAGGAGACACATAAGAGACAATAAATGTATTGTTTGTATAAACAATACCGCGACAATGACCACCAATGTCCAGTTCCTTCACTACTGATAATGTTTTACCAATCTGTATGAATACAAGTTTATAATCACATGTAACGACGATCCGATCTCGTTCTACACGTGCAATATCCCATGGATCGTTAGGTAGTTGCAAACAAGATATCATTTTCTTCAAATAAATGTCAACAACATTTACACATGAGTTATTATGATCGGCCAATACCAGCATGTTGTTGTCTAACATTACTCCCCCGGTAACCCAGCAAGTGTTTCTAAACGTATCTGTAGAGTCTTGTATATTGAATTCATCAACACATTTCAATGATACTGACTTACATGGAGCAGATAACCTCTCAAGCTCCATCACTTTTTGATCAAGTTGTGTTAGTCTGTTTTCTTTCTTTCTATCATCCAAATGTCCAATACTGTTTACAACTTTGATAGACTGAAAAATAGTCTCATTTGGCCTAAAGCAGTAATCTCGAATTGTACATTGGTTATTCAACTGTGCCGTTAAACTGTCATATCGTTTGATTTGATTTTGAGACTTTTTAGCTGATATCACCAATTGCCGTTGTTGTTTGTATTTCTTCTGACTTTCCATAGTACTGGACATCTTCACCAGGTTATCAATCATCGCATCACACGTTATAGATACTGATTCAGTCGATGATGTATCATTGTCCCTCACGGTATGTGCCTGCATCAAGGTGATTCGTTCGAGGGAATCTAAAATCTGGTTTATCTCAGCCCTAAATTTATTAACTTCTGAAACAAACTTCACATGAATTTGTTCCAGTTCATCCTTTTTCTTCAATGACATTTTCTTTGTATTCTGCAGTAGTTGAGTAAGATCGGCTATTAAGCTCATTAGAGATGTATATTCTTTACTCTTTTCGAAATCCGTCGCAATATCATCAATATACTCTACTTTACACTGTTTGTGTTCAATGGTAGCACAAACTGAACAGCAGCAATCGCCATGGATTTTGCAATAGTATTCAACCAATTTCCCGTTGTGTTTAGTACACATACTTTCCTCCGACGACAGGAACTTTTGTTTAGGCATGCTGTCTTTGTCTAACAAGTGATGATGTTTCGATACTTTAGCTCTTCTGTGTGATCTAGTACAAATGTCACATAGGAAATCGTTGCAAACTGTACAATAGCATACAGCGTTTTCATCTTCACCTACACCTTTACATGGGTTACAGAGAATATCAGTACTCATGTCATCACTCCCTACCTGTTTCCTCCCTGATACATCCATTGTTGATACGAGTTACTGAAAGAAGAAAAGTTTAAGGTAAACATCCCATTTAATGCTCTTACGCGAGTGTATCTAAAGGGCTGTGTTCAAAGACTTTAGAGTCGAGTTCTTTCGTTTCTGTTTTTCTTTATTTGCAAGTGTTTCCTTAGTCATAAAAGCAAGTTTATAAGAAACACCAAGTTATTCAAATTCGTTTAAAGTGCTAGTTTATCGGGTTACATTATAACACAATATAATGCGAAGGATGAAAGCATTTAAACCATAGTAAGCATTTCCTCTTACAGTACCCCTGCCAATGCAGACGTTTTAAAATTGACTTACCCAGACTTTTACTTTGAAAAGTGATGGAGCCAATGATATGACTATCCGCGTATTTCCACGTTTTGAGTACACTACTTGCATATGTCGATATGTAGCCTTTCCATTGAATGCAATCGGTCCTGCCATTTTATAAAGGGTATAACTAAAGAAAACTCTGTTTATTGATTTTAAGTCATTGGCACAGACAAATATCTAATAAGTCAACACGAAATCGGTATTAATGAAATCGGTATCGAGATGCGCGATAAAAATGAGACTATAAGTCAAACCGGCCTAACAGAGGAATATTATTTGATTCTGCTTTTTTATTTTGTTTTATAAACTATCACTATTGATCACATGAGATAACTTGCTGATCTTGTTAAAGCCGAATAGGGACATTTGATATGGTATAGGATTGTACAAGTATGTCCTTGTATAAAGGTTTAATCAAACAATGCGTATCGTTCCTTTTCAATATCGAGACACATATAAACCCGAATACAAAGTTTTAACTATATTGTACGAAGAAACATGTGTGGTGCCTTCCAGTATGTTAGTATGTGTTGGTGTTAGAAAAGTTTTCAGACGGGCAAACAGAAGACGGAGACGTTAACCCCAAGTATCTGTCTTCGAACAGAGGTGACACAAACATTATTTAAAAAAAGGAAACCTGTCGTTTAAAAGTTATGAATGGCTATTTGATCACCTTTGTATAAGAGAAGCATATTACTATAGAACATTAGTGTTCAAATCCCTAGTTTACAGAGCGAAGGAGATAATATGACATACACCCAAAACTGAACCGATAATGGAACAAGAGCCAAACTTATATAAGAGACATATACAGTAATGGTCTTTGCAATCGATAAATCTTTAATGAGTATGTTATTGTTGAACATGTGTAGTTGAAAATACGATAAAGATTACTTTCATAGATATAAAATATGTTTGTAGATAGAACATACGTTCATAGATATAAAATACGTTTGTAGATAGAACATACGTTCATAGATAGAAAATACGTTTAAAGATAGAAAATACGTTCATAGATAGAAAATACGTTCATAGATAGAAATACGTTCCTAGATAGAAAGAACAACCAATGATAAATCGCCTTTGTTAAAAAAGATTACACAATCCTAAATAGTGATGTACATCAGTTTCCCCGGATCCAAAGAGACGTTTGCGTTATATGAGATTTTACATTTGCAAAAATAAACGAAAAACACATTTAAAAAAAATATCTTGAGTTTAATATCATAATCGTTCTTACACAGTCTTGCCAAAGCCTTCTCTTTCCACCTACAGGTAATAAATGACTTAATTAATGTACTAATGCCCCTATATGCTCATACATTTCAAATCGGCAGCAGACAAGTTTGAACAAGATATAAAAAATCTCTTTTAATTAAGGTATATTCATTGAACAGAGTTGAAACTATGTGAGAAAAGCTTACGTATCTTACGGAATATACTATTTAGCTAATACCAAAACATGATATAAATATTACATATTTAAATAGAACAAAACTAAGAAACGGTCTTACACTTACTTATTCTGTAAATATATTCTCCATCTTCCAACATTCTTACCAACTTCAACTATTCAACATTTTCACAATCTTACGGTGTTGCAAATCGATAGCTAAATGTAAAGTTAAAGTCTAAAAGTCATAACAAACGACAAAAGGGCATTATAAAACAATAAGTATTGACGTTATATGTCTTATCATATTTCAGTACACCTTGAAATTTGATATTTAAGGTGGTTACTTTAAATTCTTAAACAATAAGTATCAACGTCATATTGGATATCAAATTACAAGACACATTGAACGTTTACCTTTCAAGTCATTTTTGATCTTTATATTGTAGCTACTAAATGGCTAGATACATTTTACTCGCGATAAATTGAAGTCATAATGGACCCATAAATTACATGGAGCTATCGACGTGTGCGAGAGATCACTTAATTAATACGTTTAGTTTAGTTTTGTAATACGTGTATACTTTTATTTATGATGAAAAACTAATCCGCGATAAAATAATATTAAGAAAACTGCACGGAATCAGTTCTAATTGCTTGCATGGACAATCAGAACGACTGCTACGATGTTTCTAAAAGGAAGATCCGATCCGGGAAATGGTTCGCGTTTAACGATATATTCGAATTATCATATTTAGTCAACTGTACTGGTATGTTTAAGAAGTATATTTATATGGTAATTTGTACAGAAAACCATAAACGTTTATTAGTACATGTAACTTTGATTGGCTTTTTTGAGTGATTTTTTCGATTTCGAATCACAACCTACCTTTAATATTATAATCATAATAATGTTTATTCTCGAAAAAAGAAGTAAAGACAAACACATATCTGGATATGTAATACAGCATTTCACCAATTGTAATGTCGCGGCCAGATGTTTTTAATACTTTATATTGTGTAATTACTACACATTTAACCTGATATTCTTTTTCAAAATTCGTCTGCTGCCGAAACGTCAGAAAGTGTCTGTATGTGGGAAAGTGTTAACTAAATAGTTAAATAAAAGACAAGGGCATAAATGTATATTTGTATATAATAAGCCCGACCATAGGAAAAGGTACAAACTGATCTTTGGAGACCCATATCAGCCTTTGCATCTACTTTGTCTGATCAAGATCTACATTGTTCATAAATTACTTAAATAAGTTTATTATAAGCTTCTGTCAAGTTGTGGAGATTCAGATAAAACAGAGCATAGATCGACAATGGGATATGATACAGCACTGGTAAGAAATACAAACGCGTATATCTTTCCATGGAATGGCTAAAATATACAATGGTTAATTGAGTGGCACATTCCGATACTATTCAAACTGTTTTGTCTTTATTCATGGTCCAATATATAGTTCGTAATTACATTTATTGAGGTTTAAAGCCGTTTACAACATTTTCTATTTAATTTCCAGTTATATCACGGCGACAGAACATTTATCCATGATCCCTGGGTGACCAGCAGAGTCCCGATAGCTCAGTTGGAGCGATGCAGGCTGTAAATCACGGGGCCGTTATTTCGAACTCAATCTCGGCAAATAAACTTTCTGGCGTTTGAAAAAGTAAATTGGAGAAGCTAATAGCAATAGGCTACAATATAACAGTCTATAATGAAGAAAAGTCCGTAGTTGTAATAATATTACCAATACGCTTTGCAAGATGGATGCTAGAAACAATGTTATGTGAATGAACACTAGAGTGTTTAAATAAATTGTTATTATTTCTGTTATATTTCAGAGAGTCTATTTCACAATCATCTGAGATTCGCAAGAGTACAAGGTCACCGTCCGTGCATCATAATCGCATTAACCTAACCTTACCGTGCATCATAATCCCATTAACCTTACATCATCGTGTATCATAATCTCATTAACCCGACATCATCGTGCCTCATAATCCATTAACCCGACATCATCGTGTATCATAATCTCATTAACCTTACATCATCGTGTATCATAATCCATTAACCCGACATCATCGTGTATCATAATCCCATTAACCTTACATCATCGTGTATCATAATCCATTAACCCGACATCATCGTGCCTCATAATCCATTAACCCGACATCATCGTGTATCATAATCTCATTAAGCCGACATCATCGTGTATCATAAAACCATTAACCCGACATTACCGTGCCTCATAATCTCATTAACCCGACATTCCGTGCATCATAATCTCATTAACCCGACATCATCGTGCCTCATAATCTATTAAGCCGACATCATCTTGTATCATAATCTCATTAAGCCGACATCATCGTGTATCATAATACCATTAACCCGACATTACCGTGCCTCATAATCTCATTAACCCGACATTACCGTGCATCATAATCTCATTAACCCGACATCATCGTGCCTCATAATCTCATTAACCCGACATTACCGTGCCTCATAATCTCATTAACCCGACATTACCGTGCCTCATAATCTCATTAACCCGACATTACCGTGCATCATCATCCCATTAACCCGACATTACCGGGTATCATAATCTCATTAACCCGACATCATCATGTATCATAATACTATTAACCCGACATCATCGTGTATCATAATACTATTAACCCGACATCATCGTGTATTATAATACCATTAACCCGACAGCATCGTGCCTCATGATACCATTAACCCGACATCACCGTGCCTCATAATACCATTAACCCGACATTACCGTGCATCATAATCCATTAACCCGCCATTACCGTGTATCATAATACCATTAACCCGACAGCATCGTGCCTCATGATACCATTAACGCGACATCACCGTGCCTCATAATACCATTAACCCGACATTACCGTGCATCATAATCCATTAACCGAACATTACCGTGCATCATAATACCATTAACCCGACATTACCGTGCCTCATAATACCATTAACCCGACATTACCGTGCATCATAATCCATTAACCGAACATTACCGTGCATCATAATACCATTAACCCGACATTACCGTGTATCATAATACCATTAACCCGACATCATCTTGTATCATAATCTCATTAACCCGACATCATCGTGTATCATAATCTCATTAACCCGACATCATCGTGCCTCATAATCCATTAACCCGACATCATCGTGTATCATAATACCATTAACCCGACATCATCGTGCCTCATAATCCATTAACCCGACATCACCGTGCCTCATAATACCATTAACCCAACATTACCGTGCATCATAATCCATTAACCCGACATCATCGTGTATCACAATCTCATTAACCCGACATCACCATGTATCATAATACCATTAACCCGACATTACCGTGCATCATAATCTCATTAGCCCGACATCATCGTGCCTCATAATCCATTAACCCGACATCATCGTGTATCATAATACCATTATCCCGACATCATCGTGCCTCATAATCCATTAACCTTACATCACCGTGCATTATAATCTCATTAACCCAACGCCACCGTGCATCATAATCCATTAACCCGACATCACCGTGCATCATAATATCATTAACCCGACATCATCGTGCCTCATAATCCATTAACCTGACATTATCGTTTATCATAATACCATTAACCCGACATCACCGTGCATCATAATTCCATTAATCCAACAACACCGTGCATTATAATATCATTAACCCGACATCACTGTGCATCATAATCTTATTAACCCAACCTCACCGTGCATCATAATCCCATTAATCCAACACCACCGTGTATTATTATCCCATTAACCGAACCTCATCGTGCATCATAACCCATTAACCTGATATCTCCGTGCATTACATTCCCATTAACCTAGTCGTCGTGATATTACTGAAAAACTGTTGTAAACTGCGCTACACTCCAATTAATTAATCAATCATGGGTGATAAATTACTACATGTACCGACAAATACGCATTCAATAAAGCCATTCCACAAAAGGGCATTCCACCCAAGGTAACTTTACCAAAAGCACTCCATCCAAGCGCATTGACAACTTTGTGATCTATCAGCTTTTCGCTAATAAATAAGCAATGGCATACCCTATGAATACCGTGTTATCTCGTAAAACTGTCAATATCATATCAGGTTAACGAATTTCTTTTCAACATGCAGACGAACTTTGACGCGTGGTATCAGACGAGTTTTGGAAACGGTGTGGAAACGTTTTCTCCCTTGTTGTTAGATTGTACCGTCATTCAGCGTGCTTTCCAACACACTGTTGTTTACGCTTTATGATGCCTCTGCAGCATAATAGTTTTATTATAATTGTGGCAAAAGGAGAAATTGCTCATAATGAGCAATTTACCCATTTGCCACAATGTTTTCAACTCTATTAAATAATCATACTATCATTAGAATAGATAATTTCAAAGTCGTCTGATGCAGATCTGTGTATATGGGAAAGAGTTAAACCAATTGTGTAAACCTGTCTGTTAAGCCGAAGCTTGCAAACCACCGACCTGGATTTGACCAATGTTAGGTACTTTATTTTAATGTCGATTATTTAAATTCTAATCTTAAATCTTCTAAATTATGCCATTTTTCCTCAATTTGTTATAATAAAACAGTGCATGAGAAAAAGAATAAGGTGACTTTTGTGATCAGTATAGATCAAGATCAGGCTGTGCAAGATATTCCTCCCGTTCATACGTGCATACGCCTGTTAAAAGTGTCTGCAAAGCCGTAAATATTATGATAAGACTTAGCAGGTGGACATAATGATCTTAACCTAATCTATTCAAAATGCCAACTTGTGCATTTCTCATGCATTGACTCATAAGTTCATTTAATTGCATATTAAGATTACAACACATACACCTGAAAGAACACGATAGCGTCCAGGAAGTCCAGGAAGCTGTCCTGGCAAAAACCCGAGAGAATGTTATGATGCAACTGAAATGTTGTTGCAAACGGCATACAAACTAACCTTTTCTTAGGATGCACGAAAGTCTAAGAACAAACTTTAAGCCACAAATTATCCAAATCTGTGACCAAATGAAACAGTGTGCCATTGACCTTGTGCCTTGTGTCTTGGAAGCATAAAAGATGTGCATCCGGAGTTTTATTGATCAACCAAAGCCAGCATGTTGTTGTCTAACATTAGTCTTCCTGTCATACAGCAGTCGTATCTACTCGTATCTGTAGAATGTTGGATATCTACTTCTCCAATGAATATCAATGATACTGAATTACTTGTTTCCTAAGTATCCTCAAATCTGATCACCTTTCTCTCATTATATGTTTTTTTCTTTTATTTTTCTTTATCTTACAATTTCCTAAGACTCTTTGTGGCTTTATTAGACCGAAGAATAGTTTTGAAGACGAAGTCCATTATGTATAGTTTAAAGTTTCAAAGTCAACAGTATGGGCAAATAAAAACAAAGAACGAATGAATTTTAAAAATGATTAGCTAACGAAATGTATATCAAAACAATAATAACTCGCGTAACTCGAATATATCCGTTACATGAATTGGTTCGAGTTAAAGATATATCGAATTATCACTTTTTCGAATTATCGAAAATCCACTTAACTGTTATATTTATGAAGACGATTGATATGGTCATTCGTATAGAAAACCATCCAAGCTTTGATTTGGTTGTATGTGTTATTCTTACAATTTTGACAAACCTTCCCTTAATTCGTAATTTTCATAATCAAAATGATAGTTCGTGTAACAAGTATAGCAATGCTTAAAAAAGCGATAAACAGCCAGATGTTTAAATATGTTTATTATTTTTCATTATTATACATCAAGAGCAATTTCTCCTTTTCCAAATTGTTTTCAAAAGTCGTCTGTTCCCGAGGCGCAAGAACTCGTCTGTATGTGGAAAAGGGTTAACTATATAGTTAAATAAAACACATGTGGTTAATTTGTAAACGTATATTAAACTTTAGAATTATATGACCCTCCACTTGGGCAAAGGTACACGTTTACTTTAGTGACGAATGTAGACCTAGATCAGCATGTGCATCCACTCTGTCTGATCAAGATATAGATTGTTGATTTATAACCTACATAAGTTTAGTATAAGCTTCTGTCAACGTGTGGAGATTATGATAACACTGAGCAGATAGACAATGCGATCTGATCATACACTGGTAAAAAAAACAAACTTGTCTATTTTATCCGTGAACGGGCTCAAACAATGGTTAATTGAGAGGCACATTCCGATAGGGTTAAAACCCTTTTGTCTTTGTTCAAATGTCGCATGGTCATGGTTTGGATCAATAGATAGCTTGTTTTTACTTTAATTTAAGTGTAATGTCTTTTACAACAGGTTTTTTCCCTTACATTTTCAGTTATATGTAGGCGACAGAACACTCATCCATGATTCCTAGGTTACAGCCCGAGCCTCGGTAGCTCGTTCGGCAGCGACGCTGACTGCCAATCCCGCGGCCGTGAAATCGAATCCCACCTCGGCAAACGTTCTTTCTAACGTTTGAAAAAAGTCAATGGGACAATCGTCATTTGTCTATAAACAATGGTCTACAATGTTACAGTCTATAATGAAGAACAGTCCGTTGCTGTTAATATTGTTGTGTCGAGTAATGGTGTGAGAAAGCCAGGACACACATGTGAAGGTGAACTTTTTTTTTAAATTGCGTTAAACACCAATTAATCAATCAAGAGTGACACCAGGAATTACTACCAGGAAATTTGACTAATCTAAGGGCATTCCACACAAGGGCATTCCACTAACGGGCACTCCACCAAAAGTATCCACCCAAGAGCGCTCAACCAAACACACTCCACCCAAGAGCATTGGAAAATTTGTTATTTATAAGCTTAATTGGATCAACATTTTACGAACAAATAAACAATTTCATACACTAGGAGTACCGTTTAACAATTGTCAAATCAAACAACTGACAATATCATAAATGGGTAAACAGTCAACCCTTTTAACACGCAGATAAAGCTTGGCGAGTTTGTATCAGGTGAGTTTTTAAAGTATGTGTTGCAACGTATTCACCCCTGTTCTTAAATTGTAATGTAATTCAGCGTGCTTTCAGACATATATCATAGTTTCCTAGAGATATTTTCATTGTCGTCGGACGCACATTCTGTATTTGTAGGAAAGGGTTAATTTGTATGGTGTTATTTACGACCTTCAACATTTTGTCAGTTACATCTCGGTAAGTTAACAGTACCCCTGGTCCTTAATCTAAACTCAAACGAGAAAATCGTACTGCTTACCCCACAACCCTGACCTCCTATGAGGGAAAGCAGTTACTACCATTTTTAAAATGGCTCGACCGGGGATAGAACCTGTGACCTCCTGCATCCGAGGCGGACGCTTTATCTACTACACCACCTAGGAGGTTTGGAACGGGTTTAAATGATTTCAATCACACATTATCTCGTGAAAACGAACCAATTTCACCTAGAAATCAAATAAAAGTATCCATAAAAAATGTCAATATAGTATCATGATTTTAGCAACAGAACTAGTTTCTTCTTATTGAATATGTACTAAAGTGCAAAAGTTGTCCCAGTAGGTTGAAACATCATCAGGGAGTAGAATATTAAATACATTTAAATCATTTGTCAAATTTCAGCAGGTGGAAAGGACCAAACGTTTTGAAACAGCTATTACAATTCAAATCAAACATGCTCAACATACATTATAGTCTTATCTTTTTGAAGCATCATAACTTATTGCTTCTCATTGGATATGGTGTGGAATCCTAAAGTTTTGGCCCAGTAGATTAAAACATGAGAATTATAACACAGTTATCCCGTTCCGGCATATATACACTTTCTAATGCCTCTACAGCAGACTATGTTTAATATAATTGTGGCAAAAGGAGAATTTGCTCCTAATGAGCAATTTCCCCATTTGCCACAGTGATTTCAACTCTATTCAACAATCATACTACCATTTAAAGAGATATTCTATATTTTGGACTGGGTAATTTCAAAGTCGTCTGATGCAGATTTATAAATGTGGTAAAGGTTCAAACCAATTTGGTTAACCTGTCTCTTAAACAATGCTTACAATCAACAGACCTGGATACGATCAATGTTACACTGGCACTTTATGTTAATGACGATCTTTTTTCAATTATATTTTCAAATCTGGATCAGCCTGTACAAAATATACACCCCGTTCACATATTACATACTCACGCTTGTTAGAAGACACTGCCATCTTGTGTATATTTTTATAAGACTGTAGGTGTACAAGATGATCTGAAACCTAATCTGTTTAAAATGCCAACTTGTACATTTTCTCATGGACTGGCGCATATGTACATTCATTTAAATATGAATAATACTGAATCTAATTCACTTAAAAGAACACGTCTGTGTTCCCAAAGGAGTTGTCATAGGTTGTGCATTTCCTCCGTGGTCCTTAAGGTTGTGGGAATATCATAACAACTATCGGTGATAATTTCGTGATGCATCTCAAAGGAAAATGTGAAGCCACAAATTGTACTGAACTGCGACCAAATGATACAGTGTATCAATGGCACTTGTGCCATTTGTCTTTGAGGCATAAATCTGGCACCAGATGCTCATTTATGTGAGATGTGCAGCCGCTTGACTCTGAAAAATCGCAGCCGATATGTCCCATTTACATAAAGCACAGATGTTTAGAGAACGGTCTAAGCATGTTAATATTGTCGCACAGTAATCGTCACTAGCAAAACTTTGATATCACAAGAGATAAATTCCACAATTAAAAATATTATTATGTATACAGTGATCACTTAAATTGCATAATATTGTACTTTAACGTAGGCATAAATTGAGCCCTGATATTTCAATCAACGGGTCGTTGTTCGAGTCGAGTCGAGTTCGAGTTCTCGCTGGAGGATTCATTCTTAGCGATGACTGACACAATTTATTGTGACTAGAGTCATTTGTCTTTGTGCTGAAAATTCTACGAGGGAAGTAAGCCACTTGAATAGGAAATTTGTTGTTTGGAGTATTGGTGCAATAAAGCCAGGAAACACACGTACGGCCAACTGTCCGCCGTGATGTTATTGATATACCGTTAAAAACGTGTTAACATAAAATCGTTTGATATATCTCAAACACAGTCGGTGTTTCTTTTAATCGAGTGTAAACATATTATTGTAGGCAGATACCCCAAAAGAATGTAATTTACATTTAAAGTGAAGAATACTATTTTAAAAAATACTTTATATATTTCCCGTAGAAATATAATAATTGACGATAAAGAATTCATGCGCTATCTTAAAAGACTTGAACATATTTAAGCGCAATCAATCGGGCAACAATAATACAATTGACGATACATAATTCATGCGTTATTTTAAAAGACTCGAATACATTTCAAGGCGGTCAATAGGGCTAAAATAATGTGCTATGTTCATCACATCTGTGCACAGAATAAAATGACATCAACGCCCAGTAACCGTATTCCGGTTTTGATATCACATCATGGCTTGAGCGTAGTCAGTAGCTCTTTAACGAGAACAAGATTTAACGAACCTGACTTACCAACATTGAGATTTCATGCGATTTCATGGACAAACAAACGAGCAGGTGCTCATAAATCTTTAATTGTATATGGTTAATTTAAGACGCCCTATTATGCGCTGTCGTAAGATCCAATATACATACTGCGAAGTTTTATGTCTGATTTCAATAAAAATTACAATTGTGCTAACAACAAGGGCTACCTGCCGATTACATTTGGACATGGTTTAACCCTTCCCAAAAGTCTTACAAAAAACACTGAACCATAGCACACTGTTATGTCCATATAGTGAATGATGTAGGAGTTGAATGCAAAATACTGTATACACAGTATGGGGGGGGGGGGGGGGGGGGGGGGCTACCGATATGCTAACATTTAACACAACAAACTGTCATTAATTATGCGCATCTACTAACTATGTAGTTCCTGTTTAGCACATCAGCTGGATGAAAACGAATTAAAGCCGTCATTTGCTCATGCAATTAACACATATACAATACATTGATTCATTTTACTTATTTTATTATCATCCATGTACAAACAAAGTTACAAACATATACGATGTACAAACAAATCAAGACAATTATTAGTCATGGTCACTTTAAACAGAATTATAGAAGACTTGCGATATAAGCATATCGCACAATCATTGCACTTACTATTTACACGATAGAGCCACTAATTAGCTTCTAATTTGTTTTTAAACAGAACAGAACAGAACATAACTTTATTCAAGAATATTGACTTGAACACA
This sequence comes from Serripes groenlandicus, assembly GCA_031761405.1. NCBI lineage: Eukaryota > Metazoa > Mollusca > Bivalvia > Cardiida > Cardiidae > Serripes > Serripes groenlandicus. Next base: position 674 of record JASEVX010000008.1, on the reverse strand, counting down.
TATGGTTCATCGTCATAATACAGCATCTTTAAACATACATGAGTATGAACATACAAATTAAATATACAGTTTTTAACACTCTCTTTTCATGGAAATATAAATAAACACATATATCTAGATAAATAACACAAAATAGGATAATACATATTTACATATATTTAGAAAAATATCAAGTTTTCAACACTCTTTTGATGAAAATATAAATAGACACATATAACATCTACAGTATAGCATAATACACACACACATATATATATATATAGGATAATATACAAATACTGAAAATACTTTTTGCGGAAATAATGCACGATAATGCATGTAATTTCTTTTTATACAATAACATTGTTTAATCTATATTTTCTTTCTTCATTAGCTTTTATGTAATATATTCCAACGGCATTTAATGCTTTTATAGAACTGTTTAACAACTGAATCAATTTTAACATACTAGGATTTTGGTAGTAATACATTGTTATATATGTTTTTCTCAAATCAGTATAGGCAGGACAAACTAACATAAAATGAAACTCGTCTTCAAGCTCTTGTAAACTGCAAAGTGAACAGATTCTATCAGTTCTACTAATGTTCCTATGCCTACCGGTTTCTTTATATAAATTATGAGCTGATAGACGTAATTTAGCAACGGCGTTCCTATATGATGATATTTTCATTTT